>CM067171.1:62498581-62741717 GCA_034093135.1 Erigeron breviscapus | reverse complement strand
CACTTCAACTGGAATGCTTCTTCAACTTGGTCAGTTCTCAACTGGCGGAAGTCTTCAGTTGCGTTAACTGTACGGTGCAACTGGACTTCAATATATTTCTCGACAAATCATCTTGGTCACCAGTTTACTGGGTCACCAGATGCAACTGGTGACTGGTCAGTGTGAACTGGTGACTGGCCAGTTCCAGGTGAACTGGTCCTAACAAAGACTTCACTCCAGTTGAGATCTGACCAAAACATGAAGACATTCCAGTTGAAGTCGAAGACAACAAGTGGAAGATAGAGAATGGCAATGGCAGCGAAGCCCAGTTGACATTCTAACCAGATCGAAACTAGAGATCATCAGTTTAAAGCATTTACATAGCTTTACACTGATTACGAGGAAGACCTTTTTGCTTTATGTACTATTATCCGGACAATAGCATTTGTCTTTGATTAAAGTACAAAAGTACATAAAGCAGGTTGGATAAAGTGACTTTATGTCTTACTTTATCAAGCATGTTCAAGGAATTAAATGCAATTCCTTAAATGCTCTCAACCATATTTGTACGGCCAAAGTTGACATCCCAATGTCAACTTTGCCTATAAATAGAGGTCTTTGCACAACCAAGAAAGAACTTTGCATATTCAGACATTTGCATATTCTTGGTGACTTGTGCAATATTCTCTCAATCGCAAAAAGGAACATTTCACAACTCTAAGTGTTTCGATTGTTAGGAGAATTTCCAAGTTTAGATCGATTGTATTTCACAGGTTGTTAGGATATTTACATACTTGTATTATCTTGGTTCCGCAACAACCTTGTAATTTATTTAAAGATAATAAATAAATTACACTTGAAAAATACATATCATCTCACCAATTTACTTTACTAGTATTTACTTATTGCATTGTCTATTACTTATTTACGTTTGTCACCTTAATAAGTAATCTATGAAGGAGATGTTGAACAGTTTTCTGAACTCAGGACTGGCCACTGAAATCAGTGATGATTGTGATGAAACTGACAATGATGATCTGGTGGCCATGATTGCTAAAACCTTCAATAGGTTTAAGAATAAATCTAATAGATTTAATGGTTCCAACAATGCTTCCAGCTCCAACTCTCTGGACAAGGCCAATCTTACATGCTATAAGTGTGGCAAGAAAGGTCATTTTATGAAGGAATGTAGATCTAGTCAGTCAAACAATCAATCTGGTCCCCCTGTCCCTTTTAACAATCAGTCTGATGATAGCTATAAAGCTAAATACAAAAAGCTTAAGGCCCAGATTGCCCTCCTGTCTATTGAAAAAGAGAAAAACAAGTGCATGATGACACAAACTGAAGGAAAATGGGAATACTCTGATGACTCATCTGATGATGATGAAGAGATAAGGGACATGTGTTTCATGGCCTTGGAAGACCAGCAACATGTGGTGAAGGATGATGTCACTACTGGAAGATGGGTGGACATCATTTTAAAAAAGGTGTGAGATTATGATAGTCAACTTGACCCTGAACTAAAACTGGACCTTGCTGAATCACTTAACAGTGATTTGATTTTTGTGGAAACTGTTAGAACTGACAGTGAAAGATATTCAGAAACAGTTCTAACTGAATTGAACAGTTTAAAACCCCAACTTTCAAATTTGCAAAGTGTACAGTTGGCTCTCACGGAGTCAGTTTTAAAAATTGAGGCACTTGAACTTGAAAAGCAAAAGTTAAAAACTGATCTGGAAAAGGAACAAAAGGTGATCAAATCCTGGATTAGGTCATCTGGTTTAAATTATGATGCTTTTACTAAAACCATTGATGCACAACAAACTGCTTACAAATCTGGAGATGTGCACATGGCAAGTATCATTCCTGATATCTACAGTTTGCCTCCAGCTCTTAGGCCAGAGACTGAATATGACCAGCCTAAGACAGTTAAAACTGAACCCATTAAGACCACCCCATATGAGGTTAAACCTGGAGCTGATCAGGCTAAAGCTCCAGTTAAAAAGGCAACTGGTGATAAGCCTTTACCTCAAAAGTCCAAGGAGCCCAAGACTCAAAAGACTAAAATCCCTGCTGAACCTAAGTCCAAGGTTCAGCCGCCTACTGAAAAAGACATTTTGTTAAAACTGGAGAGTCAATTTCAACAGTTGTCCAGGCAGGTTCAAAGTTGTACTGCCATAATTAAAAATCTGGAAGGAGCTTCGCCTGCTCCAGTTGCTCAACAAAATGCACCCCCTTTGAAACAAAAACAGAAACAAAATGCTCAATCTGGAGCAAAATCTGAAAAGAAAAAGGGGAAAAACCTCTCAAATGAATTGCTTTTACTCCTGGTCCTGGAGCTGATAACAATGCTCTAGTTCCAGTCTCCAGTCTCAGTTCAACACTACCAGAATCAACTGTGACTTCCCAGGGAGAGTCCAGTGAACCAATCAAGAAAAGATGGGTTCACAAAAAGAACTAATGATTTTTGTGGTTGTGCAGGGCGATCAAAAGAAGAACACCTGGTATCTGGACAGCACAGCTGGACGGACTATGACCGGATGTAAGCCCTTGCTGGAAGAGTTCACTGTCCAAGATGGACCGGCAGTGACATTTGGTAATGATGAGAATGGGAAAACTGAAGGATATGATGTAATCAATAATGGACAAGTCCAATTGTTAGGTCAAAAATCGACCAAGTATAATTTGTTCAGAAATAGCTTGAAGTTCAGTGAAAACATTTGTATAGAATTCTGAGCCGTCTCAGAATTACTTCACTGAAGCTTCACTTCAGTTCAGATCAAGATAAATCTGAAGCATTCATTCTGAAGTCAAAGACTGAAGTATGAAGAAGAGAATCATCTCAGAAGCGAGCAAAGAGTGATTCTACCAGATCAAAGACTGAAGCATCTCAGTATAAAGTATTTACAACACTTTACACTGATTACGAGGAAGACTTTTTACTTTACATACCTTTACCCAGTTAATAGATTTATCCATTAATAAAAGGTACAAGGTAAAAGTATAGGTTTGGAACGTAGTATTATAAGTCACATCAACTGACTTATATACTCTTCCTAGTACAAGCATGTAAGGAATTAAGTTTAATTCCTTAAATGCTCACAACCACTTTTATACGATCTTGTCCATGTCATCATGGACTTGGTCTATAAATACAAAGTCTTCTCACAACTTGCAAAATGCTTGAAACTTTAGCATTGCAACTTGTGAGATATACTCTAAGTAAAACTTACGAGTATTTCCAAGTTATTTAGATCACTTGTTTTTCGGGATTGTTTAGATACTTACACTTGGGTGTTTATCTTTGTTCCGCAACAATCCTTGTATTTGTTTATATATCAATAAATCAAATACATTAGAAAGGAAACAACGTGTCTCAATGCTACATACTTGATTATACATATATATATCTTTATATAGTTTCTGCCATTTAGTTCTTGTTATTTACGTTAAGTCATTTGTTTCTTGTTATCCATATCTGGATCGTAAACTTAACTTGTCCATCAAGATTAGTTGTACTTGCCAGTCGGGTTTAGTTAATCATCTATATTTGGGACTCACAATTGGTATCAGAGCAGCAAGGTTGAATTATATCAATTCTTTAACCTTTGATCTGCATAGATGGCTGACTTTCAACAAGAACGTCCTGACCCTAATAACACTACTCCACCCCCTGTCATCAACAACAATATACCATCGCATAATGTACACGTACACTTTCCAAATAATCCTGTTCCCAAGTTTGATGGGAACAGTGAAAACTTTCAAACATGGAAAGCATGCATGCTAAAGTATATTGCTGGTGTTGAAAGACACTTACCCGATATCTTAAAAGAAGGACCCTTTGTCCCCATGAATGCTTCTACTGTTGTCAGAAATACCGATGGGACTCCTAGGCAGTCACCTAAGGAGAAGGATCATTGGTCTGAGGAAGATCATAGACTTGTAGACCTTGACACTAAGTTACAAAATATGATTTTATATGCAGTTCCTGAAACCCTTATGCCCACTCTTGTTTTACTTGAAAATTCCAAATTAATGTGGGAGGAACTAATGACACAGTTTGAAGGCACAAATGAGACAATTGTCACAAGAAAAGTTGCTTTAAACAAAAGATATGAGTCTTTCTTTGCTGTCCCTGGGGAAAATTTAACTCAAACTTACATCAGATTTACAAATCTGGTAAATCAACTGAAAGCCCTGGGTGTTACCAAAGATAAAGAAATTTTGTTGGAAAAATTCTGTGACATTTTACCTTCTAAATGGGAAAATTTAATCTTGGTCTTGAGACAAGGCAAAACTTTGCACAGTCACACTCTTACTTCCCTTTATGGAGCCTTCAGATATACTGAAGAGAACAAAGCTGAGAGAGCTTTGGCTGAGCAAGATGCCAAGAATCATGTTTCTACCAGTTCTGGTATGGTTCAGTATTCTGAACCACATAGTACTGCTCTACTATCTTCTGAGAGTGACATTTCTGACTCAATGAAGAAGATGGTTTCTGAAATGTTAAAAACTGGTGTCTCTGGTAATGTTACTCGTGATTGTAATGAGGATGACAATGATGATCTGGTTGCCATGCTGGCTAAAACGTTCAATCGTTTTAAGGCCAAATCAAATCGAGCTGACAAACCTTTTGCTTCCAGCGCTTCTATTGACAAGTCTAATCTTGAATGCTTTAAATGTGGTAAGAAAGGACATTTCATGAAGGAATGCAGATCTAGTCAACCATCATCATCACAATCTGCTCCTAACCATTCTATTTTTCAGAAATCTGATGACAGCTATAAGGCCAAATACAAGAAGTTAAAGGCACATATGGCTCTTCTGGCACAAGACAACTCAAGCAACAGTTGTATGATTGCCAAAACTGAAAAATGGGAAGAATCTGATGAATCATCTGATGATGAAGAAGAAGTTAGGGACATGTGTTTCATGGCACAAGAAGATCAAGGTCATTTGGTCAAATCCGATGTTGAATCTGGTCGCTGGGTGGATATTGTAATGAAAAAGGTCAGTAATTTTGGCTTTGAAAATAATAAGGAACACAAACTGGACCTTTTGGTTCTTTTAGAGGCTGACATCTCATTTGTTGAGACAGTGCGTTCAGAAAGCCTAAAAATGTTTGAAAATAATGCTTCTGAACTAAACGCCAGTCATGCCAGACTGAAAGAACTAAAAGATGTTCAATTGGCTCTAAAAAGTTATCAGTCTATGGTTGCAACTTTAGAATTGGAAAAGGAAGAATTAAAATCCATCCTTGAAAAAGAACAAGCAGTTATTAAATCTTGGATGAAAGCACCAAGGCCAGATGCTGCAATTAAAAATACTTTTGCATCACAAAGAGCAGCATATGAGTCTGGTGATCTTCATTTGGCATCCATAATCACTGATTTAGATGCACTTCCAAAGGAAATAAAACCTGAAATCATTTTTCCTAAAGTTGGCAAGCAGAAAACTGTAACTTATAAAGCCCAGGAACAATCCGAGGGTAAATCTGAAACAGCTCAGACAACTGTTTCAGAAAGGAAGGCTAAATCCAAAAAGCCATCCTCTCAGACTTCATCTAAGGTTCCTAAAGACCTAAAGAAGAAGAAAAATTTCTCCCCCACTGAGCCATCTACCTCAGATTCAGGTAAAGCTCAGGCGTCTAATGAAGAATCAATTTTGTTAAGGTTAGAAAGTCAATTTCAACTATTGGCTAGACAAGTGCAGAGCTGTAATGCACGTTTAAAAAATGTTGAAACTCCTTCTCTTCAACCTAAACAAAATACAAAACCTTTTTCTAAGCAAATCAAGCAGAAATCTGAAAAGAAAAAGGTTGAAAACCCCATCAAACCAATTGCTTTTATGTCATCTAAAATTATGACTGAGATCCCCTTTGATCCTTCTGTTCCTTATGAACCAAAGAAATCTGAGACTACTAAGGGAGAGTCTAGTGAACCCATCCAAAGATGGGTTCCCAAAAAGAACTAATCTTTGTTTGTGTGCAGGGGAGACCGAAAGAAGAATATATGGTTTCTGGACAGTGCTGCTGGCTGAACCATGACTGGTTATCAGACCCTGCTAGAGGAATATAGGGTGCAAGAGGGGCCCTCAATAGTTTTTGGAAATGATGGTAATGGAAAAACTGGGGATATGGTGTGGTGAATAATGGTCAAGTCAAATTCACACGTGTTGCATATGTGAACGGTTTGAAATATAACCTGATCAGTGTCAGTCAACTGTGTGATGATGGCTTCAAGGTTTTATTTGATATTTCACAAGGCACCATATTCAACAGAGATGGAAAGGTGGTACTGATTGCACCAAGGAAGGGAAACATTTATGTCATTGATATGAATCCTTCTACCACTGAACAATGTTTCTACTCAAAGGCAGATGAAGACACAAACTGGCTGTGGCACAAGAGATTATCCCATCTGAACTTCAAAAATATTAATAAGTTTTCTAGAAAACAACTTGTTGATGGGATACCCTCTATGTCTTTCAATAAAGACAAGCCATGTCCAGGTTGTAAAATGGGTAAGCAGAAAAGAGCTTCATTCAAGACAAAACAAAGCTTTAGTATAACTGAACCTCTTCATATGCTTCACATGGACCTTTTTGGACCAGTGAATGTTCAGACCAGAGCAGGGAAGAAGTACACCCTTGTTATCGTTGATGAATATTCAAGATACTGCTGGGTGATTTTCCTCAGGTCCAAAAGTGAAGCTGCTGCTGAAATCATTGCTCTCATCAAACAAATTGAGCTCAAGCACAAGCGAAAAGTTTGTCAGCTCAGAAGTGACAATAACACTGAATTCAGAAATGCTACTCTGGAGTCCTTCTACACTGAAACTGGCATATCTCAGAACTTATCCTCAGCTCACACACCAGAGCAGAATGGTGTTGTAGAAAGAAAGAATCGTACGCTGATTGAAGCTGCTAGAAGTATGTTGAATGAATCTGGTCTTCCCAAGAATTTATGGGCTGAAGCTGTTGCAACTGCCTGCTACACTCAGAACAGATCTGTTTATGTCAAAAGACACAAGAAGACCTCCTATGAAGTACTCAGAAATAGAAAGCCTAATATTGGATACTTCCATGTATTTGGATACTTCCTAGGATATTCATCAAATCGCAAAGCCTTTAGAGTCTTTAATAAGAGACTTGAAAAGGTTGATGAGTCAATTCATGTTACCTTTGATGAATCCAATTTTGCAATCTTTAAAAATTCCATCCCTGCACCACCCTCAGAAAGTCCAATAAGTTTTGGTGATTCTGATCCTATTGCTGAAACTGATCAATCACCTGAACCTGCTTCTGAACATCTCCGTTCAGAACCAGTAATAAACAAACCTAGCACCATTCCATTTTATCCTCCAGTCAGTTTCAAACTACCTCATGAACTGACTATTGGATCAGATGTACATACTGCTTCTCCTCTGATATCAGGCTCCACTGAGCAACCTCAATCTGAATAATTTCATGATGCAAGTCATGATCTGCAGGAAGAAGAAGAAGCTGAAGATGTATTTTCTGAAGCTCCTCCTAAAGGTACTCAGAGAAGTTCTTGCACTGATATCGTTGTTCATCCTGGTCAATACTCTAAATGGACAAAAGCACATCCAATCGAGCAAATTATTGGAGAGTCCAGTAGAGGGGTTCAGACCAGAAGAGCCACAAGCGATCAATGCTTATATGTCAGCTTCTTATCTCTAATTGAACCCAAGAAGATTGACGAGGCTATGCAAGACCCAAGCTGGGTTGAAGCCATGCAAGATGAGCTCAACCAGTTTAAAAGAAATGATGTATGGGAACTCGTTCCTTGTCCCAGTAACCTGAAGAAGGAACCAATTAGGACAAGATGGGTATTCAGAAACAAGATGGATGAAGATGGTCATATCATCAGAAACAAAGCAAGACTTGTTGCAAAAGGATATGCACAAGAAGAGGGAATAGATTTTGATGAAACTTTTGCACCAGTTGCTAGACTTGAAGCTATAAGAATATTCTTAGCTTTTGCAGCTCATCATCAGTTTAAAGTCTATCAAATGGATGTCAAAAGTGCATTCCTGAATGGAGAACTAGAAGAAGTCGTTTATGTGTATCAACCACCAGGGTTTATTAATGAAGAAAAACCACATTGGGTGTACAGACTGAACAAAGCCTTATATGGTCTGAGACAAGCACCCAGAGCCTGGTATGATACTCTTACTAAACATCTTCTTAAAAATGGTTTTAAACGTGGTGCAATTGATAACACTTTGTTCATATTGCATGATAAAAGTGATATCCTTTTAGTACAAATTTATGTTGATGATATTGTGTTTGGTTCTACAAATGAGAAGATGTGTAAAATATTTTCTAAAATCATGTCTTCTGAGTATGAAATGAGTATGATGGGTGAACTGACATATTTTCTGGGACTTCAAGTAAAACAAACTGAAGATGGTATTTTCATAAACCAGGAAAAATATGTCAGAGATTTATTAAAGAAATATCAATTTGATTCAGTCTCATCAAAAGATACTCCTATTTCTGCTCCATTAACTTTGGATTCTGATCCACATGGAAAACCAGTGGACCATACAAAATATCGTGGTATGGTTGGTTCACTGATGTATTTAACTGCAAGTAGACCAGACATAATGTTTGCAACATGCCTTTGTGCTAGATTTCAGTCTGATCCCAGAGAAACACATGCAAATGCTGTCAAAAGGATCTTCAGATACCTTAAAGGTGTCCCCAGATTGGGTCTTTGGTATCCCAAAGGCTCCAGTCTAGATCTAATGGGTTATTCAGATTCTGATCATGCAGGTTGTAAGATAGACAGGAAAAGCACCACTGGAGGGTGTCATTTCCTTGGTGGCAAATTAGTAAGCTGGACCAGTAAGAAGCAGACTGCAGTATCACTATCCACTGCAGAAGCTGAGTATATTTCTGCAGCAAGTTGTTGTGCTCAGATTCTATGGATGAAAAACCAGCTGACTGATTATGGTGTTACTTACACAAAGACTCCAATCTTTTGTGATAACACTAGTGCCATTGCCATATCTAACAATCCTGTGATGCACTCGAAAACCAAGCACATCGATCTCAGGTATCATTTCATTCGTGATCATATTCTGAAAGGAGATATTGAATTGCACTTTATTCCCACTGATAAGCAACTCGCTGATGTTTTTACAAAACCTTTAGATGTCAAAACCTTTAAACATCTGGTCAGTGAGTTGGGTATGTTAAATCCTTAGACTGGTAATCTTGTTATGAACGCCTCAGTGACACTGATCTGGTTCACCAGTCTGAGCGATCCATGTAATTTTTGCTCGCCTAGCTATCGAACGCCTTTGTGATACTATCTTGGCACTTATTAATTCATGGATCATCACTTCAGGGGGAATGTTAAATATTTTTATAACTTTAAAATAAACCTTCATTTTTGAGGGGGAACCTTTTACTCAGAAAAACGTATTTAACTGAAGCACTTCAGAAAATCAAAGTTATTTCAGTTGAATTTTATTAACTGAGTGTTGGATTTCGTCTGCCCAAGACACATATTAAGTTGACGTGGCTAGTACGTGATGATCCAAGTCGGGTCATACCCAATAACAAGCTAGACAAACACTTATGGTATTTATTTATATGATTTGATCTTTAAATAAATATCAATACTTGAAACATTTAGAAAGTGGGTTTCTAAATAATTACACTTGAGATATGTAAATAAATTATATGGATGATTTATTTTGAGAGAAATGTGAATATGTTTATTTGGCAAAATAAACACTAATGTGTGTTGTGTATAATATGTAACATGTTACATAAGATATGTAACAAGTTATGTTACATTTTATCTACAAAATATATATATAAGTATATGTTTTATAAAATTTGCACAATTTTTGGGTTGCCACCTAGTGAGGCCGGCCCCTCCCCCCATGTGCAATTTTGATGTGTTGTTCAACATACAACACATATAGTCTTGCATTGTTGACAACACACACACAAGACATTGAAAGTATCACTTCTTACATGCAATTGTAAGAACTCTCTCAAGTTTTCAAAAGTGCAAAATCTCTTGTTCTTTCCTCTTGGTAATTTCGGCATCAAGGAGAAACAAAGGGAAGGTTAATTTCAAGTTTAAATCCTAGCACATTTGGGTGTTTGTTGATAGTTTGGGGTATACAAGCTTGAGGTTCTTCTAGGTTGAAGACTTGCCACTTCAAGATCATCATCTCCTTCATATCAACCTTCTCATAAGCTTGGAAGAAGGTAGTCTTCTAAACACCCTATGGTTGTTGTTTTGTATGTATGTTATTCATATACATGGATCCTTATTGTTTGGGTTTTCTTTTATAAGTTAAACTTTGGTTTTTAACTACATATAATATATTGAAAGGTTCAATTTTCCGCTGCGTTTTAATATTATAAGGATAATATTACTTTGATAAAAACCCAAAAATCCCAACAATGGCATCTAGAGCCGGTTATATGGATACATACATCAAAAGTTGATATTTTGTTTGGACAAAATCCAATGTTTTGGCCATTTTGATTATGGCCGAAACTAATACACAAAAAGGAGGTTCCTTTTTTCTTGTGTATTTTAGTGTCACAACTTAGCCAAGAGACCTTGTGAATGTTTGTGATGTGTGGATGTGTTTGTATTTATTTAATTATTCAATGGTTGTAATAGTTAAATAGGATTTTATTCATTCATTTGGTTATGTAATCTATTTATTTCATTTGGTATGTAATAAGTAGATTAGTTGCATTTTTTCTAATAAATGTAATCTCCAAGAAGGCATCAAAAGGTTTGGGGCTAAAAGTTGGAGGCCTAATGAAAAGACCCGTAAGTTCTCACTGCGGCGCAGTGGGAGTATGTCAAACCCACTGCGGCGCAGTGGGGAATTTATGCGGCGCAGTGGGTATGTCCACTGCGGCGCAGTGAGTTCCCACTGCGGCGCAGTGGGAGTATGTCAAACCCACTGCGGCGCAGTGGGGATTATGCAGCCGAAGACCAGTGAGTTCCCACTGCGGCGCAGTGAGAGTGTATTAGACCCACTGCGGCGCAGTGGGTTATCAAATAAAAAAAAAAAATTGAAGAAAGGTGTTCAAAACACATCACAAAAGGTTACTTGAAGCATTTGGATGCAAGATCAAGTGGGAGTTCACCGACACAAATTTTATGTCACTTTGTCCCTTAGGTTGAGACCTTTTGACACACTTGTTTCGGCTAACAAGTGTGGTCAAATTAGTTGGCTAATGTTGTGCACTTATTATTATGTTTGTCATGTTTGTATGGTTGTTTATTATTTTGTCATGTGGATGCTTAAAACCAACAAACTAAAAGACACACATAAAGATTAAAATTGGTTTTAATATTGACATTAACTTGGTAAATTAAAATGGGTTTTATTAAAAAGTTAATGGTCACAATTATAAAAATGGATTTTATAAAAGAACCTTGAAATTTGGATTTCAAATTCATTATGGTACATAGTTTTTAACTAGAATATAAAAACTCAAACGACCCTTTAAAAACAAGTTAAACGTCATCCTTTTATACAACACTTAATTATTTGGGAACTCTTTGTAGGATAAAGGTCACCTAACTACTTTGAGGGAACTTATAAGTTAAGGTAAATTTATTGTACTTATGGGATAAAGGTCACCTAACCACTAGTATAAGATAAATTTACATGTGTGTATAAGTAGGACAACTTGATTTGGAAGCCATGTGATTAGGGTCACCGAAGCATGGTAACCAAAGGCGTTGATGGGATTAAACATGCCAACTTAATATAAGATATTAAACCGGTCCCATACCACTAGAAATTGTAAAGTGTTGCAATTGTCAAACGTTGACTACCTTGTTAATTTAGATCATGGGATAAAGGTCACCTAACCACTAGTATAAGATAAATTTACATGTGTGTATAAGTAGGACAACTTGATTTGGAAGCCATGTGATTAGGGTCACCGAAGCATGGTAACCAAAGGCGTTGATGGGATTAAACATGCCAACTTAATATAAGATATTAAACCGGTCCCATACCACTAGAAATTGTAAAGTGTTGCAATTGTCAAACGTTGACTACCTTGTTAATTTAGATCATGGGATAAAGGTCACCTAACCACTAGTATAAGATAAATTTACATGTGTGTATAAGTAGGACAACTTGATTTGGAAGCCATGTGATTAGGGTCACCGAAGCATGGTAACCAAAGGCGTTGATGGGATTAAACATGCCAACTTAATATAAGATATTAAACCGGTCCCATACCACTAGAAATTGTAAAGTGTTGCAATTGTCAAACGTTGACTACCTTGTTAATTTAGATCATGGGATAAAGGTCACCTAACCATCATTTAAATATAACGTTGGATTCTAGATTTTAATTATTAATTGTCCATGAGACATAAAAGGGTATTAACAATTAAAATTTAAATTTGATATCGAAAATACTAATAAAAGGACTTTGTTAATTTTGTAGATGGCCGCTAACAATGCAATTAACCCCAACCCAAACGTCCATAATTTTTCACTAAGATCCATCCTTGAAAAGGATCGTCTAAACCAAAACAACTTTGTGGATTGGTTTCGTAACTTGAGAATTGTTCTTAGGCACGAAAAGAAATCCTATATTTTAGACGATCCTATTCCTGATGAGCCCGAAGAAACTGAAGTTGAAGCCTATAATGATTGGGTTAAGTATGTCGAGGACTCCGTGCAAGTTAGTTGCATAATGTTAGCGAGTATGACTCCCGAACTCCAAAAGGAGTTCGAAAACCATGGGGCCTACGACATGATTACCCAACTCAAGGAAATGTTCCAACAAAAGGCAAGGGTTGAGCGCTTCGAAACGGTTCAAGCACTTCATGCATGTCGCATGGATGATTCACAATCCGTCTCAACTTATGTTCTTAAAATGAAAAGCTATATTGATCGCCTCGAAAGGCTAAATTGTCCCGTTTCAAATGAGCTAGCTACGGATATGATCCTTAACTCATTATCTAAGAGATTTGAAACCTTTGTGTTAAATTATAACATGAACGGATGGGACAAGACCGTTTCCGAGCTCCATGAGATGCTCAAAACGGCCGAGGCTAGTATGGGAAGAAAAGTTCAACCCGTTCTCATGATCAATGAAGGCGGAAAGAAAAGGGCTTACTCCGGACCCAAGGCAAATGTTGCTAAGGGAAAGGGTAACAACAAAAGGAATTTCAAAGGCAAAGGAAAGGGAAAAATGGATACTCCAAAAGCGAAGAAGCAAAAGGTTGCTGTCAATGACCCATGCTTTGAGTGTGGGGAGGTAGGACATTGGAAACGTAATTGTCCAACCTATCTCAAAGAGTTAAAAGCTAAGAGGGATGCAGGGCAAACCTCAGGTACAATATTTATGATATATATTGAGCTTAATACTGTTTTTTCTTACATATGGGTATTGGATACCGGATGTGGAACTCATATTTGTAATATGTTACAGGGGTTCAGAAGAAAGAAGCACATCAAGAAGGGAGACATTAGTCTCTTTATGGGCAATGGTGCATTGGTGCATGTTGAAGCCCAAGGAGACTATCTTTTGAAACTTCCAAATGGTTTGGAAATTGTATTGAACAATGTTTTGTATGCACCTAGTTTGACTAGGAGTATTATTTCTGTTTCCCGTTTAAGACATGTTGGATATGATTTTAATTTTGTTAACAATGATATCCATGTTTCTATGAATGATGTATTTTATTTTAAAGCTATGCCTTTAAATGGTATTTATGAATTAGTTCATGAAAACACAACATATGATAACTCAATGTACCAAGCTACCACCAAGAAACTTAAATTAGATTTAAGTGAAACCTATATTTGGCATTGTCGTCTTGGCCATATAAATAAGAATCGCATACTAACACTTCAAAAGAATGGTCTTTTGAAAACAAAATCAAATGATTCATTTAATGTATGTGAATCTTGTTTACAAGGCAAGATGACTAAAGCACCTTTCAAAGGCACTAATGAAAGGGCAAAAGATTTATTAGGTATCATACATTCGGATGTATGTGGTCCTTTTAAGCCAATGACTAGGAATGGTGAAAGATACTTCATTACATTCACCGATGACTATAGTCGTTACGGTTATGTATACTTATTAAAACATAAGAGTGAAGCTTTTGAAATGTTCAAAATTTTCAAGAATGAAGTAGAAAACCAACTCGGTAAAACAATAAAAATTCTTCGTTCTGATAGAGGAGGTGAATACCTAAGTGATGCTTTTCAAGATCATCTTAGAAGTTGTGGGATTATCTCACAACTAACTCCACCTGAAACACCACAACATAATGGTGTGTCTGAAAGGAGGAATCGAACTCTATTAGATATGGTTCGTTCCATGATGAGTAAAAGCTCACTACCTCTATCATTTTGGGGATATGCCATAATCTCTGCTGCCCGAATTTTAAATATGGCTCCCACCAAGAAAGTGGAGAAAACACCTTTTGAAATATGGCATGGAAGAGTTCCATCTTTGTCATATTTAAAGGTATGGGGTTGTGAGGCTTATGTAAGACATGATGCCTCAAACAAATTAGAGCCCCGATCCACTAAATGTATCTTTGTAGGATATCCCAAAGATGATTTGGGATATTATTTCTACAATCCTAATGAGCAAAATGTATTTGTTGCTCGAAAGGCTGAGTTCTTGGAAACTAAATTCCTTATGGAAGGAACTAGTTCCAGAACAGTGGAACTTGAAGAAGATCAAGAGCCACTGACAGATACATACTTGGGTGACACTAGCATTCAACAAAAGGATGTTGAAGATGATCAAAGGGTTGATCAAGACACACAAAACGTTCGTAGATTCTGGTAGAGCTACTTATCCACCTGAGAGATATGGATTTCTCGTGATGAATGCTACATGGTAGTTTCTGATGAACCTACCACCTACCATGATGCTATGTCCAATCAGATTCGGACAAATGGCTAGAGGCCATGAACGCTGAGATGCAATCCATGTATGACAACCAAGTTTGGGAATTGGTTGTTAAACCTCCTAATTCCAAAGTAGTTGGAAGTAAATGGGTGTTCAAATTGAAACACGATATGCATGGAAACTTGAGTACTTATAAAGCTAGACTTGTAGCAAAAGGTTTCACTCAAACTCGAGGGGTCGATTATGATGAAACTTTTTCGCCTGTGGCAATGCTAAAGTCTATTAGGATATTATTTGCCATAGCCGCACATTATGACTATGAGATATGGCAAATGGATGTCAAAACCGCTTTCTAAATGGATATCTTGAGGAAGATGTCTATATGGATCAGCCTGAAGGTTTTGTCGATCCTAAGCATCCTAATAAAGTATGCAAGTTAAAGAAATCAATCTATGGATTGAAACAAGCATCAAGAAGCTGGAATCGTCGTTTTGATGAAGAAGTCAAGAAATTTGGCTTCATCAAAAACGCTGATGAAGCTTGTGTGTATAAGAAGGCTAGTGGGAGCATCATTACTTTTCTAGTATTATATGTCGATGACATTCTACTATTTGGAAATGACATTCCAACCTTGGAAGGTGTAAAAGCCTGGCTTGGAAGTTGCTTTTCCATTAAGGATCTTGGTGAAGCCGCCTATATTTTGGGAATAAGGATCTATAGGGATAGATCAAGGCGCTTAATAGGCTTGAATCAAAGTGCATACATAGACAAGATCTTGAAAAGGTTCAAGATGGAAAACTCCAAAAAGGGTTTGGTGCCTATTCAAAGAGGAACTATATTGAGTACTTCTCAATCTCCTAGCTCAAAAGTTGAGCAAGAGAGAATGAGTGGAATCCCATATGCATCTGCTATAGGATCCATCATGTATGCTATGATATGCACGAGACCGGACGTGTCATGCGCTTTAAGCATGACAAGTAGATACCAGCAAAATCCAGGAGATAGTCATTGGATGGCTGTCAAATATATATTGAAATATCTTAGAAATACTAAAGATATGTTCTTAATATATGGATCTGGTGAGGAGGAGCTCGTTGTAAAGGGTTACACGGATGCGAGTTTCCAAACTGATCGAGATGATTCTCGATCACAATCGGGGTACATATTCATTCTAAATGGAGGAGCTGTTTCATGGAAAAGCTCAAAGCAGGATGTGGTTGCATTGTCCACTACAGAGTCTGAATACATCGCCGCTTCTTAGCAGCACAAGAAGCTGCATGGTTGAAGAAATTCATTGCCGATCTAGGGGTTGTTCCTTCCATTCAAGAACCCCTAGAAATTCTTTGTGATAACGAGGGTGCGATTGCTCAAATCAAGGAACCTCGTGCACATCAAAAGACTAGGCACATTGAGCGGAGATTCAACTACATAAGGGATGAAGTTGAAAAGGGAAAGATATGTATTCACAAAGTTCACACCGATCAAAATGTTGCGGACCCACTCACGAAGCTCCTTGAAAGGCCTAAGCATGAAAGTCATACTTGTGCCATGGGACTTCGATATTCTAGTGATTGGATTTGATCTATTTTATGTATTTGGATATCGGAACACTTGTAGTTATTAACACATTTATATGAATATTGGTATTTTGCATTTAAATTGTGTTATGTTCCATTTTTGCATGTTTAAATCCATGAATAAGTTAATTATTCTAAATGTCCGTAGTCGATCATATTTGTGGGAACAAATATGAATGTAAGATTATTATGAACTTGGATTGGTGGATATTCAAAAGGTTTTGAATATAGAGCAAAGTGTTGCTACCAAGGTTCATAGATATTTGTGGGATACAAATATTGGACTGACCTGCAATCAAGCATTACTACATAGAATCTCTATGATAGATCATAAGTAATCTTGAGTTAAAAGGCGAATATCATTGTGTCCTCAGACCTGAGATACATATTGGGTCTTGATATTCACTGAATATTATACTTTGACTTAGCTCTTCGCTGTTCTGAAACATGGCAGTACATAAGACTAAGCTCAGGTATGATATAAGGTGTTGGGATTTTTGGGTTTTTATCAAAGTAATATTATCCTCATAATATTAAAACGCAGCGGAAAATTGAACCATTTCAATGTGACATATGTAGTTAAAACCAAATTTTAACTTATAAAATAAAACCCAAACAATAAGGATCCATGTATATGAATAGCATACATACAAAACAACAACCATAGGGTGTTTAGAAGACTACCTTCTTCCAAGCTTATGAGAAGGTTGAATGAAGGAGATGGTGTCTTCAAATGGCAAGTCTTCAACCTAGAAGAACCTCAAGCTAGTATACCCCAAGCTTCCAACAAACACCCAAATGTGCTAGGATTTCACCTTGAAATGTCTTCCCTTTTTTGCTCCTTGTTTGTGCCGAAATCAAGAGAGAAAAAGGAAGAGAGAAACTTGAGAAAGTTGAGAGAGAACTTGAGTCTTACAATTGCATGTCTATTGTGATGATACACTCTATGTGTGTTATGTATGCATACACTCCAAGTCCATGTGCTCTTGAGTAAGAAACACACTCAAAGACCACATGGGGTGGGGGGGGCCGGCCTCCAAGACCAAAATAGGAGGGAAAACCATTTTCATTAATCTTATAAAATATATCCTTATATATTTTGTAGATAAAAATGTAACATAACTTGTTACATATCTTATGTAACATATTACATATTATACACAACACACATAAGTGTTTATTTCTCCAAATAAACATGTAAGTCCCAACTTGTTAGATTGGTACTACTGAAGACACCTCTATGTCGATGGGGGAGTTACTTTGCAATATACTTACTAAACTGGAGACGACCAGTTAGATAAGTGTATACCAAGTTCTAGATAGATTACTTATATAAAAGACAATAAGTAAAGAACAATGCAATAATACAAATAACTTGTAAACAATCTTGATGAGACAATATGTAGTTTTCAAGTGTAATTTATTTATTGATATTAAACAAATTACAAGGTTGATGCGGAACCAAGATAATACACGAATGTAAATATCCTAACAACCTATGAAATACAATTGATCTATACTCGGAATTTCTCTTCTACAATCGAAACACTTAAAGTAGTGAAATGTTCCTTTTAGCGATTGAGAGAATATTGCACAAGTTCACCAAGAATATTGCAGGTTTGCAAAGTAAGAAGTTATTCGTTTGAGAGAGAAATAACTTAGACGAATACTTGAATAACTTGTAATTCTTGGTTGTGCAATGACTTGTATTTATAGGCAAAGTTAACATATGGATGTTAACTTTAGCCGTACAAATGTGGTTGGAAGCATTTAAGGAATAGCATTTAATTCCTTAAAAAGTGTTGTAAAGTCGCATGTTACAGTGACTTTACACAACCACCTTTATGTACCTTTTAATACTTAAATAATAAGATAAGGCTTATTATCCGGGTAAAGGTACATAAAGTATACAAGTCAATTCCTCGTAATCAGTGTAAAGCTTTGTAAGTGCTTTCCACTGAAGGTCTCCAGTTTGTAACTGACTAGAATGTCAACTGGGCTTCGCTGCCATTGTCATTCTCTTTCTTCCATTTGTTGTCTTCGACTTCAACTGGAATGTTTCTTCAACTTGGTCAGTTCTCAACTGGAGGAAGTCTTCAGTTGCGTTAACTGTACGGTGCAACTGGACTTCAATATATTTCTCGACAAATCTTCTTGGTCACCAGTTTACTGGTCACCAGATGCAACTGGTGAGCTGGTCAGTGGAAACTGGTGACTGGCCAGTTCCAGGTGAACTGGACCTAACAAATTCCCCCTATTTGTCTAGAAATATAGTCCAAGTCTTTTCTAGTTTTGTATCTATACAAGTGTGAACTATAGAGACTTGTTTGATTTAAATCTATCTAAGGTATCTAGGGCATTTTTATAGATCAACAAATGCCTTAGGTTTTTCTTTTTGTGTTTGTTAGATTTTAATCTTTTATCTACCTTGTGGTTACAAACTGGTAACTTCTTTTATACAAGGAGCAAAATTTACATAAGTTACAACAGAATGTACAACAAATTACAAGAAGATAAAAATGAAGAAAGAACTTAAACTGATGGCCCTTCGCCAGTTCTTCTTCTTTTGGCAACTGTGGAGATGGGCTGTTTGTCTTCAGGATCACCATTCAGTCTCTCTTCAATATTTTCTTTAAACTTGAGCAGACTTTGAAGCACAAACATCCATCCTCTTTCAACCTTATTTCTTTGTTGCTTGGCCTCCAACAGCTTTGCCATTTCCACCAGTTCCGAATACCCATAAGAAAGTACATCAGGATTCTCAGTTTGCCTCAAGGGACCATCCAGATGTTGAACCCCAACTGTGAAATGTTTGGTACCTGGTTTGATAAACACTTTCAAATCAACAATCTTACCAGGGTGATATCTCCGCTGCTGCACTTCAGATAAATACTCTCTAGCTTCAGATTCATTGGCCAGTTTGATCTGGCCAGTGCTCATACTATGCACTGCAGCTTTGATATCTTCAGTTGAGGGTTCAGTTGTATCCACCCAGGTCCTAAGGTCAGCATCTCTTGGCAACATCTTAGGTTTACCTTTGGACTTAGGTGGATTCATCACCTGTTTGACTACCTTCTTGACATGTTCAGCTCTCTTGAGAATTCCTTCAGTTCTAACTTCTTTGGCCTTCTCCACTGTGATATTCAAACACCTGGCATCATACTCAGCCTCATCCTCCCTGTAATGTTTGTCAAGCTCAATCTCCAGTTGTTCTTTTAATGCATTAATAATTCTGGGATCAGCCTTGACCTTGGCATACTCTGCAAGTGTCATGCCCAGAAGACGACCATCACTAATGTCAAGAAGAGTTGGGGCTAAAGTATTTCTATCTTTCATTTGATTGGCCCTTATTTGTTTCTTTCTCTCCTTGATGGCATCTCCAAGCCTTGCCAGCTGCCTACTCACATCTTCTGAAACTGGAGGTAGCTGATCAATGTTGCCAGTTTCTAACACACTGGCTTCAGTACCAGTTGTTGTAGCTTGTTCACCAGTGGCCAGCTCAACTAACTTTCCTTTCCCTTTATTCCCCCTATCAACCACATCATCAAATTCTTCAATCACCTGCTCATCAGATCCAACAACCGTCCTCTCCACCAGTTGCCTTGCACTAACTGGACCTGGCAGTCTTGGTCCAGGTGCAAGGATATTCCTTCTATCCCTTTCCCCCTTGGCAGCATCGAGACCTGCACGAATAGCTGCCCAGTCTTCAGTGCTAGAGGGCAAACGGGCTAGAGGCTGCCACGATTGCATATCCTTGCACTCTCTGAACACAGTGCAAATCATCCTAAAGGATCTCCATAAGTGGTTAACTTCTTGAGACTGGGACAATACATTTGCAGCAGTTTGGTCTTGTCCAGTCTTCAAGTCTTTCAATATTTGTGAGTCTTCATTTAGGCCCTTAACCACTTGATCCTTTACTGCATCATCCTTCCTTTTCAAGTTTTCCACTTCAGTTGCCAATTTATTGATAGAAGAAGTGTGGGAGGCCAACTGAGTGTTCACTGCATTCACTGCACCCCTTAACTGACTGACTTCAAGTGCCAGAGGCTCCAGATTAATCTGAGGAGGTGGGAGCTTGGCAAATTCAGCCATAACCTTCTTGACATGTTCAGCTCTCTTGAGAATTCCTTCAGTTCTAACTTCTTTGGCCTTCTCCACTGTGATATTCAAACACCTGGCATCATACTCAGCCTCATCCTCCCTGTAATGTTTGTCAAGCTCAATCTCCAGTTGTTCTTTTAATGCATTAATAATTCTGGGATCAGCCTTGACCTTGGCATACTCTGCAAGTGTCATGCCCAGAAGACGACCATCACTAATGTCAAGAAGAGTTGGGGCTAAAGTATTTCTATCTTTCATTTGATTGGCCCTTATTTGTTTCTTTCTCTCCTTGATGGCATCTCCAAGCCTTGCCAGCTGCCTACTCACATCTTCTGAAACTGGAGGTAGCTGATCAATGTTGCCAGTTTCTAACACACTGGCTTCAGTACCAGTTGTTGTAGCTTGTTCACCAGTGGCCAGCTCAACTAACTTTCCTTTCCCTTTATTCCCCCTATCAACCACATCATCAAATTCTTCAATCACCTGCTCATCAGATCCAACAACCGTCCTCTCCACCAGTTGCCTTGCACTAACTGGACCTGGCAGTCTTGGTCCAGGTGCAAGGATATTCCTTCTATCCCTTTCCCCCTTGGCAGCATCGAGACCTGCACGAATAGCTGCCCAGTCTTCAGTGCTAGAGGGCAAACGGGCTAGAGGCTGCCACGATTGCATATCCTTGCACTCTCTGAACACAGTGCAAATCATCCTAAAGGATCTCCATAAGTGGTTAACTTCTTGAGACTGGGACAATACATTTGCAGCAGTTTGGTCTTGTCCAGTCTTCAAGTCTTTCAATATTTGTGAGTCTTCATTTAGGCCCTTAACCACTTGATCCTTTACTGCATCATCCTTCCTTTTCAAGTTTTCCACTTCAGTTGCCAATTTATTGATAGAAGAAGTGTGGGAGGCCAACTGAGTGTTCACTGCATTCACTGCACCCCTTAACTGACTGACTTCAAGTGCCAGAGGCTCCAGATTAATCTGAGGAGGTGGGAGCTTGGCAAATTCAGCCATAACCTTCTTGACATGTTCAGCTCTCTTGAGAATTCCTTCAGTTCTAACTTCTTTGGCCTTCTCCACTGTGATATTCAAACACCTGGCATCATACTCAGCCTCATCCTCCCTGTAATGTTTGTCAAGCTCAATCTCCAGTTGTTCTTTTAATGCATTAATAATTCTGGGATCAGCCTTGACCTTGGCATACTCTGCAAGTGTCATGCCCAGAAGACGACCATCACTAATGTCAAGAAGAGTTGGGGCTAAAGTATTTCTATCTTTCATTTGATTGGCCCTTATTTGTTTCTTTCTCTCCTTGATGGCATCTCCAAGCCTTGCCAGCTGCCTACTCACATCTTCTGAAACTGGAGGTAGCTGATCAATGTTGCCAGTTTCTAACACACTGGCTTCAGTACCAGTTGTTGTAGCTTGTTCACCAGTGGCCAGCTCAACTAACTTTCCTTTCCCTTTATTCCCCCTATCAACCACATCATCAAATTCTTCAATCACCTGCTCATCAGATCCAACAACCGTCCTCTCCACCAGTTGCCTTGCACTAACTGGACCTGGCAGTCTTGGTCCAGGTGCAAGGATATTCCTTCTATCCCTTTCCCCCTTGGCAGCATCGAGACCTGCACGAATAGCTGCCCAGTCTTCAGTGCTAGAGGGCAAACGGGCTAGAGGCTGCCACGATTGCATATCCTTGCACTCTCTGAACACAGTGCAAATCATCCTAAAGGATCTCCACAAGTGGTTAACTTCTTGAGACTGGGACAATACATTTGCAGCAGTTTGGTCTTGTCCAGTCTTCAAGTCTTTCAATATTTGTGAGTCTTCATTTAGGCCCTTAACCACTTGATCCTTTACTGCATCATCCTTCCTTTTCAAGTTTTCCACTTCAGTTGCCAATTTATTGATAGAAGAAGTGTGGGAGGCCAACTGAGTGTTCACTGCATTCACTGCACCCCTTAACTGACTGACTTCAAGTGCCAGAGGCTCCAGATTAATCTGAGGAGGTGGGAGCTTGGCAAATTCAGCCATAACCTTCTTGACCAATGCATCTTCTCGACTGGCCAGTTTCTCATCAATCAACTGGCCAACAGAAGTGGCCACCTGCTGACCAATATCACTTACATTAAGGCCAGGTCTATCCAGCAACTCCTTGACCTGCCTTTCTATCTCCTTAAGATCCACCTCTGATGATCGAACAGTGTTGCTTAAGAGGTTGGAGATAGATGTATTGACATTTGAATGGGTCAAGTCAAAAGCTTCCTTCAAAGATGTTGACAAATTGTTACAGCTTGAGACCAACTCATTCAACTTTTTAAATACCAAGTCTTCATTTGCAGCGAACTTATTGATTCCCAGATCAACAACCTTTGAATTTATAATTGTGTCCTTGTTGAATCTGGAAATAGACTTGGCATTTTGCTCTATTGTCTTATGAACACCCTCCACCCGTTTGATCAGGTTTTGGATGTCGGTTGAGAACGAGACAAATTGAGCTTCCAGTGACAAAGGAGCAGTTGTCACTGGACCAGTAGCAGGCTGTACCAGTTCAACTGAAGGAGGCAAAACAAAGGGAGCCTCTCCAGTTGTTCCAGTAGCAGAAGAGGGAAATATAGGGGGTGAAAAAGAAGGCTGAGGAGAAACAATGTGTTGGTCAGGCTGAGAATGCTCAGGTATGACCAACGGCGACGGTGGTGGTGATTGAGTTCTTTGTGGGGAAATATTTGTGGGAGTATCTTGGTGGGAAACTGAAACTTGGTGTTCTAGGGGTTGATCAAAGAAAGAAGGGAGTTGAGCATGTACAGATGCATCAACCATTTCTTGATCAGCTTGTGTCTCTTCTGAATCCGAAGATTCAAGATGAAACTCATCCTCATTTATGCCTAGATTCATAAATGATAGGGATGGCTGAACAACCTGTTCAGGCTCCTGATGACCAGTTCCAGTTACCTGGATGGTTTCATCAGTTGAAGGATCAGATGCCGAAACATCTTCACCAGGGATAGACGTGATAGGAACGGCTTGAGTTATGGTTGTTCTATCCTCAACCACAACTGGAGACGAACTGGAGGGTCCCTCATTATTTTGAGGCCCGCCCAATTGTCTTTCTGGCTCACTTTCCAAAGGTGCACCAGTTTTAGCAAACGCCAGTAGCATCTGCGCAGGAAGTTCAACCTCACCAGCTTCAGAGACTAGTGAGTCTAAGTTCCTCAAAACATCTGGCCTTGTGAACGAAGAGTCTGTATTACGATACTCTTCTTCACCCAGAATCTGCCTGAAACACAAAGAAAGAAATCTGGAAAAGGGGATACAAACACCCCTGGAGCCCTTCAGCTTCTGCACAAGACTTCTATACAATATGTCAGCAAAATCCACCCTCAACCCCTTCCACAAACAATAAGCCATTTCAGCTTGGGAAGAGTTGATCTGGTCAAGACCACCTGAACTACCACCCAAACTTTCGACCAGATGTACAAAGAAATACCTCCATGAAGGTGTAAGGCCCTTCATGGTCATCGCCCCCTTGGTCTTTAACATACCATCACTGTCCAAGCACTCCCTATGACCCATCTCAAGGAGTACTTGACGAAAATTTATATTGGAGGCTAGGACAACTGGAGACTCACCCTCTCTCCAGTAATTGAGGCGAAGAGCATCCCTCAACACTTCTACATCCAGAGTACATTTGATTGTTCCATCCTTTAGAGTGAAACTGATGGAGGAACAATCGGAGGAAAGTGTGGCAGTGAACCAGAACTCACACAAGTAATCATGGTACATCTTGCGTGGGTTCCTGGTGAATAAGGGTCCTATTGGAGAATCCTTCAGAAATTTTCTGATTCTACCAATAAGGGTTCTAGACCCTTGAGAGCCTTGTAGGCTAGCCAAAGGATTGTTTGGATTTAATTTGAGGGCCGCACTATAAGGAGCACCAGGTGCCTGGGCGACATCTGGTGAGGGATTGTAAGGAGCAGTCAAGAGATTTACATCTCTTGAGCGAGAAGATTTAGGTGCCATGAATGAAACTGAAATTGAGGATTTTTTAGGGTTTTGAATATGGAAGCAAAGAGAAGAATGAATTTGAAATTTATGATTGGAAGTAAATGAAGAGAGTAAATGAAGAGAATGAAAAAGAAAGTAAATGAGTTATGAAGTAAATAAGGGTATTTATAAGGGTATCCCAATGAAAAGAAGTAAATGAAGAGTAAATAAGGGTCAAGATGGATGAGAATGAAGCAATGTATATGATTGGAAGTAAATGAAGAGAGTAAATGAAGAGAATGAAAAAGAAAGTAAATGAGTTTTGGAGTAAATAAGGGTATTTATAAGGGAATGAAGCAATGTAATGAGAAGTAAATGAAGAGAGTAAATGAATAGAATGAAAAAGAAAGTAAATGAGTTTTGGAGTAAATAAGAGAGTAATTTATGAAGAGAGTAAATGAAGAGAGTAAATGAAGAGAGTAAATGAAAAGTAAATGAGTTGAGAGTAAATAAGGGTATTTATAAGGAAGTAAATGAAGAGAGTAAATGAAGAGAATGAAAAAGAAAGTAAATGTGTTATGAAGTAAATAAGGGTATTTATAAGGGGATTCAAGATCAATGTAAACCAAAAGTAAATAAAAATTGACAAAGACTGAACCTGGTAACTGGAGGATCAGTCCAGTACCAGTTTCCAACTGAAGAGTTCTCCAGTTGCATTTTCAAACAAAAACGAATTTTAGTCAGAAAATTATTTTGAGTCTTTCCCCCTAAAATGATGATCCAGATATCAATTAGTGCCAAGATAGTATCACAAAGGCGTTCGATAGCCTGGCGAGCAAAGATAATCTGGACCTCCTCAACTGGAGAACTTCATCAGTGTCACTGACGCGTTCAATAACAAAGAAAGCTCCAGTTAAGGGTTTAGCATTCCTAGTTCGCTGATGAGATGTTTAAAAGTTTTCTCATCGAGAGGTTTAGTAAAAACATCAGCTAACTGTTTGTCAGTGGGGATGAAATGAATTTCAATATCACCTTTCATAACATGATCACGAATAAAATGATACCTGATGTCAATATGCTTTGTTTTTGAGTGCATCACTGGATTGTGAGAGATAGCAATTGCACTGGTGTTGTCACAAAAGATTGGGGTCTTGGTGTACTTCTGACCATAATCTAGTAACTGGTTTTTGATCCAGAGAATCTGGGCACAACAACTGGCCGCAGAAATGTACTCTGCCTCTGCAGTGGACATAGAGACTGAAGTCTGCTTCTTGCTGGTCCAACTCACCAGTTTTCCTCCAAGGAAATGACAACCACCAGTTGTGGATTTTCTATCAATCTTACAACCTGCATGATCAGAATCTGAATAACCCATTAGATCTAATCCTGAGCCTTTGGGGTACCAAAGACCAAGATTAGGACACCCTTTCAGGTATCTAAAGATACGCTTTACAGCGTGCAAATGTGATTCTTTAGGGTTAGCCTGAAACCTGGCACATAAACATGTTGCAAACATTATATCTGGTCGACTGGCAGTTAAGTACATCAGTGAACCAACCATACCTCTATAGTCAGTTACATTAACTGGTTTGCCAGTTGGGTCAGAGTCCAAATTCAATGGTGCTGCAATAGGTGTGTTTTTCGATGGGATTGAATCATATTTGTATTTTCGTAACAAATCTCTGACATATTTTCCTTGGTTTATGAAAATTCCATTTTCAGTTTGCTTAATCTGAAGACCTAAGAAAAATGTTAATTCACCCATTAAACTCATCTCATACTCAGATGACATGATTTTAGAAAACTTTTTACACATTGCATCATCAGTTGAACCAAAAATAATGTCATCAACATAAATTTGTACCAATAAGATATTACCTCTTTCTTTCAAGATAAACAAGGTATTATCTATTGCACCTCTTTGAAAGCCATTTTTGAGAAGATGTTTAGTTAAAGTATCATACCAGGCTCTTGGGGCTTGTCTTAGACCATACAATGCTTTGTTCAGTCTATAAACCCAATGAGGATGCTTCTCATCGATGAAACCTGGAGTCTGCTTCACATAAACTTCTTCTTCCAATGTTCCATTAAGGAACGCACTTTTGACATCCATCTGGAAGACCTTGAACTGCAGATGGGCTGCATAAGCCAAGAAAATTCTTATGGCTTCAAGTCTTGCAACTGGAGCAAAAGTCTCATCAAAGTCAACGCCCTCTGCTTGACAATAACCCTGGGCAACTAATCTGGCCTTGTTTCTTACAACATGGCCATCTTCATCCATTTTGTTTCGGTAGACCCATCTGGTACCAATAGGTTCTTTCTTTAACCCTGGTGGACAAGGAACAAGCTCCCAAACATTGTTCCTTTCAAACTGGAGGAGCTCTTCTTGCATAGCTTCCACCCAGCTTGGGTCTGCCATAGCCTCGTCAATCTTCTTTGGTTCAATTAAAGATAAGAAGGTGACGTTTAAGCATTGCTCACTGGTGGCTCTTCTAGTCTGAACCCCACTAGTTGGATTACCCACAATTTGTTCAATTGGGTGGGCTTTAGTCCATCTAGTGTATTGACTAGGCTGGTGAACTACAATATCAGTGCAAGGTACCTGGAGATCTTCTTCAGTTGCAGCAGCATCTGGAGAAGGATCAGTCCAAACAGCTTCTACATCCTCATCAGAGTCAATGAGGTCTCGATTGGCATCATGAAATTCCTCAGTTGAAGGTATTTCATGAGTAACTGGAGAAGTAGGGGCTTGAACTGGTGCTGATATTGGAGTGGCACGTACATCTGATCCAATCACCAATTCTTGTGGTAAGTTAAAATTGATGGAGGGATAAAATGATGTGTCACTAGTGCTTTTCTTCTTCTTGACTGGTTCCAGTTTGTTGTAACTGGAAGCATCTTCTGGTGAAACAACTGACCGATGAACTTGGTCAGTTTCACCAAAGTTGATTGGAATGACTGGAGAAATATCAAGGCTTGGTCTCTTGTTGATTGCTTCAGTTGATTCATCGAATGTGACATGAATTGTCTCATGCACCTTTTGGAGTCTATAATTATAAACTCTAAAGGCCTTTCGAATATCTGAATAGCCTAAAAATACCCCTTCATCAGCTTTTGCATCAAACTTTCCAAGCTGACTGGAATCGTTCAGTATATAAACTGGACAACCAAATACATGGAAATATCCAATATTTGGTTTACGATTCCTGAGTACTTCGTAGGCAGTCTTCTTGTGTCTCTTGATGTAGACTGACCGGTTTTGGGTGTGACAAGCAGTTGCAACTGCCTCAGCCCAAAAACTGGTGGGAAGACCAGATTCAGATAGCATGCTTCTGGCCGCTTCTATCAGTGTACGATTCTTTCTTTCAACAACTCCATTTTGCTCTGGAGAGTGAACTGATGAGAAGTTTTGAGAAATGCCAGTGTCAGTGCAAAATGTTTCAAGTACTTATTTTGGAATTCAGTACCATTATCACTTCGCAACTGACAAACTTTTCGAGTGTACTTGAGCTCAATTCTTTTGATAAGGGAGATGATTTCAGCAGGTGCATCACTTTTGGATCTGATGAATACCACCCAGCAATATCTGGAGAATTCATCAACCACAACTAGAGTGTATTTCTTTCCAGCTCTAGTTTGAACATTCACTGGACCAAAGAGATCCATATGAAGCATGTGAAGAGGTTCAGTGATGCTAAAATTTTGCCTAGTTTTGAAACTGGCTCTCTTCTGCTTGCCCATCTCACACCCTGGACATGGCTTTTCCTTATTGAAGGAAATCTGGGGTATCCCATCAACCAGTTGTTTGCGAGACAACTTGTTAATGTTCTTGAAATTAAGGTGGGATAACCTTTTATGCCATAGCCAGTTGGTGTCCTCATCAGCTTTGGTATAGAAACATTGCTCTTTTGGAGCTGGTTCCATATCCATGATGTACACATTCCCTTTCCTTGGTGCAATCATCACCACTTTCCAATCCTTGTTAAATATGGTGCCTTGTGCAATATCGAACAATACTCTGAAGCCATCATCGCAAAGTTGGCTTACACTGATCAAGTTATATTTCAAACCATTCACAAATGCAACTCTTTTGAATTCGACTTGTCCATTATTGAGCACACCATATCCTTCAGTCTTTCCAGATTGTTAATTCGGGCAGTGCAACTCTGAACCTGCCGAGACAAAAGTTGGAGTTGCCTTTCCAAATTAACCAAAACATTGTTTTGTTCAGGCAGTTGAACCTTGGACATTGGTTCAACTGGGGATTTAGTCTTTCGGGTCTTGGGCTCCTTAGACTTATGAGGTAAAGGCTTGTTAACAGTGGCCTTTTTGACTGGAGCTTTAGCCTGTTTGGCTCCAGTTTTAACCTCAATGGGGGAGGTCTCAATGGTTTCAGTTTCAACAGCTTCAGGTTGATCATAAGGTGTTTCAACCTGGAGAGCTGGAGGCAATGCATGAAGATCTGGTATAAGAGCTGCCATCTTCAGATCTTCAGATTTCCATGCATTTTTCTGGGCATCAATGGTTCTTGAAATTAAGGTGGGATAACCTTTTATGCCATAGCCAGTTGGTGTCCTCATCAGCTTTTGCATCAAACTTTCCAAGCTGACTGGAATCGTTCAGTATATAAACTGGACAACCAAATACATGGAAATATCCAATATTTGGTTTACGATTCCTGAGTACTTCGTAGGCAGTCTTCTTGTGTCTCTTGATGTAGACTGACCGGTTTTGGGTGTGACAAGCAGTTGCAACTGCCTCAGCCCAAAAACTGGTGGGAAGACCAGATTCAGATAGCATGCTTCTGGCCGCTTCTATCAGTGTACGATTCTTTCTTTCAACAACTCCATTTTGCTCTGGAGAGTGAACTGATGAGAAGTTTTGAGAAATGCCAGTGTCAGTGCAAAATGTTTCAAGTACTTATTTTGGAATTCAGTACCATTATCACTTCGCAACTGACAAACTTTTCGAGTGTACTTGAGCTCAATTCTTTTGATAAGGGAGATGATTTCAGCAGGTGCATCACTTTTGGATCTGATGAATACCACCCAGCAATATCTGGAGAATTCATCAACCACAACTAGAGTGTATTTCTTTCCAGCTCTAGTTTGAACATTCACTGGACCAAAGAGATCCATATGAAGCATGTGAAGAGGTTCAGTGATGCTAAAATTTTGCCTAGTTTTGAAACTGGCTCTCTTCTGCTTGCCCATCTCACACCCTGGACATGGCTTTTCCTTATTGAAGGAAATCTGGGGTATCCCATCAACCAGTTGTTTGCGAGACAACTTGTTAATGTTCTTGAAATTAAGGTGGGATAACCTTTTATGCCATAGCCAGTTGGTGTCCTCATCAGCTTTGGTATAGAAACATTGCTCTTTTGGAGCTGGTTCCATATCCATGATGTACACATTCCCTTTCCTTGGTGCAATCATCACCACTTTCCAATCCTTGTTAAATATGGTGCCTTGTGCAATATCGAACAATACTCTGAAGCCATCATCGCAAAGTTGGCTTACACTGATCAAGTTATATTTCAAACCATTCACAAATGCAACTCTTTTGAATTCGACTTGTCCATTATTGAGCACACCATATCCTTCAGTCTTTCCAGATTGATCGTTACCAAACGTCACTGTCGGTCCATCTTGGACAGTGAACTCTTCCAGTAGGGGCTTACATCCGGTCATAGTCCGGCCAGCAGCGCTGTCCAGATACCAGATATTCTTCTTTCGATCGCCCTACACACACACAAAAATCATTAGTTATTTTTGTGAACCCATCTTTTCTTGATGGGTCCACTGGACTTCTCTACAGAAGCCACAGTTGATTGTTGTTGTGTTGAACTGGAGGCTACATCTGGAGCATTATCACCAGCTCCAGGTGCAGAAGTAAAAACGATTGGTATTTGATATTTACTCACCTTAAGTTTACCAGATTTTGTTCCAGATGGAACATTCTTTTGTTTAGGTACAGAAGGGAGTGATTTAATGTTTTGTTTTAAAACTGGAGGTGGTGAACCTCCTTCCAGATTGTTAATTCGGGCAGTGCAACTCTGAACCTGCCGAGACAAAAGTTGGAGTTGCCTTTCCAAATTAACCAAAACATTGTTTTGTTCAGGCAGTTGAACCTTGGACATTGGTTCAACTGGGGATTTAGTCTTTCGGGTCTTGGGCTCCTTAGACTTATGAGGTAAAGGCTTGTTAACAGTGGCCTTTTTGACTGGAGCTTTAGCCTGTTTGGCTCCAGTTTTAACCTCAATGGGGGAGGTCTCAATGGTTTCAGTTTCAACAGCTTCAGGTTGATCATAAGGTGTTTCAACCTGGAGAGCTGGAGGCAATGCATGAAGATCTGGTATAAGAGCTGCCATCTTCAGATCTTCAGATTTCCATGCATTTTTCTGGGCATCGATGGTTCTTGAAAATGCATCATAGTTTTTGCCAGATGCTTTTACCCAGGACTTGATAATCATTTGAGCTTTTTCAAAATCATCAGAAAGTTTTTGATTATCAAGTTCTAATGCCTCAATTTTTAAAACTGACTCCTTGAGAGCCAACTGGACACTTTGCAAATCATTCAGTTGTGGTTTGACATTGTTCAGTTCAATTAAGATAGTGTCTAAATATCTTTCACTATCTGCTCTAACAGTTTCTACAAATGCCAGATCACCACTTAATGATTCAGCCAGGTCCAGTTTCAATTCAGGGTCAACCTGGTGATCATAATCACATACCTTTTTCAGTATGATGTCCACCCATCTTCCAGAGACGACATCATCTTTCACCACATGCTGCTGTTGTTGTTGATCTTCCAAGGCCATGAAACACATGTCCCTTTCCTCTTCTTCATCCTCAGATGAGTCATCAGAGTACTCCCATTTTCCTTCAGTTTGTGCAATTAAGCACTGGTCCTTTTTCTTATCCATGGACAGAAGGGCAATCTGGGCCTTAAGCTGCTTGTATTTAGCTTTATAGCTATCATCAGGCCGATTGTAATTAGGGACAGAGGGGCCAGTTTGGTTATTCAACTGACTAGATCGGCATTCCTTCATAAAATGACCTTTCTTGCCACACTTATAGCATGTAAGATTGGTCTTATCCAGAGAGCTGGAGCTGGAAGCATTGTTGGGGCCATTAAATCTTTTAGATTTATGCTTAAACCTATTAAAGGTTTTAGCAATCATGGCGACCAGATCATCATCGTCAGTTTCATCATAACCTTCACTGTTTTCAGTGGTCAGCCCAGAGTTTAAGAAGCTGTTTAACATCTCCTTCATCGAGTGTGCCTGGACACTCTCAGCAGACATTAAAGCAGCACAAGGTCGCTCAATTACATTAGCAACCTTGGGACTCTGAGCATGGTTCATGGCATCTTGCTCAGCCACAAGTCTTGCAGCATTATTATCTTCAGTGAATCTGAAGGCTCCATAGAGCGATGCAAGAGTGTGAGAGTGCAAGGTTTTACCTTGTCTCAAGACAAGAACCATGTTTTCCCATTTAGATGGAAGAATATCACAAAACTTTTCAAGAAGAATATCCTTATCCTTCTCTACACCCAAACCTCTCAACTGATTGATGAGGCTAGAAAATCTGGTATAAGTACCAGTTAAACTTTCGTTGGGCAAGGCAAAGAAGGATTCATACTTCTTGTTCAATGCAACTTTACGGGTGACAATGGTGTCATCACCTCCTTCAAACTGAATCACTAATTCATCCCACATAGACTTGGCACTGGGATACAACACAAGTGTTGGAATTAGGTCTTCAGGGACAGCCCCAAGGATCATGTTTTTCAGTCTGGTGTCCAAGTCCACCAGTCTGCGATCCTCATCAGACCAATGGTCTTCTGGCTTTTCCCTTGAGCCTCTTCTTCCAGTTGGATCAAGAAGAGGACTCACCCCAATAGACATAGGTATATATGGTCCATCTTTTATGATTTTCAACATATACCTCTCAATACCACCAAAATGCAACAGCATTCTAGCTTTCCATGTACCAAAGGTCTCACTGTTTCCATCAAATTTTGGAACAGGAGTGTTAGAGTAATGTACATGGACGTGGTTTGAGGAAGAAGGAGGAGGAGGAGGGTTGGTGTTAACGTTTTGAAAAGGTGGTGAATTATTGTTCAATGGGTTTTCACCTAAACCAGAACCATCTCCACCTTCAGTAGTGTTCATCTTTGCAGATCTAGGCAAGTTTATTAGCCTTCTGCTCTGATACCACTTGTAAGTCCCAACTTGTTAGATTGGTACTACTGAAGACACCTCTATGTCGATGGTGGAGTTACTTTGCAATATACTTACTAAACTGGAGACGACCAGTTAGATAAGTGTATACCAAGTTCTAGATAGATTACTTATATAAAAGACAATAAGTAAAGAACAATGCAATAATACAAATAACTTGTAAACAATCTTGATGAGACAATATGTAGTTTTCAAGTGTAATTTATTTATTGATATTAAACAAATTACAAGGTTGATGCGGAACCAAGATAATACACGAATGTAAATATCCTAACAACCTATGAAATACAATTGATCTATACTCGGAATTTCTCTTCTACAATCGAAACACTTAAAGTAGTGAAATGTTCCTTTTAGCGATTGAGAGAATATTGCACAAGTTCACCAAGAATATTGCAGGTTTGCAAAGTAAGAAGTTATTCGTTTGAGAGAGAAATAACTTAGACGAATACTTGAATAACTTGTAATTCTTGGTTGTGCAATGACTTGTATTTATAGGCAAAGTTAACATATGGATGTTAACTTTAGCCGTACAAATGTGGTTGGAAGCATTTAAGGAATAGCATTTAATTCCTTAAAAAGTGTTGTAAAGTCGCATGTTACAGTGACTTTACACAACCACCTTTATGTACCTTTTAATACTTAAATAATAAGATAAGGCTTATTATCCGGGTAAAGGTACATAAAGTATACAAGTCAATTCCTCGTAATCAGTGTAAAGCTTTGTAAGTGCTTTCCACTGAAGGTCTCCAGTTTGTAACTGACTAGAATGTCAACTGGGCTTCGCTGCCATTGTCATTCTCTTTCTTCCATTTGTTGTCTTCGACTTCAACTGGAATGTTTCTTCAACTTGGTCAGTTCTCAACTGGAGGAAGTCTTCAGTTGCGTTAACTGTACGGTGCAACTGGACTTCAATATATTTCTCGACAAATCTTCTTGGTCACCAGTTTACTGGTCACCAGATGCAACTGGTGAGCTGGTCAGTGGAAACTGGTGACTGGCCAGTTCCAGGTGAACTGGACCTAACAAAATATTATTTTTGAAATTATGTATAATTTATTTATTGATATTAAACAAATTACAAGGTTGATGCGGAACCAAGATAATACACGAATGTAAATATCCTAACAACCTATGAAATACAATTGATCTATACTCGGAATTTCTCTTCTACAATCGAAACACTTAAAGTAGTGAAATGTTCCTTTTAGCGATTGAGAGAATATTGCACAAGTTCACCAAGAATATTGCAGGTTTGCAAAGTAAGAAGTTATTCGTTTGAGAGAGAAATAACTTAGACGAATACTTGAATAACTTGTAATTCTTGGTTGTGCAATGACTTGTATTTATAGGCAAAGTTAACATATGGATGTTAACTTTAGCCGTACAAATGTGGTTGGAAGCATTTAAGGAATAGCATTTAATTCCTTAAAAAGTGTTGTAAAGTCGCATGTTACAGTGACTTTACACAACCACCTTTATGTACCTTTTAATACTTAAATAATAAGATAAGGCTTATTATCCGGGTAAAGGTACATAAAGTATACAAGTCAATTCCTCGTAATCAGTGTAAAGCTTTGTAAGTGCTTTCCACTGAAGGTCTCCAGTTTGTAACTGACTAGAATGTCAACTGGGCTTCGCTGCCATTGTCATTCTCTTTCTTCCATTTGTTGTCTTCGACTTCAACTGGAATGTTTCTTCAACTTGGTCAGTTCTCAACTGGAGGAAGTCTTCAGTTGCGTTAACTGTACGGTGCAACTGGACTTCAATATATTTCTCGACAAATCTTCTTGGTCACCAGTTTACTGGTCACCAGATGCAACTGGTGAGCTGGTCAGTGGAAACTGGTGACTGGCCAGTTCCAGGTGAACTGGACCTAACAAACATATTCACATTTCTCTCAAAATAAATCATCCATATAATTTATTTACATATCTCAAGTGCAATTATTTAGAAAACCACTTTCTAAATGTTTCAAGTATTTATATTTATTTAAAGATCATATCATATAAATAAATATCGTAAGTGTTTGTCTAGCTTGTTATTGGGTATGACCCGACTTGGATCATCACGTACTAGCCACGTCAATTTAATATGTGTCTTGGGCAGACGAATTCCAACAATCTCCCACTTGCACAAGATTCATAGAAGATTGACGCAAGCAGCAAATACCGCCTAACAACGGTTGCTACCCCTAATACGTATGACGAAGTGCCATTCAATAACATCATCCTCTTCAAGTCCCTTACTTGATATGATTTAGGTGAATCGATCATTTATCCTTTTGTCACAGATGTCATGTTAAATCCTAGAGACACAGAGTGATCATTCTCTATTGATTTAACTTTGTAGCAGGCCTTAGACATCTTACTCTCAACGAATAAGAGGGACATATTCCATCTCGACTACATACGTCTCTCACAATCACCTTATATCATACCTGAGCTTAGTCTTATGTACTGCCATGTTTCAGAACAGCGAAGAACTAAGTCAAAGTATAATATTCAGTGAATATCAAGACCCAATATGTATCTCAGGTCTGAGGATACAATGATATTCGCCTTTTAACTCAAGATTACTTATGATCAATCACAGAGATTCCATGTAGTAATGCTTGATCGCAGGTCAGTCCAATATTTGTATCCCACAAATATCTATGAACCTTGGTAGCAACACTTTGCTCTATATTCAAACCCTTTTGAATATCTACCAATCCAAGTTCATAATAATCTTACATTCATATTTGTTCCCACAAATATGATCGACTACGGACATTTAGAATAATTAACTTATTCATGGATTTAAACATGCAAAATGGAACATAACACAATTTAAATGCAAAATACCAATATTCATATAAATGTGTTAATAACTACAAGTGTTCCGATATCCAAATACTAAAAATAGATCAAATCCAATCACTAGAATATCGAAGTCCCATGGCACAAGTATGACTCTCATGCTTAGGCCTTTCAAGGAGCTTCGTGAGTGGGTCCGCAACATTTTGATCGGTGTGAACTTGTGAATACATATCTTTCCCTTTTCAACTTCATCCCTTATGTAGTTGAATCTCCGCTCAATGTGCCTAGTCTTTTGATGTGCACGAGGTTCCTTGATTTGAGCAATCGCACCCTCGTTATCACAAAGAATTTCTAGGGGTCCTTGAATGGAAGGAACAACCCCTAGATCGGCAATGAATTTCTTCAACCATGCAGCTTCTTGTGCTGCCAAAGAAGCGGCGATGTATTCCGATTCTGTAGTGGACAATGCAACCACATCTTGCTTTGAGCTTTTCAAGAAACAGCTCCTCCATTTAGAATGAAGATGTACCCCGATTGTGATCGAGAATCATCTCGATCAGTTTGGAAACTCGCATCCGTGTAACCCTTTACAACGAGTTCCTCCTCACCAGATCCATATATTAAGAACATATCTTTAGTGTTTCTAAGATATTTCAATATATATTTGACAGCCATCCAATGACTATCTCCTAGATTTTGCTGGTATCTACTTGTCATGCTTAAAGCGCATGACACGTCCGGTCTCGTGCATATCATAGCATACATGATGGATCCTATAGCAGATGCATATGGGATTCCACTCATTCTCTCTTGCTCAACTTTTGAGCTGGGAGATTGAGAAGTACTCAATATAGTTCCTCTTTGAATAGGCACCAAACCCTTTTTGGAGTTTCCATCTTGAACCTTTTCAAGATCTTGTCTATGTATGCACTTTGATTCAAACCTATTAAGCGCCTTAATCTATCCCTATAGATCCTTATTCCCAAAATATAGGCGGCTTCACCAAGATCCTTAATGGAAAAGCAACTTCCAAGCCAGGCTTTTACACCTTCCAAGGTTGGAATGTCATTTCCAAATAGTAGAATGTCATCGACATATAATACTAGAAAAGTAATGATGCTCCCACTAGCCTTCTTATACACACAAGCTTCATCGGCATTTTTGATGAAGCCAAATTTCTTGACTTCTTCATCAAAACGACGATTCCAGCTTCTTGATGCTTGTTTCAATCCATAGATTGATTTCTTTAACTTGCATACTTTATTAGGATGTTTTGGATCGACAAAACCTTCAGGCTGATCCATATAGACATCCTCCTCAAGATATCCATTTAGAAAAGCGGTTTTGACATCCATTTGCCATATCTCATAGTCATAATGTGCGGCTATGGCAAATAATATCCTAATAGACTTTAGCATTGCCACAGGCGAAAAAGTTTCATCATAATCGACCCCTCGAGTTTGAGTGAAACCTTTTGCTACAAGTCTAGCCTTATAAGTACTCAAGTTTCCATGCATATCGTGTTTCAACTTGAACACCCACTTACTTCCAACTACTTTGGAATTAGGAGGTTCAACAACCAATTCCCAAACTTGGTTGTCATACATGGATTGCATCTCAGCGTTCATGGCCTCTAGCCATTTGTCCGAATCTGATTTGGACATAGCATCATGGTAGGTGGTAGGTTCATCAGAAACTACCATGTAGCATTCATCCACGAGAAATCCATATCTCTCAGGTGGATAAGTAGCTCTACCAGATCTACGAACGTTTTGTGTGTCTTGATCAACCCTTTGATCATATTCAACATCCTTTTGTTGAATGTTAGTGTCACCCAAGTGTGTATCTGTCAGTGGTTCTTGATCTTCTTCAAGTTCCACTGTTCTGGAACTAGTTCCTTCCATAAGGAATTTAGTTTCCAAGAACTCAGCCTTTCGAGCAACAAATACATTTGCTCATTAGGATTGTAGAAATAATATCCCAAATCATCTTTGGGATATCCTACAAAGATACACTTAGTGGATCGGGGCTCTAATTTGTTTGAGGCATCATGTCTTACATAAGCCTCACAACCCCATACCTTTAAATATGACAAGATGGAACTCTTCCATGCCATATTTCAAAAGGTGTTTTCTCCACTTTCTTGGTGGGAGCCATATTTAAAATTCGGGCAGCAGAGATTATGGCATATCCCCAAAATGATAGAGGTAGTGAGCTTCTGCTCATCATGGAACGAACCATATCTAATAGAGTTCGATTCCTCCTTTCAGACACACCATTATGTTGTGGTGTTCCAGGTGGAGTTAGTTGTGAGACAATCCCACAACTTCTAAGATGATCTTGAAAAGCATCACTTAGGTATTCACCTCCTCTATCAGAACGAAGAATTTTTATTGTCTTACTGAGTTGGTTTTCTACTTCATTCTTGAAAATTTTGAACATTTCAAAAGCTTCACTCTTATGTTTTAATAAGTATACATAACCGTAACGACTATAGTCATCGGTGAATGTAATGAAGTATCTTTCACCACTCCTAGTCATTGGCTTAAAAGGACCACATACATCCGAATGTATGATACCTAATAAATCTTTTGCCCTTTCATTAGTGCCTTTGAAAGGTGCTTTAGTCATCTTGCCTTGTAAACAAGATTCACATACATTAAATGAATCATTTGATTTTGTTTTCAAAAGACCATTCTTTTGAAGTGTTAGTATGCGATTCTTATTTATATGGCCAAGACGACAATGCCAAATATAGGTTTCACTTAAATCTAATTTAAGTTTCTTGGTGGTAGCTTGGTACATTGAGTTATCATATGTTTGGTTTTCATGAACTAATTCATAAATACCATTTAAAGGCATAGCTTTAAAATAAAATACATCATTCATAGAAACATGGATATCATTGTTAACAAAATTAAAATCATATCCAACATGTCTTAAACGGGAAACTGAAATAATACTCCTAGTCAAACTAGGTGCATACAAAACATTGTTCAATACAATTTCCAACCATTTGGAAGTTTCAAAAGATAGTCTCCTTGGGCTTCAACATGCACCAATGCACCATTGCCCATAAAGAGACTAATGTCTCCCTTCTTGATGCGCTTCTTTCTTATGAACCCCTGTAACATATTACAAATATGAGTTCCACATCCGGTATCCAATACCCATATGTAAGAAAGAACAGTATTAAGCTCAATATATATCATAAATATTGTACCTGAGGTTTGCCCTGCATCCCTCTTAGCTTTTAACTCTTTGAGATAGGTTGGACAATTACGTTTCCAATGTCCTACCTCCCCACACTCAAAGCATGGGTCATTGACAGCAACCTTTTGCTTCTTCGCTTTTTGGGTATCCATTTTTCCCTTTCCTTTGCCTTTATAATTCCCTTTGTTGTTACCCTTTCCCTTAGCAACATTTGCCTTGGGTCCGGAGTAAGCCCTTCTTTTCTTTCCGCCTTCATTGATCATGAGAACGGGTTGAACTTTTCCTCCCATACTAGCCTCGGCCGTTTTGAGCATCCCATGAAGCTCGGAAACGGTCTTGTCCCATCCGTTCATGTTATAATTTAACACGAAAGTTTCAAATCTCTTAGATAATGAGTTAAGGATCATATCCGTAGCTAACTCATTTGAAACGGGACAATTAAGCCTTTCGAGGCGATCAATGTAGCTTTTCATTTTAAGAACATATGTTGATACGGGTTGTGAATCATCCATGCGACATGCATGAAGCGCTCGAACCGTTTCGAAGCGTTCAGCCCTTGCCTTTTGTTGGAACATTTCCTTGAGTTGGGTAATCATGTCGTATGCCCCATGATGCTCGAACTCCTTTTGGAGTTCGGGAGTCATACTCGCAAGCATTATGCAACTAACTTGCACGGAGTCCTCGACATATTTAACCCAATCATTATAGGCCTCAACATCAGTTTCTTCGGGCTCATCAGGAATAGGATCGTCTAAAATATAGGATTTCTTTTCGTGCCTGAGAACAATTCTCAAGTTACGAAACCAATCCACAAAGTTATTTTGATTAAGACGATCCTTTTCAAGGATGGATCTTAGTGAAAAGTTATGGACGTTTTGGTTGGGGTTTATTGCATTGTTAGCGGCCATCTACAAGATTAACAAAGTTCTTTATTAGTATTTTCGATATCAAATATAAATTTTAATTGTTAATACCCTTTTATGTCTCATAGACAATTAATAATTAAAACCTAGAATCCACCGTTACATTTAAATGATGGTTAGGTGACCTTTATCCCATGATCTAAATTAACAAGGTAGTCAACGTTTGACAATTGCAACACTTTGCAATTTCTAGTGGTATGGGACCGGTTTAATATCTTATATTAAGTTGGCATGTTTAATCCCATCAACGCCTTTGGTTACCATGCTTTGGTGACCCTAATCACATGGCTTCCAAATCAAGTTGTCCTACTTATACACACATGTAAATTTATCTTATACTAGTGGTTAGGTGACCTTTATCCCATAAGTACAATAAATTTACCTTAACTTATAAGTCCTCAAAGTAGTTAGGTGACCTTTATCCTACAAAGAGTTCCCAAATAATTAAGTGTTGTATAAAAGGATGGCGTTTAACTTGTTTTTAAAAGGGTCGTTTGAGTTTTTATATTCTAGTTAAAACTATGTACCATAATGAATTTTGAAATCCAAATTTCAAGGTTCTTTTATAAAATCCATTTTTATAATTGTGACCATTAACTTTTAATAAAACCCATTTTAATTTACCAAGTTAATGTCAATATTAAAACCAATTTTAATCTTTTATGTAGTCATCAAGTTTGTTGGTTTTGAGCATCCATATGACAAAATAAACAAACAACCACACAAATATAATAAGTGCACAACATTAGCCAACTATTTTGACCACCCTTGTTAGCCGAAACAAGTGGGCCAAAAGGTCTCAACCTAAGGGACAAAGTAACACAAAATATTGTGTTAGTTGAGCTCCCACTTGATCTTGCATCCAAATGCTTCAAGTAACCTTTTGTGATGTGATTTGAATGATTTTCTTCATTTTGATAACCCACTGCGCCGCAGTGGGTCTAATATACTCCTACTGCGCCGCAGTGGTAAGTCACTGGTCTCGGTTGCATTATCCCCCACTGCGCCGCAGTGGGTTTGACATACTCCCACTGCGCCGCAGTGGGAAGTTACTGTCTTCGGCCACATAATCCCCACTGCGCCGCAGTGGGTTTGATATACTCCCACTGCGCCGCAGTGAGAACTTACGGGTCTTCTCATTAGCCTCCAACTTTTAGCCCCAAACCTTTTGATGCCTTCTTGGAGATTACATTTATAATGAAAATGCAACTAATCTACTTATTACATACCAAATGAAATAAATAGATTACATAACCAAATGAATGAATAAAATCCTATTTAACTATTACAACCATTGAATAATTAAACAACCACATCCACACATCACAAACATTCACAAGGTCTCTTGGCTAAGTTGTGACACTAAAATACACAAGAAAAAGGAACCTCCTTTTTGTGTATTTATTTTGGCCATAACCAAATGACCAAAATATTGGATTTTGTCCAAACAAAATATCAACTTTTGATGTATGTATCCATATAACCGGCTCTAGATACCATTGTTGGGATTTTTTTGGGTTTTTATCAAAGTAATATTATCCTTATAATATTAAAACGCAGCGGAATATTGAACCATTTCAATGTGACATATGTAGTTAAAACCAAATTTTAACTTATAAATAAAACCCAAACAATAAGGATCCATGTATATGAATAGCATACATACAAAACAACAACCATAGGGTGTTTAGAAGACTACCTTCTTCCAAGCTTATGAGAAGGTTGAATGAAGGAGATGGTGTCTTCAAATGGCAAGTCTTCAACCTAGAAGAACCTCAAGCTAGTATACCCCAAGCTTCCAACAAACACCCAAATGTGCTAGGATTTCACCTTGAAATGTCTTCCCTTTTTTGCTCCTTGTTTGTGCCGAAATCAAGAGAGAAAAAGGAAGAGAGAAACTTGAGAAAGTTGAGAGAGAACTTGAGTCTTACAATTGCATGTCTATTGTGATGATACACTCTATGTGTGTTATGTATGCATACACTCCAAGTCCATGTGCTCTTGAGTAAGAAACACACTCAAAGACCACATGGGGTGGGGGGGGCCGGCCTCCAAGACCAAAATAGGAGGGAAAACCATTTTCATTAATCTTATAAAATATATCCTTATATATTTTGTAGATAAAAATGTAACATAACTTGTTACATATCTTATGTAACATATTACATATTATACACAACACACATAAGTGTTTATTTCTCCAAATAAACATATTCACATTTCTCTCAAAATAAATCATCCATATAATTTATTTACATATCTCAAGTGCAATTATTTAGAAAACCACTTTCTAAATGTTTCAAGTATTTATATTTATTTAAAGATCATATCATATAAATAAATATCGTAAGTGTTTGTCTAGCTTGTTATTGGGTATGACCCGACTTGGATCATCACGTACTAGCCACGTCAATTTAATATGTGTCTTGGGCAGACGAATTCCAACAATAAGGTGATTGTGAAAGACGTATGTAGTCGAGATGGAATTTGTCCCTCTTATTCGTTGAGAGTTAGATATCTAAGGCCTGTTACAAAGTTAAATCAATAGAGAATGATCACTCTGTGTCTCTAGGATTTAACATGACATCTGTGACAAAAGGATAAATGATCGATTCACCTAAATCATTTCAAGTAAGGGACTTGAAGAGGATGATGTTATTGAATGGCACTTCGTCATACGTATTAGGGGTAGCAAACCGTTGTTAGGCGGTATTTGCTGCTTGCGTCAATCTTCTATGAATCTTGTGCAAGTGGGAGATTGTTGGATTTCGTCTGCCCAAGACACATATTAAGTTGACGTGGCTAGTACGTGATGATCCAAGTCGGGTCATACCCAATAACAAGCTAGACAAACACTTATGGTATTTATTTATATGATTTGATCTTTAAATAAATATCAATACTTGAAACATTTAGAAAGTGGGTTTCTAAATAATTACACTTGAGATATGTAAATAAATTATATGGATGATTTATTTTGAGAGAAATGTGAATATGTTTATTTGGCAAAATAAACCAAATAAACTGAGATGGTTCAGATCTCCTTGGAACTGACCATGCTCAGAATTTATTTTGTCATCACTGAAAGACAACAATCCTTTCAAGATATTTTTGATACTTGGTCAATTGTGTGTACACGTGGCCCACTGCATACTATGTTTTTAACTTACGTTGGTCATGCTTATGTGTCACACAAGTTGCGCCGTAAAAGAGAAAGAAATGAGTACTTTTTCTGAAAAAGTGTTACAGGGTGGGGTCACTCAAACGTCTCTGCATTTAATGCGGACTTGACCCCAGAAATTGTTTTTAATTGGAAAATCACTTTGTATTCCATCTTAAATTCAAATTCCTTTTCATTCTTTCATTTACTTTGTTTTTCATTTACTTCCCAATCATCAATCTCTCTCATATTTACTCTCAAAATTTCTTAACTCTTCATATTCTTTTCACTGACCAGATGTTTAAAGGTTTTGACATCTATGAAAGTTTATGCTCAAGGTTCATAGATATTTGTGGGATACAAATATTGGACTGACCTGCAATCAAGCATTACTACATAGAATCTCTATGATAGATCATAAGTAATCTTGAGTTAAAAGGCGAATATCATTGTGTCCTCAGACCTGAGATACATATTGGGTCTTGATATTCACTGAATATTATACTTTGACTTAGCTCTTCGCTGTTCTGAAACATGGCAGTTACATAAGATATGTAACAAGTTATGTTACATTTTATCTACAAAATATATATATAAGTATATGTTTTATAAAATTTGCACATTTTTGGGTTGCCACCTAGTGAGGCCGGCCCCTCCCCCCATGTGCAATTTTGATGTGTTGTTCAACATACAACACATATAGTCTTGCATAGTTGACAACACACACACAAGACATTGAAAGTATCACTTCTTACATGCAATTGTAAGAACTCTCTCAAGTTTTCAAAAGTGCAAAATCTCTTGTTCTTTCCTCTTGGTAATTTCGGCATCAAGGAGAAACAAAGGGAAGGTTAATTTCAAGTTTAAATCCTAGCACATTTGGGTGTTTGTTGATAGTTTGGGGTATACAAGCTTGAGGTTCTTCTAGGTTGAAGACTTGCCACTTCAAGATCATCATCTCCTTCATATCAACCTTCTCATAAGCTTGGAAGAAGGTAGTCTTCTAAACACCCTATGGTTGTTGTTTTGTATGTATGTTATTCATATACATGGATCCTTATTGTTTGGGTTTTCTTTTATAAGTTAAACTTTGGTTTTTAACTACATATAATATATTGAAAGGTTCAATTTTCCGCTGCGTTTTAATATTATAAGGATAATATTACTTTGATAAAAACCCAAAAATCCCAACACTGAGATGGTTCAGATCTCCTTGGAACTGACCATGCTCAGAATTTATTTTGTCATCACTGAAAGACAACAATCCTTTCAAGATATTTTTGATACTTGGTCAATTGTGTGTACACGTGGCCCACTGCATACTATGTTTTTAACTTACGTTGGTCATGCTAAGAACTCTCTCAAGTTTTCAAAAGTGCAAAATCTCTTGTTCTTTCCTCTTGGTAATTTCGGCATCAAGGAGAAACAAAGGGAAGGTTAATTTCAAGTTTAAATCCTAGCACATTTGGGTGTTTGTTGATAGTTTGGGGTATACAAGCTTGAGGTTCTTCTAGGTTGAAGACTTGCCACTTCAAGATCATCATCTCCTTCATATCAACCTTCTCATAAGCTTGGAAGAAGGTAGTCTTCTAAACACCCTATGGTTGTTGTTTTGTATGTATGTTATTCATATACATGGATCCTTATTGTTTGGGTTTTCTTTTATAAGTTAAACTTTGGTTTTTAACTACATATAATATATTGAAAGGTTCAATTTTCCGCTGCGTTTTAATATTATAAGGATAATATTACTTTGATAAAAACCCAAAAATCCCAACACTGAGATGGTTCAGATCTCCTTGGAACTGACCATGCTCAGAATTTATTTTGTCATCACTGAAAGACAACAATCCTTTCAAGATATTTTTGATACTTGGTCAATTGTGTGTACACGTGGCCCACTGCATACTATGTTTTTAACTTACGTTGGTCATGCTTATGTGTCACACAAGTTGCGCCGTAAAAGAGAAAGAAATGAGTACTTTTTCTGAAAAAGTGTTACAGGGTGGGGTCACTCAAACGTCTCTGCATTTAATGCGGACTTGACCCCAGAAATTGTTTTTAATTGGAAAATCACTTTGTATTCCATCTTAAATTCAAATTCCTTTTCATTCTTTCATTTACTTTGTTTTTCATTTACTTCCCAATCATCAATCTCTCTCATATTTACTCTCAAAATTTCTTAACTCTTCATATTCTTTTCACTGACCAGATGTTTAAAGGTTTTGACATCTAAAGGTTTTGTAAAAACATCAGCGAAAAGTCTGTCAGTTAAGAAGTGATAATGGAACAGAATTTCAAAATAAAACTCTTGAATCATTCTGTACTGACACTGGCATCTCTCAAAACTTCTCATCAGCACACTCTCCAGAGCAAAATGGAGTTATGGAAAGAAAGAATCGTACACTGATAGAAGCTGCCAGAAGTATGCTATCTGAATCAGGTTTTCCCACCAGTTTTTGGGCTGAAGCAGTGGCAACTGCATGCCATACCCAAAATCGGTCAGTTTATGTCAAGAGACATAGGAAGACTGCCTATGAAGTGCTCAGGAATCGTAAACCAAATATTGGATACGTCCATGTATTTGGTTGTCCAGTTTTTATTTTAAATGATTCAAGTCAGCTTGGAAAGTTTGATGCAAAAGCTGATGAAGGTGTGTTTCTAGGCTATTCAGATATTCGAAAGGCCTTTAGAGTTTATAATTATAGACTCCAAAAGGTTCATGAGACAATTCATGTCACATTTGATGAATCAAATGATGCAATCAATAAAAGACCAAGTCTTGATATCTCTCCAGTCATTCCATTAAGTTTTGGTGAAACTGACCAAGTTCATCAGTCAGATATTTCACCAGAAAATGTTTCCAGTCACACTGAACTGGAACCAGTACAAATGAAGAAATTATCTAGTGACATTCCATTTTATCCCTCCATCAGTTTTAATTTACCACAGAAACTGGTGATTGGATCAGATGTACGTGCCACTCCAATATCAACACCAGTTCAAACCACTCCAACAACTCCAGTTCTTCAAGAAATGCCTTCAACTGAAGAATTTCATGATGCAAATCGTGACCTCATTGATTCTGGTGAGGATGTTGAAGTAGTTTGGGCTGATCCTCCTCTAGATGCTACAACTGAAGAGGTTCCTCAGGTGACTTGCACTGATATTGTTGTAAGAAATCCTGGTCAATACTCTAAATGGACAAAAGCACATCCAATCGATCAAATCATTGGAGAGTCCAGTAGAGGGGTTCAAACCAGAAGAGCCACTAGCAAACAATGCTTAAATGTCACCTTCTTATCACTGATTGAACCGAAGAAGATTGACGAGGCTATGGCAGATCCAAGCTGGGTAGAAGCAATGCAAGAAGAGCTTATCAAGTTCGAAAGGAACAATGTTTGGGAACTTGTTCCTTGTCCACCAGGGTTGAAGAAAGAACCCATTGGTACAAGATGGGTCTACCAAAACAAGATGGATGAAGATGGCAATGTTGTAAGAAACAAAGCCAGATTGGTTGCCCAGGGTTATTGTCAAGCAGAGGGCGTTGACTTTGATGAGACTTTTGCTCCAGTTGCTAGACTTGAAGCCATCAGAATTTTCTTGGTTTATGCAGCCCATCTGCAGTTCAAGGTCTACCAGATGGATGTCAAAAGTGCGTTCCTGGATGGAACACTGGAAGAAGAAGTGTATGTTAAACAGACACCAGGCTTCATTGATGAAAAGCATCCTCACTGGGTATATTGACTGAGCAAAGCTTTGTATGGTCTAAGACAAGCCCCAAGAGCCTGGTATGACACTTTAACCAAACATCTTCTAAAAAATGGCTTTAAAAGAGATGCAATAGATAATACCTTGTTTATTTTAAAAGAAAAAGGTAGTATCTTACTGGTACAAATTTATGTTGATGACATTATATTTGGGTCAACTGATGATGCAATGTGTAAAAGGTTTTCTAAAATCATGTCATCTGAGTATGAAATGAGTTTAATGGGTGAATTAACATTTTTCTTGGGTCTTCAGATTAAGCAAACTGAAAATGGAATTTTCATAAACCAAGAGAAATATGTCAGAGATTTGTTAAGAAAATACAAATATGATTCAATCCCATCTAAAACCACACCTATTGCAGCACCTTTAGATTTGGATTCTGACCCAAATGGCAAACCAGTGAACACAACTGAATATCATGGTATGGTTGGTTCACTGATGTACTTAACTGCTAGTCGACCAGATATAATGTTTGCAACATGTCTATGTGTCAGATTTCAGGCTAACCCAAAAGAATCACATTTGTATGTTGTTAAGCGCATCTTCAGATACCTGAAAGGGTGTCCTAGCCTTGGTCTTTGGTATCCCAAAGGCTCAGGGTTAGATCTAATGGGTTATTCAGATTCAGATCATGCAGGTTGTAAGATAGATAGAAAATCAACAACTGGAGGTTGTCATTTCCTTGGAGGAAAACTGGTGAGTTGGACCAGTAAGAAGCAGACGTCAGTCTCTATGTCCACTGTTGAGGTAGGGTACATTTCTGCGGACAGTTGTTGTGCCCAGATTCTCTGGATCAAGAACCAGTTATTAGATTACGATCTAAAATACAAAAGAACACCAATCTTTTGTGACAACACCAGTGCAATTGCTATATCTCACAACCCGGTGATGCACTCTAAGACAAAGCATATTGACATCAGGTATCATTTTATTCGTGATCATGTTATGAAAGGAGACATTGAAATTCATTTCATCCCCACTGACAAACAGCTCGCTGATATTTTTACAAAACCTCTTGATGAGAAAACTTTTAAACATCTCATCAGTGAACTGGGAATGTTAAATCCTTAAAACTGGAGACTTTGTTATGAACGCGTCAGTGACACTGATGAAGTTCTCCAGTTGAGGAGATCCATATAATCTTTGCTCGCCAGGCTATCAAACGCCTTTGTGATACTATCCTGGCACTAATTGATTTATGGATCATCATTCTAGGGGAAAGACTCAAAATATTTTTCTGACTAAAATTCATTTTGTTTGAAAAATTGTAACTGGAGAACTCTCCAGTTGAAACTGGCACTGGACTAATCCTCCAGTGTACATGTTTGGTCTTGTCTTTTAAACTGGTGGTCAACCAGATTTCATAACGTTGGAAAATACTTGGTCAATTTTTGTGACACGTGATGGTACTCGAGTGTTTAAACCCACTCACAACTGTCATATGACGTGTCAAAGATATTTTTGTAAAAAGATGCACTTTTTCTTGGGATTGTAAAAAGATAGTGGGAAAGTTGGAAGTTAAGCCGTCGTAGCATTTAATGCTGACACGGTGAATTAAATTTTATTTTCAAAATTCAAATTTTTATTTATCAAAACATCAAATCAATTTGTATTTTGTGAATTAAATATTCATGGTATTTACCTTTTGGGATCCCATTCCATTATAAATACCCCTTATTTACTCCGACTCATTTACTTTCTTTTCACATTCCTTCATTCAATTCCAATCATCAAAATTGCTTCCTTTCTCTCTCTGCTCAATAAATCTCAAACCCTAATTCCCAAATTCTTTTCAATTTCACTTTCATCTTATAGAAAAATGGCACCAAAATCATCCAGAAGTAGAGATATAAATCTACTTACTGTCCCATATGCTCCGCCATCAGATGTCAAACAAGCATCTGGTGCCCCATCAAACCCCAATTCAATCAAATTAAATCCCAATAATCCGATGGCAAGTTTGATGGGAAAACAAGGCGCCGATACCCTAATTGGAAGAATCCAAAAATTCTTAAAGGATTCTCCCATCGGCCCCACGTTCTCTGCAAACCCACGCAAGATGTTTCACGACTACTTGTGTGAGTTTTGGTACACTGCCAAACTCAATAACGACTGTTCAGCCATCAACTTTACACTCAAAAATGGAACAGTCGAGTGTACTATTACTGCAGAAACATTGAGGGATGCCCTGAACCTCAACTACTGGAGACCTGGAGAATCTCTAGTGGTCATCTCTCAAAATGTCAATTTTCGCCAAACACTCCTTGAAATGGGACACACTGAGTGTACGGAAAATGGTGTCCTGAAAACAAAGGGAGTCATGACATGAAGGGCCTCACACCATCCTGGAGGTACTTCTTAATACATCTTGTAGAGAGTATGGGTGGGAGTTCTGGTGGACTGGACCAGATAAACTCCTCACAAGCAGAGATGGCATACTGCTTGTGGAACGGATTGAGAGTAGACTTTGCTGATATACTATTCAGAAGTCTGGTGCAGAAACTGAAGGGCACCAGGGGACTTTGCATCCCTTTCTCCAGGTATCTCTCTCTCTGCTTTAAACTTATCTTGGGCAGTGAAGAATATAAAAATACAACTTCACTATTCACTGTCCCAGATTTGTTAAGGAATCTTGACTCTCTGGTATCTGAAGCTGGAGAGGTTGAGATTCCTGAAAGAATGCGGTTGGCATTCGCTAAAACTGATGCACCAATACCAGGTGAGTCGGAAAGGCAACTGGGCGGGCCTCAAAACAATGAGGGACCCACCGGTTCGTCCTCTGGCACAATGACAGTTGTTGGGCCTGAACAACAGTCTATCCCGCCAGTTCCAGCAGGTCAGTTCCTACAGAACAAACTGGAGGCCTTCCCAACAGGTCCTCCAGTTTCCCCAAAGGCTCCAAGAACCAAACGTCCTAGGAATCAGTCAGTACGAGCCACTGACACTAGTACCCAAGCCAACCCTTCAGTAGCCTCCCAACAGGTTACTGAAGAAAGTCAAAGGGATACACTGCAAGCAACCACTTTCGAAATTTCTATAGGAGGAAGTGGTGAAGAGAATACTGGGTTAGCCCAACCCAGAGTAGAGTTAGAGTCTGCACAAACAAGTGTCGATGGCCAAACTTCTAACACTGCTACTGCACGAACTGATGAAGTCGCTGGCCAGTCACAACTGGTGACTGAGGTTCCAAAATCTTCGACCGATGAAGTTATGACTGGGGATAGAGCAGTTGTAACTGAGGCAATTCCAGTGACCTCTATTCCTGGCGATGATGTCACCACGACTGAGCCAACAACTGATGCAACTGTCCAGGTAACTGGAGAAGTTCATCAGGAGACTGAACAACTGGTTCAGCCACCTGAGACATTCATGGATCTGGACATGGATGTTAATGAAGGTGAAATCCTGTCACACCCCGCCCAAGGTGGGCCCAAGCATATGGTGACTTCTCGAGATCACAATCACAAATTATAACAAACGACCTCTAAATGAGACGTTTTGAAATATTATTGATATAAAAACCAGGATCTTACATGAAGTGTACAAGACTTATTCTAGAGGTTCTACAACATGATTAGCTTAATCCAAAAACGCTAGAAATATCCGTCCTTTAGTGAATGCATATGTGATTCCCAAAAAGCATGCTTCTTCTATTTATAGTCCGAGTATTTAATTTCCTGAGAATACACTAAAATTGTTAGGTCTAGATTTACTGGACTCGCTCCAGACTCGACTAACTGGAGCCTTACTGAAGATCTGTACAGAAATGATATTTACTGGACCTACTCCAGACTCGACTAACTGGAGCCTTACTGAAGATCTGTACAGAAATGATATTTACTGGACTCGCTCCAGACTCGACTAACTGGAGCCTTACTGAAGATCTGTACAGAAATGATATTTACTGGACCTACTCCAGACTTGACTAACTGGAGCCTTACTGAAGATCTGTACAGAAATGATATTTACTGGACCTCCTCCAGACTCGACTAACTGGAGCCTTACTGAAGATCTGTACAGAAATGATATTTACTGGACTCGCTCCAGACTCGACTAACTGGAGCCTTACTGAAGATCTGTACAGAAATGATATTTACTGGACTCGCTCCAGACTCGACTAACTGGAGCCTTACTGAAGATCTGTACAGAAATGATATTTACTGGACTCGCTCCAGACTCGACTAACTGGAGCCTTACTGAAGATCTGTACAGAAATGATATTTACTGGACCTACTCCAGACTTGACTAACTGGAGCCTTACTGAAGATCTGTACAGAAATGATATTTACTGGACCTCCTCCAGACTCGACTAACTGGAGCCTTACTGAAGATCTGTACAGAAATGATATTTACTGGACTCGCTCCAGACTCGACTAACTGGAGCCTTACTGAAGATCTGTACAGAAATGATATTTACTGGACTCGCTCCAGACTCGACTAACTGGAGCCTTACTGAAGATCTGTACAGAAATGATATTTACTGGACTCGCTCCAGACTCGACTAACTGGAGCCTTACTGAAGATCTGTACAGAAATGATATTTACTGGACCTACTCCAGACTTGACTAACTGGAGCCTTACTGAAGATCTGTACAGAAATGATATTTACTGGACCTCCTCCAGACTCGACTAACTGGAGCCTTACTGAAGATCTGTACAGAAATGATATTTACTGGACTCGCTCCAGACTCGACTAACTGGAGCCTTACTGAAGATCTGTACAGAAATGATATTTACTGGACTCGCTCCAGACTCGACTAACTGGAGCCTTACTGAAGATCTGTACAGAAATGATATTTACTGGACTCGCTCCAGACTCGACTAACTGGAGCCTTACTGAAGATCTGTACAGAAATGATATTTACTGGACCTACTCCAGACTTGACTAACTGGAGCCTTACTGAAGATCTGTACAGAAATGATATTTACTGGACCTCCTCCAGACTCGACTAACTGGAGCCTTACTGAAGATCTGTACAGAAATGATATTTACTGGACTCGCTCCAGACTCGACTAACTGGAGCCTTACTGAAGATCTGTACAGAAATGATATTTACTGGACTCGCTCCAGACTCGACTAACTGGAGCCTTACTGAAGATCTGTACAGAAATGATATTTACTGGACTCGCTCCAGACTCGACTAACTGGAGCCTTACTGAAGATCTGTACAGAAATGATATTTACTGGACCTACTCCAGACTTGACTAACTGGAGCCTTACTGAAGATCTGTACAGAAATGATATTTACTGGACCTCCTCCAGACTCGACTAACTGGAGCCTTACTGAAGATCTGTCAGAAATGATATTTATGTGACTTTATCCTTGTACCTTAACCAATGCATTTAATGACCTTGTCGGTTCATTAAATGCATGCAACCATATTTGTACGGCACAAATCACTGGTGAATTTGTTTGCCAATAAATACAAAGTCATTTCTTCGTTAAAATTACTTTTAGCATTAAAGGTGAATTTGTCTAAATACTCTCAATCGTAACAGGGATACTTCACAACTTTAAGTATCTCGATCCAAAGAGTTTATTTGGAAAATATAGATCATTTGTAATTCATAGGTTGTTAGGATACTTACATATTTGTATTATCTTGATTCCGCACAACCTTGTATTCTATTTAACATCATAAATAAAATACACTTGAAAATATTACATTGTATTCCACCTTTATTTTATTGCTTTTAGTCTTGTATTACTTTTTATATACTTGCATTTATATTCAAGTAATACTAGTCCTATCTAGTGCTTATTAGACTTGTTGTATTTTACACTTTGGGTTAAACCATCTAGAGAGTTTGGGACTCACAATTGGTATCAGAGCAGAAGGCTAAACAAACTTGCCTAGATCTGCTTCTTTGATGGCCACCCCTGAAAATACACAAGGAAATTTTAATTTTGGTCCTGATCCTAATGTTAATGTTAATGATCAAAATAATGAACCACCTGTTAACACTAATCCACCTCCTCCTCCTCCTACTCCTGCTTCTCCACATGTGCATGTGTACTACTCAAATAATCCTGTTCCTAAATTCAATGGGAATAGCGATGAATTTGGTACGTGGAAGGCTAGGATGATATTGCATATCACTGGTATTGAGAGAAATATGATGAAAATCTTAAATGAAGGACCTTATGTCCCCACATCACCTCTCAATGCTCTTCTTGATCCAACTGGATCTAGAAGAGGCAGGGAAAAGAGGGAAGAACATTGGTCTGAAGAGGAGAGGAGATTGGTAAATCTAGATACCCTTCTCAAAAACATGATCCTCGGGGCTGTTCCAGAAACCCTAATTCCCACACTAGTTCTTTTTCCCAGTGCTAAAACCATGTGGGATGAACTGGTGAACCAGTTTGAAGAAGGAGATGACACCATTGTCACCAGAAAAGTCTCCTTAAACAAGAGGTATGAGTCATTTTTTGCTCAGCCCAATGAGTCTCTCACTGGTACTTACACCAGATTTATGAGTATCATAAACCAGTTGAGAGGACTGGGTGTTGAGAAAGACAAGGATATACTTCTGGAGAAATTTTGTGATATTCTACCCACCAAATGGTCTCACATGATCCTGGTCTTACGACAAGGTAAAACTCTGCACACTCACACTCTGTCAACTCTGTATGGAGCTTTCAGATACACTGAGGAAAATCAAGCTCAGAGAGTTGTGGCAGAACAAGATGCCTATAACCATGCCTCTAGTACTCCTATTGTGGTTAGTCATACTGAACCACAAAGTACATCACTAATATCTTCTGAGAATGTATTTTCTATGAAGAAGATGGTGTCTGAACTCATGGAATCTGGAGAATCTAGTCAAATCTCTCCAGATTGTGATGAATCTGAAAATGATGACCTGGTTGCTATGATTGCTAAAACGTTCAACCATTTCAAAGCAAGAGCAAATAGGCCATCTGGACAATTTGCATCCAGTTCTTCAACTGATAAAACCAATCTGACATGCTTTAAGTGTGGCAGAAAAGGTCATTTCATGAAAGATTGCAAGTCCAGTCAGTTTGCATCTAAGCCTGGTCCATTTACTTCTAATAATAAGCCTGATGATAGCTATAAATCTAAATACAAAAAGCTTAAGGCTCAAATTGCTCTCATGGCATAACAAATGGAAAATAATAATAAGTGCATGATTGCAACAACTGAAGAGAAATGGGTTCCTTCTGATGATTCACCTGCTGATGAAGAAGAAGAAAGAGATTGCTGTTACATGGCTCTGGCAGACGAAGAGCACCTGGTGAAGGAAGATGTCACATCTGGAAGATGGGTGGACATTGTTATCAAAAAGGTTAGTGATTATGATACTGAAACTGACCATGAATTAAAACTGGACATTGCTGAAGCTCTTAATTCTGATTTAATATTTGTTGAAACTGTTAGATCTGACTGTGTAAATGGTCTAGAAATAGATTTTTCTGAAATAACTGTTTTAAAATCAAAATTAAAGGAACTTCAAGACATTGAACTGGCATTTCAAGCCCAGGTTCTGGTAACTGAACAACTGATTCAAGAAAAACAAGATCTTGAAGTCATTTTAGAGAAAGAAAAACTGGTGATTAAATCATGGCTTGAAACCAGAAAGCCATATGATGCTGGAGTAAATCAATTTCCCGCTCAAAAACGTGCTTATTTAGATGGAAATACTCATGTTGCATCATTAATACCAGTAATTGATCGGTTACCAGAGGGATTCAGGCCCATTACCATTTATGATGAGCCTGTAACTCCCAAGGCCAATATTTTCTCAGTTCAATCCCCAGAGGTTAAGACTGGAGCATTCCAGATGACTGCTCCAGTTAAAAAGGTCAATCTGAAGAAACCTTTGCCTCAGATCAATCCCCTACCTAAGCCTCGAGTCCAGTCAACTGAAAGGCTCAGGTGTCATCTGATGAAAATGTTTTGTCAAGGTTAGAGAGCCAGTTTCAACTACTGACTCGTCAATTTCAAAGTTTTAATGCAAGATTAAACTTTATTGAGGGTACTTCATCTGGCCCTAGACAAAATACCAAAACTTTTTCCAAGAAAGATAAATATATTTCTCCAGTTGAGAAAAAGAAAAAGGTTTCAAAACTATCAATCCCAGTGGTCTTTTCAACTAAGACTACTGTTGAAGAAAGTGAACTCAACCAGATACCCCCAGGGACCTATAAGGGAGGGTCTAGTGAACCCATCAGTCGATGGGTTCCAAAATCTAATTGATATATCTGGTGGATGTGCAGGGCGATCAAAAGAAATATATCTGGTATCTTGACAGTGCAGCTGGCAGGACGATGACCGGATGTAAGACCTTGCTGGAGGAGTTCGTAATTTCTGACGGACCCTCCATTACTTTTGGAAATGATGGCTGTGGAAAGACTGAGGGATATGGTGTTCTGAACAATGGACAAGTCAAGTTCAGACGTGTTGCATTTGTGAATGGTTTGAAATATAACCTAATCAGTGTAAGTCAACTGTGTGATGATGGCTATCAAGTTCTATTCAATATTACTCAGGGCATTGTATTCAACAAGGACTGGAAGGTAGTATTGATTGCTCCCAGAAGAGGGAATGTGTACGTGATGGATATGGAAAGCTCTCCTTCAGAGCAGTGTTTCTATACTCAAGCTGATGAAGACACAAACTGGTTATGGCACAAAAGGTTATCCCATTTAAATTTCAAAAATATTAATAAGTTGTCTAGAAAACAACTGGCAGATGGGATACCTTCAGTTTCCTTCAAAAAGGAAAGGCCATGTCCAGGATGTGAGATGGGTACCAGTTTCAAGACCAGACAGAACTTTAGCATATCTGAACCACTTCACATGCTTCATATGGATCTATTCGGTCCAGTGAATGTTCAGACTCGTGCTGGTAAAAGATACACCCTGGTGATCGTAGATGAATTCTCCAGATATTGTTGGGTTATCTTTCTCAGGTCTAAAAGTGAAGCTGCTGCTGAAATCATCAGTCTTATCAAGCAAATTGAGCTCAAGTACAGTCGAAAGGTGTGTCAGTTAAGAAGTGACAATGGAACAGAATTCCAGAATGCAACTCTGGAGTCATTCTGTACTGACACTGGCATCTCCCATAATTTCTCATCAGCCCGCTCTCCAGAACAAAATAGAGTGGTGGAAAGGAAGAATCGAACGCTGATAGAAGCTGCCAGGAGTATGCTTGCTGAATCTGGTCTGTCTACCAGTTTCTGGGCTGAAGCAATTGCTACTGCTTGTCACACCCAGAACCGATCAGTGTACATCAAAAGACACAAAAAGACAGCCTATGAAGTCTTAAGAAATAGAAAACCAAATATTGGTTATTTTCACGTTTTTGGATGTCCAGTATACATCCTAAACGACTCCAGTCAGTTAGGAAAATTTGATGCCAAAGCTGATGAAGGGTATTTCTTAGGATATTCAGCCATTCGCAAGGCCTTCAGAGTCTATAACAAAAGACTGGAGAAGGTCCATGAGTCAATTCATGTCACATTTGATGAATCAAATGCTACAATCAATAAAAAGCCAGCCCTTGATACTCCCCCAGTAACTCCAATTGTCTTCTGTGAATCTGATCCTATCAACTACAATAAAGAAGATTCTCTAGAAGAAGTTTCCAGTCATCCTGATCTGGAACCTGTTCAGAAAAAGAAACCCTCCAGTGGTACTCCATTCTATCCTTCAATTAATTTCAAGCTACCCTCTGAAATTATTATTGGATCAGATGTACGTACTACTCCCCCAGTATCAGTATCAGTTGAAAATATACCAGAAATGTCTTCAAATGAAGAATTCCAAACTGAACCAGTAATTCAAGAAATGCCTTCAAATGAAGAATTTCATGATGCAAATCGTGATTTAAATGACTCAGATGAAGATGTTGAATTAGTCTGGCAAGATCCTCCTCCTGAAGCAACACCAGAGGAGACTCAACTGAACTCTTGCACTGATATTGTTGTCAGTAACAATCCTGGTCAATACTCCAGATGGACAAAAGCTCACCCTATCGATCAGATCATAGGTGACTCCAGTCGAGGGGTTCTGACCAGAAGAGCCTCCAGTAATCAATGCTTATATGTCAGTTTCTTATCATTGATAGAACCAAAGAAGATTGACGAGGCTATGAAAGATCCAAGCTGGGTGATAGCTATGCAAGAAGAGCTTCACCAGTTTGAAAGGAACAAGGTCTGGTACCTGGTTCCTTTCCCAGTTGGAAAGAAAGAACCAATTGGAACCAGATAGGTCTTCAGGAACAAGGTAGATGAAGATGGCCACGTAATCAGAAACAAGCCAGACTGGTAGCACAAGGCTACTGCCAGTCAGATGTCGATTTTGATGAATCATTTGCTCCAGTGGCTAGACTTGAAGCGATCAGAATATTTTTAGCATTTGCTGCTCATCATCAGTTCAAGGTCTACCAGATGGACGTTAAAAGTGCATTTTTGAATGGAAAACTTGAAGAAGAATTTTATGTCAGACAACCACCAGGTTTCGTTGATGAAAAGCATCCACATTGGGTATATCGTCTGGACAAAGCGCTTTATGGCCTCAGACAAGCCCCACGTGCCTGGTATGATATTCTGACTAAACATTTATTGAAAAATGGTTTCAAAAGAGGTGCAATTGACAATACCTTATTTATTCTTCATGAAAAAGGTAATCTTCTGATGGTACAAATTTATGTTGATGATATTATTTTTGGGTCTACTGATGATAAAATGTGCAAGAAATTTTCGAAAATAATGTCAACTGAATATGAAATGAGTTTAATGGGTGAATTAACATATTTTCTTGGACTCCAGATTAAACAGACCAGAGATGGTATTTTTATTAATCAGGAAAAATATGTTAGAGATCTTTTAAAGAAATATGATATGAACTCTTCACCATCTAAACCCACTCCAATTTCTGCACCATTAACACTGGACTCAGATCCAGATGGTAAACCAGTGAACACCACTGTCTATAGAGGCATGGTTGGTTCACTGATGTATTTAACTGCCAGTAGACCAGATATTATGTTTTCAACATGTTTATGTGCCAGATATCAGTCGAATCCAAAAGAATCTCATATGCTTGCTGTAAAGCGCATACTGAAATACCTTAAGGGTGTCCCCAGTTTGGGTCTTTGGTATCCCGAAAGCTCAGGCATGGATCTAATGGGTTATTCAGATTCAGATCATGCAGGTTGTAAGATAGACAGGAAATCCACTACTGGTGGATGTCATTTCCTTGGTGGCAAACTGGTCAGCTGGACCAGTAAAAAAGCAAACTTCAGTTTCATTGTCCACTGCTGAAGCTGAATACGTGTCTGCAGCCAGTTGTTGTGCTCAGATACTCTGGATGAAGAACCAGTTGCTTGATTATGGTATTAAGTATTCAAAGACCCCAATCTTTTGTGATAATACCAGTGCCATTGCTATCTCAAACAATCCAGTCATGCACTCAAAGACAAAGCACATTGATCTCAGGTATCACTTCATTCGTGATAATATTGTGAAAGGCAACATTGAACTCCATTTTATTCCCACTGACAAACAACTCGCTGACATTTTTACTAAACCTCTGGATGTTAAAACTTTTGAATATCTTGTTGGTGAGTTGGGAATGTTAAACCCTTAAATCTGGAACCTTGGTATTGAACGCCTATGTGTACTATCAGGGATCCTTGATTTAAAGATTTATAAATCTATGACTGTTTAGATATCGAACGCCTTAGTGTACTATCTTTGCATTAATAGATTTCTGGATCAACATTCCAGGGGGAAAGACTTTGAAAGATATATTTTTGTTCTTAAAAATGTTTTAATTTCAAGGGGAATTTATTAATTTATTTTCTCACTGGACAAATTTTCCAGAAAATATTACTGGTACCTTGTAAATGTGTCCCTCTCACTGGTAATTAGATAGGTTGAAGTGCATGTTTGAGGCGACTTTTGTCTCCTTGTAAATGTGTCCCTCTCATTTGTCTGTATTAGTTGACGTGCATGTTTGAGGTTACCAGTCTCTTTCAAATGGTCTTCACTGGTACTTTACTAGAGTGTCCCTCCAGTGTACCATCAGTACATGCTTCACTGGACTAATCCACCAGTGATACTGGAGTGTCCAGTCAACCTCCAGATGTACTGATATGTCAGTCATAATACTTTTTAAATACTTGGTCATTGTGCGTGCCACGTATGCAAAATCTTTGAAAAGATATTTATCTTGATATTTATCTTATTATCCTACGTGGCATGTCATTTTTTTTAAAGAAATGATGGTATTTTTACCTTGGGAAGACAAAAAGTGCAAGTTGGTACTGTTTGTGGGCTGTAAACCGTCACACATTTATGTGTGATGTGATGTATTTAATGCGGATCTCAAAACCCGATCAAAATTATATTTGATAATTTCAAAATTAACCGTTTGAGTTCCACATTCTCTCTCCTATATAATACCCACTTTCACTTTCATTTGCATTTACTTCGAACATATTTACTCCCAAATTCTTCAAATTCCTTCATTTAATTCTTCATTCAATTTCCAATCATAAATCTCTCTCTCATATTAAATTCATCAAATCTTCATAAACCCTAATTCTTCAATTTCCTAATTCTTCATTAATCTTCATATCATCAATCTATCAAACAAAATGGCACCAAGACAATCTAATTTACCGAAAAATCTGCTTGCTGCAGAATATGCTCCGGTTGCCAATGTTGTTAAGGCACCCCATATCACCTTAGAGGCAAAGGCCATAAGGATAAATATGAACAATTGGATGGCTAGACTCACTAGCACCACTCATGCTCCCACCTCTCTCATCGGACGACTGAACGCCTTTTTCCTCAGTTGTCCACTTTATGGTGCACTTACTCTTAATCCGGGTAAAATGTATCATGATTATTTGTGTGAATTTTGGTATACTGCTGTATATGTTGAAAGCACTCAATCTATCAACTATACATTGCAACAAGGCACCAGGGCCTTCACTCTCACTGCCGATTCTCTCAGAGATATTCTTCATTTGAATTATCTGGCTGAAAATGAGATGGCGATTACTCTCCCGACTGGTCTTAATTTCAGAGATGTGTGCAGATTGATGGGGCACACTGATATACTAGATGAGCATGGCCAGTTATCAAGGAAAGGCACAATCTATATGAGTAAACTGACAGACTCATGGAGATATTTCTTCACTTATCTGGTTGAGTGTTTAGGTGGCAGTTCTGGAGGGTTGGATCAGATTAATCAAATGCAACTCCAGATTGCCTACTGTCTTTGGTTTGGATATAGAGTAGACTTTGCTCAGATCTTCTTTGATGATTTGGTGGACCGTCTAAAGGTGAAAGGTAGAAAACCACATATTCCTTATATTCGTTTTCTTTCACTTGTGTTTTTAAGAGCTCTGGGTGCTGAATATGATTTCGACACAAATCACTTTTCTGTGTGCGAATATCTGAGGGAATTAGGTTCGTTAAAATCAAGAGCTGGTGAGGTTGACATACCAGTAAATATGCTCAAACACTTTAGAAATGATGCACTGGAAGATGAGCAGGAAGTGGCTCCAGGTGGAAACCAGGTTGGTGAAGGACCCTCTGGAGTCCAAAATGTTGAAATTGTGCAACCAGTAACCCAGGTGGCTCCTGAAGTTCAACAGACTGCAAGTACTACTCGACCCAGAACTTCCAGACGCCTTAGAAGGGCTGGAGTTCAGGTAAATCCAGATAGAGCTGAAATGAGCCATCCTGGTGATGTAATGAATATAGATGGGTCTCCCATTTTTGAGTAGGAAGAGAATATTGTACAGAATGTTGAGCAGGTAGAAACTGTACAAGTTCTTGAGTAGGAAACTGGTGAGCAAGATGCTCAGTTTGATTTGAATGTAGAAGTTGGTGATCAGACAGGTGATCAGACTGTTGATGAAACATTTGTTTGGAATGAGGCTGATTCACCCATGTCAGAAGGTAATATTTTTGATACTGACATGAGTTTTCTTGGAGATGATGTAATTAATATAGAACACTTACCAGAAATGCCACCACCTCCACCAGAATCAAATGTTCCACCACCAGAATCCACTTTACCACCACCACCACCACCTTCAATTCCACAAACCACTCCATATTTCAATCCTCCCACACTTCACACCACCACTTCCACAAACCACTCCATATTTCAATCCTCCCACACTTCAAATTTCACAAACTCAACCACCACCAATTGAAACTCCACTTAACTTTCCTGAACATCGTGCGCTGGACTCAACTGTAGTAACATCTGAAGTTTTAACTGAAGAAGTCCAGGCACAAGTACCTTTGGTAACCAGAATGACTTCAACTCTTGATCCTCCCAGTGGTCCCTCCTCTTCTTCTTCAGCCTAGGTCCAAGGCCTTTTAAGTAAGGTGGCGGACCTGGAGAGATCACTCCAGTCTTTATCACAGGTTGTTTCTGACTTCAAATCTCTTTTATCGAATAATCTTTCATCAGAAATGAATCTGTTTGCTGGTAATGAGAAGCTGGTGTTCGAGAAGTTAAATGAGCTGGTACTGGCCACAAATAACAATTCTGAAAATATCAAAGTGGCAGTCCAGGGCTTAGAAGCAAAATTGGTACAATCTCTTCAGACTGCAGTAAACGATGAAGTTGTTCAATCACTGGCATGTCTGACAGATGAAGTTCAGAAGTTGACGACCATGATAAGTAGTTTGGAAAGTAGGCCAACACTTGATCAGAATGCCATTGTTAGCACTATCAGTGATGAGTGTGCTAAGAAGTTCAGACTTGGTATGTTGAAAGATATTTCTGAAGAAATTTCTGGGTCTGTTCTTTGAACAATTCAAGATGGGTTGTTGCCACAGGTTGTGAAAATGATTAATAATGAAATGCCAAAGCACTTGTCTTCAGAAATTCAAATCATTAAGAAGGAAGTGACTGAACTAAGGTCGACAGTGAACATTACAACTCCAGTGGCTGGAAGAACTTTTGGTGCTACAGACAGGTATATGCTTGAACAGTTATGGTCTGCCCACAAGTCTCAGACTGATGGACATTCCAAGGGGGAAAAGTCTAAAGTACAGGGTGTCAGGGAAAAGTCTGAAGTACAGGGTGTCAGGGAAAAGTCTGTTCCAGAAGGGTTAATAAAGAAAAAGAAAGAAACATGTGATATCTGGAGGTGAAACTGAAACTGCTGAAGGTTCATCAGAACTCCCTACTACTGATGAAGACACCTCGAAGAGACTGGAGCAAGAATGCATATTGATAGAAATATTCAAGAAAAATCAAAAGGATGAATTGCTGGCCCACAAAAGGGAGATGGCAACTATGGGGACCCTTGATTCTTACAATGCTGGCAGGTTGGGCATACATATTGATGTCTATAAAAGAATGAAGGAAGACCCCAGAATTCATCAATGTCTAGATGCATTGGATGATGTCTACATTCGCTCCAGGTACTCTGAAGATGAGCAAACTTATGATGTTGTAACTTATGGTGTAAGTGTAACTGAATTAATTAGACAAAGGACGGAGGAACTGGTGAACCTCCAGAAGAAAATAAGGAAGAATGCTGGTGCTCTGGAGATAGAGTACAGAAAGAAGTTGAAAGGTTTACCCAAACTGACTGCCAAACAAATAAAAGAAATCAGAGATGCTGATCTGAGCACTTTCATTCCTTTGGATACTTCACAAAGAATCAATCGTGAAGCATTTCAGTCTGCCATAGAACAGCAGAAAGTATCCAAGGAAACTGAGTACATGATCCAGATGGCTAAACAAAAAGCAAAATATGAAGAAATGTTGAATTTCAGGGCTGATGCCAGAAGGATTATTGGTGCAGAGATTAAACTTGCTGAAAATCATGAAGGTATGTCCAGGTTTGAAATAAAGTTGATCAGGGAAGGTAACTTTACTGATGAAGACACCTCGAAGAGACTGGAGCAAGAATGCATATTGATAGAAATATTCAAGAAAAATCAAAAGGATGAATTGCTGGCCCACAAAAGGGAGATGGCAACTATGGGGACCCTTGATTCTTACAATGCTGGCAGGTTGGGCATACATATTGATGTCTATAAAAGAATGAAGGAAGAATGCTGGTGCTCTGGAGATAGAGTACAGAAAGAAGTTGAAAGGTTTACCCAAACTGACTGCCAAACAAATAAAAGAAATCAGAGATGCTGATCTGAGCACTTTCATTCCTTTGGATACTTCACAAAGAATCAATCGTGAAGCATTTCAGTCTGCCATAGAACAGCAGAAAGTATCCAAGGAAACTGAGTACATGATCCAGATGGCTAAACAAAAAGCAAAATATGAAGAAATGTTGAATTTCAGGGCTGATGCCAGAAGGATTATTGGTGCAGAGATTAAACTTGCTGAAAATCATGAAGGTATGTCCAGGTTTGAAATAAAGTTGATCAGGGAAGGTAACTTTACTGATGAAAGAAAGAGTGCTTCAGTCCAAGCGTTTGGATGGAAGTGACTGAACTAAGGTCGACAGTGAACATTACAACTCCAGTGGCTGGAAGAACTTTTGGTGCTACAGACAGGTATATGCTTGAACAGTTATGGTCTGCCCACAAGTCTCAGACTGATGGACATTCCAAGGGGGAAAAGTCTGAAGTACAGGGTGTCAGGGAAAAGTCTGTTCCAGAAGGGTTGATAAAGAAAAAGAAAGAAGTGGTTGTAAGTGCAATTGAAAAGGCCTTTGCTACTGAAAGCATCGTGCAACAAGAACAAGTGACTGGTACTGATGCCAGTGCACAAGAAGCACAGAAGGCACTTGGCACTGAAGCCATTGTGCAGGTTGAAGAGGCTACTGGTACTGATGCCAGTGAGCCCCAATTCGAAGCATTCCCAGATATCATAACTACTCAAGAGTCAGTAAAAAGAAAGAAACATGTGATATCTGGAGGTGAAACTGAAACTGCTGAAGGTTCATCAGAACTCCCTACTACTGATGAAGACACCTCGAAGAGACTGGAGCAAGAATGCATATTGATAGAAATATTCAAGAAAAATCAAAAGGATGAATTGCTGGCCCACAAAAGGGAGATGGCAACTATGGGGACCCTTGATTCTTACAATGCTGGCAGGTTGGGCATACATATTGATGTCTATAAAAGAATGAAGGAAGACCCCAGAATTCATCAATGTCTAGATGCATTGGATGATGTCTACATTCGCTCCAGGTACTCTGAAGATGAGCAAACTTATGATGTTGTAACTTATGGTGTAAGTGTAACTGAATTAATTAGACAAAGGACGGAGGAGCTGGTGAACCTCCAGAAGAAAATAAGGAAGAATGCTGGTGCTCTGGAGATAGAGTACAGAAAGAAGTTGAAAGGTTTACCCAAACTGACTGCCAAACAAATAAAAGAAATCAGAGATGCTGATCTGAGCACTTTCATTCCTTTGGATACTTCACAAAGAATCAATCGTGAAGCATTTCAGTCTGCCATAGAACAGCAGAAAGTATCCAAGGAAACTGAGTACATGATCCAGATGGCTAAACAAAAAGCAAAATATGAAGAAATGTTGAATTTCAGGGCTGATGCCAGAAGGATTATTGGTGCAGAGATTAAACTTGCTGAAAATCATGAAGGTATGTCCAGGTTTGAAATAAAGTTGATCAGGGAAGGTAACTTTACTGATGAAAGAAAGAGTGCTTCAGTCCAAGCGTTTGGATGGAGTGAACTGAAGGAGATTGCCTTAACATTCAGGGGGAAGACAGATTTGTCGACTGATGTTAAAGCATTTTTGAAAAGGGTTGAGAAGGTATGGAGGAGAAAGCAACAGATAGAAGTTGCAATAGGCATGAAACCGCCAGAGTCTGTACCATCCTCTCCATCTCCAAAGAGGAAGGCTACTGAAGACGCTCCAGGACAGACGTCAAAAAGAAGGGCCTGATTCTTTTTATCATTTACTTGTAATTGTATTTAGTTTCACAAAATTGTAACTTATTTTCTGTTGATGGCTGTAAATATAGTTACATATTTTGTTTCATAAAGTAAATGATCAAATTTAGTCTAAGGTAAAATTAAAAGATGAAACTGGAACACTGATGATCTATAAAGTGTTTCCCAGTAACATAAATTTTTAGACTAAGTCAAAACAAGTGTTTTTCAAGCATACAAAGTTGTATAGATAGAAGCTTGAAAAACCTTGCATTATTTCTAAACAAATAGGGGGAATTTGTTAGGTCCAGATTTACTGGACTCGCTCCAGACTCGACTAACTGGAGCCTTACTGAAGATCTGTCCAGAAATGATATTTACTGGACCTACTCCAGACTTGGAAGACCAGTGAGCAAAATACTTGTATAGAAGATCTGGAGACATCCTCCAGATTAGCTCACTGGACTTCACCCCAGTCCAGATCTATTCTACTGAAGACATTCTCACTGAAGTCAAAGACTGAAGTTAGAACAAAGAAGACTGACAAATGGCGGAGTCCACTAGAAGTCTTACCAGATCTACGACTGGAGGATTGTCAGTGTTCTAGACCTTACAAGTCTGAACACTGATAACGAGGAATTGACTTTTTGCCTTTACACACTTTCCAAAGAACATTCCACTTGTTCTTTACTAAAGTATCTACGTGTGTAAAGGTGGTTGGTTAAAAGAATAAAGTCATATTGATGTGACTTTATCCTTGTACCTTAACCAATGCATTTAATGACCTTGTCGGTTCATTAAATGCATGCAACAATATTTGTACGGAACAAATTCACTGGTGAATTTGTTTGCCTATAAATACAAAGTCATTTCTTCGTTAAAATTACTTTTAGCATTAAAGGTGAATTTGTCTAAATACTCTCGATCGTAACAGGGATACTTCACAACTTTAAGTATCTCGATCCAAAGAGTTTATTTGGCAAATATAGATCATTTGTAATTCATAGGTTGTTAGGATACTTACATATTTGTATTATCATGATTCCGCACAACCTTGTATTTTATTTAACATCATAAATAAAATACACTTGAAAATATTACATTGTGTTCCACCTTTATTTTATTGCTTTTAGTCTTGTATTACTTTGTTTATATACTTGCATTTATATTCAAGTAATACTAGTCCTATCTAGTGCTTATTAGACTTGTTGTATTTTACAGTTTGGGTTAAACCATCTAGAGAGTTTGGGACTCACAAAAATACGTCAACATAATGTTGGTGAGTTCGTAGGTTTTTACCATAAACGTTCACATGGATCACAAGATTTCAATAGTAGTATGAATACCATAACAAATATAAAAAAAGACCAATAGTTTCGTATGCTATGCCTTGAATGTCGATGCCTTAACCATTGTTACCCCTTTAGTTTGTGTTTCACTCCAACACTGTAGTTTCAAATATTATATGTCCGTTTAACCCAGCTAGCATGACTAGCCCGAACAGGGGTGTCAACCCCGATAGTACTATCCATAATATTCGCGCGTTTGTTTCACGGCTCAAGTTAACAAGGGGCTTTGATGAGTGATTGTATACATAGCTATACACAAACTATTAAAAGTGTTCGTGTCCATAAAATTGAGCAGTGTATTCTCACCCCAAAATATAAAGTATTTTAAAAGAGGGGCTACGAGACTCACCTTAGCAGCAAAGGTATAGTTATAAGCAAGACAAGTTTAGCTTCAACGAAATTGTCCTCTAACGGATGATTATAGACTTTGGTTACGAACTCAAAACTAGACTCGAAGAATATCTTGAAGCTTGATGAACTCGAACAGACTAGTGATTCCTCTATGTTTCCATGCTTCCCTTTCTAAAACTTGTTATAGAGTTGAGAACGAGAGATGAAATTGAGGTGGTGCGATTTGGAATGACCTTACTAGACCTCTATTTATAGTGCAATGAAGGGAGGGGATTTGTTTCAAAGCCGTGAGCAAGAAGAAAATTAAAGGGACGTGTCTTCTTCTCATTCATGTTCCACGTGAAGTACTACTTCAATTTAGTGAAAACTGGCAGTCTAGAGGGATGAGGAAGACAAGCTATAACAGTGATTAGTCAATGCTAAAACTAGGTGATGAGTAAGATACTTGTTGACATCGAGAAGCTAGGAGATATTTTCCACCTTTTGTTTTGTACGACATTTACAGAAAAGAGTAAGGATGATTTGGTCTTTTCACTAGCATCACCTTTGAATAATTTGTCATGCTATAATATTTGTCATGCTTATTTGTCATGCTATAATATTTGTCATGCTTGGTTGCTTGATTGTATAAGTTACTAGTTCATTAATGATTTAAGGTTACTAAATTTGAAGGTTATAATCATCGGTTTTAGTTTTTGTCATAATGCTAATCTAGTTTGTATAAGTAAGTTCACAAGTAGGATCACCCATCAAAAATCAAGATGCCACATTATTAGATGAACTTGTTAACAAATAGTCATATTATATATATATATACTTATATTAGCTTAATCTACTCTTAAAAAGTTTATATATTGCATTGGGTTATTTCTTTGCTTATCTTAACATATTAAGCTAATGAATTTTTTGACGGTTGTCACAAATCCTAATAGAGTCTTCGGACTCTGAAGGAACTGCTTCAGATAATGAGATTCTTGATTCTTCTGTACAAGATCAAGACCCTTCATCTCTTATCTCCCCTCCAGATGCTTCAATTTCAGTTTCACCATCCCAGACGAATGAGCTTACTGAAATTCCACCCTCCACATCAAGCTACGTGTCTAGAAATAGGCATATGGCACAACTACCATCATCAGGTATGATCTCTCTTTTTAGAGATAGATCTATGCCACCACCGCCGCCGGCTAATATACCTGAGAATACTCGGTATATTCAGCCACTTGATCTTTCTCAGCGTCCTTCTTCTTTACCCACATCCTTTTCTATTTCTTCTACTACTGAGTTGTTAACTGAGGAGGTTTCCCTTAATGTGCCTCCTCCAGTTGCTCCAGTAGCACCTGTTGCAGGTCCAGTGATACCTTCCCCTCCGTCACTGGACAGTCAATTTGTCTCTTTCCAAGCCGACATCCGAAACCTTATTCAAAGGGTGGAGGATGTTCAAAAGACAATTGACAAGAATACCAAGTCAATCTCCAAGTACAACAAGGAAAGTGTTACAAATCAAAAAGTTGTGGACCCGGGGATAAACAAGTTCACTGCAAATGAAGACTTGGTGTTCAACAAGCTTAATGAGTTGGTCACTGGCTGCAATACATTGTCCAGTTCTCTCAAGGAAGCCTTTGACCTCACTCAAACCAAGGTCACAACATCTATCTGTTAGAAATCTAAAATGGTGTTAAAATGTAATTATTTTAATAATGGAAGGAGTATTAGTGAAAGTTAGTCAAGTGTATAAATACTCCTCTCCATACCCAAAGTTGTAAGCTTTTAACATAATTCCATAGTTACTTCTCTCTAATCTTATACTTTCTCTCTCTAAACTCATCTTCAACCTCCATTTCACACACAAACACACTTTTCACACACTAACCAAAATCCTCCATTAAACCTTCAAATCAAGCTTAAATTTCTACTTAACAATTGGTATCAGAGAAAAATCAGTTAATCTGAACGATCCATAGCTCGATTTGTTGCAATTCACATCCAATTTTCGAATTTTTATTCCGAAACTGTTTTAGTTCATCAACTGTGGGATTTTTCTACAGTTGATTTTACCTCGTTATTTGTTCACCAATAGATTCGTGGTAGTTAAAAACACAATCCTGTCAAGTTTCAAGTTCCAATTCGATCTAAATCTCGAGTTTGAATTTTTGCATTTTTGGCGCGATTTTGTGGGATTCGAATCTGTTGTGTTTGGTGTTGAATTTTGTTCATAGATTTGTTGCGGAGGTAAAAACACACAGTTTGCAAGTGTTTTCATGTTCTAACTCCTAGTAATTCGAAAGTTATTGAAGCTTTAAGAAGTCGTTAATGGAGTTTTTGTATAAAACTGATGTTCTGATGAAGAAGATGACTCTAAGACGATCTTCACTAGGACGATCTTCCCAAGATCGTCTTAGTCTTTGAAAGTTCATTTCATACTTAGTACTTTGTGGCTTGTAGGACGATCTCCTCAAGATCGTCTTGACAAGTGTGTGTTGTGAAGTGTTTGTTTTCTGGCTAATTAATCCGAAAGGATTGGTTTGGTCAATTTAAATACTTCTAAGTGTTGAGAAAGAAAACAAGACGATCTTCAACCAAGATCGTCTCATTTCCTAGAAACCTAAGACGATCTTCACCAAGATCGTTTCATTTCCTAGAAACCTAAGACGATCTTCACCAAGATCGTTTCATTTCCTCGAAACCTAAGACGATCTTCAACCAAGATCGTCCCAGTTCTTTTGAATCGTTTCATTTCAAGATCGTTTCATTTCAAGACCGTTTCATTTCAAGATCGTTTCATTTCAAGATCGTTTCAATTTCAAGACTTAACCAAATTTCATCAAAATCCTAGGACGATCTCACCTAGGACGATCTCACCTAGGACGATCTTGCTCAAGACGATCTCACACAAGACGATCTCACCCAGGACGATCTTCACAAGATCGTTCCAATTCCAAAAATCCAAAAAAAAAAAAAAAAAAAAAAAAAAAAAAAATAATAATTTTTGCCCAGGGTCTTAAAAAGGGATAATTCATGAAGATTTAAAATTTGATAGCATTAAAAAAATTTTAGGCCAATTTTCATTCGTTATTGACGCGGTTTTGGCGAAAAATTTTAGAAATTATCAAATTTTTCCTATGATCATGATATCCAAAGTTTACATGAAATTCAAAGTTTCGTGAGAACATATTTCGGCGAAAAAAAATTTGGAGGGAAACCTGAAGTACAAAATCTCCAAATTTCAATTTTAATTCTTTCACTTCAATTTCAATCACAATTACCTTTTCATTTCATTTCACCCTTTGCTAAACAAAATGTCAAGTCCAAGTATCTCAAATTCAGTAAAAAATGATTTCGTCTTCAATTTGTGGTTAACTTCCTCACCCAAGACACCTACTTCATCTGAAGAGAAACTTCATAAAGGTGGACTGTGCTCATGTTGTATGACTACTCATTTGCGATCTGAAACAACTCCTTGTCAAGTGATGAAGATATTGATTCATTCGATTGCCACTGAAAATGTCAAGTTTCAAGTTCCAATTCGATCTAAATCTCGAGTTTGAATTTTTGCATTTTTGGCGCGATTTTGTGGGATTCGAATCTGTTGTGTTTGGTGTTGAATTTTGTTCATAGATTTGTTGCGGAGGTAAAAACACACAGTTTGCAAGTGTTTTCATGTTCTAACTCCTAGTAATTCGAAAGTTATTGAAGCTTTAAGAAGTCGTTAATGGAGTTTTTGTATAAAACTGATGTTCTGATGAAGAAGATGACTCTAAGACGATCTTCACCAAGATCGTTTCATTTCAAGACCGTTTCATTTCAAGATCGTTTCAATTTCAAGACTTAACCAAATTTCATCAAAATCCTAGGACGATCTTGCTCAAGACGATCTCACACAAGACGATCTCACCAAGACGATCCAGGACGATCTTCCAAGACGATCTTCACCAAGATCGTTTCATTTCCTCGAAACCTAAGACGATCTTCAACCAAGATCGTCCCAGTTCTTTTGAATCGTTTCATTTCAAGATCGTTTCATTTCTCGAAACCTAAGACGATCTTCAACCAAGATCGTCCCAGTTCTTTTGAATCGTTTCATTTCAAGATCGTTTCATTTCAAGACCGTTTCATTTCAAGATCGTTTCAATTTCAAGACTTAACCAAATTTCATCAAAATCCTAGGACGATCTAACAAGATCGTTTCATTCAAGATCGTTTCATTTCTTCGAAACCTAAGACGATCTTCACCAAGATCGTTTCATTTCTAAGACGATCTTCACAAGATCGTTTCATTTCTTCGAAACCTAAGACGATCTTCACATCGTTTCATTTCAAGATCGTTTCATTTCAAGACCGTTTCATTTCAAGATCGTTTCAATTTCAAGACTTAACCAAATTTCATCAAAATCCTAGGACGATCTTGCTCAAGACGATCTCACACAAGACACCTACTTCATCTGAAGAGAAACTTCATAAAGGTGGACTGTGCTCATGTTGTATGACTACTCATTTGCGATCTGAAACAACTCCTTGTCAAGTGATGAAGATATTGATTCATTCGATTGCCACTGAAAATGTCAAGTTTCAAGAGGAAGTAGTCACGTTACAAGCTGAGAATGTCAAACTGAAAGAACAAATGATCTACTATCGAGCTGGAAATGTGAGACTTACAAATGAGATGAAAGAACTTCAAGTTGAATTTGGAGACCTTGCAGTTTGGAATGAAATTGACAAACAAACTTTGAAGAAGAATGATGAGTTGATGTCACAAATGAAAGCTGCGATAAAAGAACTTCAAACAGAATTGAAAACTTCCAACAAGAAGCTGAATGATAGTATCTTGGAAAGCAAATCAAGAGAACTTATTTTGCAAGAAAAGATTTCAAGTTTTCAATCTCAGTCAAAAAATGATTTCGTCTTCAATTTGTGGTTAACTTCCTCACCCAAGACACCTACTTCATCTGAAGAGAAACTTCATAAAGGTGGACTGTGCTCATGTTGTATGACTACTCATTTGCGATCTGAAACAACTCCTTGTCAAGTGATGAAGATATTGATTCATTCGATTGCCACTGAAAATGTCAAGTTTCAAGAGGAAGTAGTCACGTTACAAGCTGAGAATGTCAAACTGAAAGAACAAATGATCTACTATCGAGCTGGAAATGTGAGACTTACAAATGAGATGAAAGAACTTCAAGTTGAATTTGGAGACCTTGCAGTTTGGAATGAAATTGACAAACAAACTTTGAAGAAGAATGATGAGTTGATGTCACAAATGAAAGCTGCGATAAAAGAACTTCAAACAGAATTGAAAACTTCCAACAAGAAGCTGAATGATAGTATCTTGGAAAGCAAATCAAGAGAACTTATTTTGCAAGAAAAGATTTCAAGTTTTCAATCTCAGTCAAAAAATGAGACATCTATATTCTTAACCATGGAGAGCAAGTTTATTGATGAGATGAACAAAGTTGAGAAAGAGAGACAAGATGTTTGCAACAAAATCAAGACTCTTGAAGAGAATTGTTTGCAATATCAATCAAATGAAACATCTCTACGAAAGAGAATCTCTGAACTTGAGATGGAATTGCAAACACAATCAACATCTTGTGACACTCAAAGTGATGATGGCTCAGTTTATCATGATGCAAGTCCAATATTTCCAACTGAACTTGATGCTCCAAAGAAAGTTTGCACTGAGTCCATCCCAAAGAGCTCAAAGATCAAAGTTTCATCTCCTGCTAAACATAAAGCTTCTCAATTTACTAACTATGCCTTATTCAAGGATAGAAAGTATTCGTCGAAGCCTACTATAGATGGAACACAGACTCTCATTCCATTCTTGTCATTTGAAGACAATACCAAGTTCATCTCTCAAGCAAAAGCTCAGTTGACCAAGATCAAATGGAAACCTGTCTACAAACCAAAGTCAACTGAGTCAAAGACAATCAAATACTCACTTTGGCAACTCTATGAACTTGCACCAAAACCAATTACCGTGCAAGAAGTGAATGTCTTTGCATCTCCACTGCGTCCACAAAAACTCAACTTTTCAACAACCTCGAGTTTCACCCACCATGGACTGCAGATTCTATTCGTCGAATCGATGACACGTACATTTGGAATGTCAAGACAAAAACCGTTGGGCCTACTCAAAAATGGGTCCCAAAGGTTGTTTGTAAGTAATTCGATGAAATGGCTTATACACATGTCAGTGTATAACCCGGGCTAAAGATGTTGTTTATTGGACTACTACTTCATAATGGTTGATTCCCCAGTTTCGACTTCAAAGAGACATGATGAACATGTTGCCACACATTCATCATGAGGGGAAGAAAGAGGATAATGAAGTCGAAAAAGTTTATTTGAAAGAAGAATTTATCAGTTGAGGGGAAGAAAGATAAAAAGTTTATTTGAAAGAAGAATTTATCAGTTGAGGGGAAGAAAGATAAATTGTTGACTAAAGTGATCCCCAAATTTTTCTTTGAAGATAGTTATCGCCAACGTGGTGGGTACGCCGCGGGTACACCCTATACATAAGCGTTGGTGGTACGCAAATATGATTATTTGATCGAGGGGAAGTTTGTGATGAAAAAGATGTTTGTCCAAATGCTTCAAGAGAAAGATTCATTAATTAAGGGGAAGTGTGACAAAGTTAAGATTGTCAAGAAGAGGCTATCATGTTCAAATCTAAAGAGCCAAGATCAAGTTTCCGCAATGCTCAAACTCTGAGAAGTTCAAGACTTAAAGATACATCTTTAAGGTAAGTGTGAAGATTAAAGACATAAAGACAAGTTTGATGGAAGATCTTGAAGACAATGAGAAAGCTTCGAAGACCTTCATCAACAAATTCGTATTTATAGATGATATCGTGCATGAATTACATTTCAACACCAAGGGGAAGAATGTTAGAAATCTAAAATGGTGTTAAAATGTAATTATTTTAATAATGGAAGGAGTATTAGTGAAAGTTAGTCAAGTGTATAAATACTCCTCTCCATACCCAAAGTTGTAAGCTTTTAACATAATTCCATAGTTACTTCTCTCTAATCTTATACTTTCTCTCTCTAAACTCATCTTCAACCTCCATTTCACACACAAACACACTTTTCACACACTAACCAAAATCCTCCATTAAACCTTCAAATCGAGCTTAAATTTCTATTTAACACTATCTCCAGTTTGCTGGGCAATACTGTACGTTCATCTGAACAAGATCTTAAGGAGATAGAGAGACAGGTCAAGGACATATTTAATAGACCTGCTCTCAATGTGACTGAGCTTGGGCAACAGGTGGCTACTTCAGTTGGCCAGAAAATTGAAGATACTTTGGCTGCAAGAGAGGAAGAATTGGTTAAAAAGGTGATGTCTGAGATCACCAATATTGCTCTTCCCCATGTTGATCTGGCCCCACTAACAAATGAGATCAACCAGTTGAGGGATAGTATTAATGCTCTTAACACCCAGGTATCTTCCCACACAACATCGATTGACAAACTGGTAACTGAAGTAGGCAAGTTAAAGGCGAAGGAGATTGAAAAAGAGAAAGAGGTTGTGAATGTTGGTCTCTCTCCAGATGATGCTAAATTATTAGAAGAACTGAAGGCTGGTCAGGCACAAATTACTGGTAATGTGTTGACCCAGTCAAGAGAAACCAACCATCTATGGAGATCCTTCAGGATGATGTGCACTAATTTCAAATAGTGCAAGGACATGCAATCGTGGCAGAGTCTTGACCGATTGCCCACAGCAATGCAGACTGGGAAGCAATTAGGGCAGGTCTAGACGCTGCCAAGGGGGAAAGAAGTGCAGTCCTTGCACCAACTTCAACTGAAGAAGCTCAAACTGATAAGGCAATAGTGGTAGCTGCCAGTACTGATGCTGGTGATGAGCGTCCATTTTGTGATAAAAACCCCTATTAAAAGGCCTCATTTCTATGTCTTAAATGAGTTAATATTCCGGAACTATCGGTACTTAATGGATTCTATGTTAATGCAGGTTCACGGAAGATGCGAGTGAGGGTAAATGGCATCGAGTGACTCAAGATTAAGGCCTATGAAGTTACAAGACACAAGGAGGTGATTCGGGAGCCGAACGAAGCAATACGAGCAGCGGCAGGAGCTGCCAGTGCCGCTAGCACCTTGCCAGCACCACTGGCCCAAGCCCAGCGCCGCTGAGAGCCCATCCAGCACCGTTGGGCAGCCCAGATCAGCAACCGACTTAAACACGTATTTAAGCCGAAGCAGCCCTCAAAACCCTAAGAGAGAGCCGATTCAGCAGCCCTAGCCGCCCATATTCAACCCTAGGTCGACTTTGCAGATTACAAGGAGGTTTTGGAGCTTCTAACACCTTCCGATCTTCATCCTCAACCTAGATCTACTCTTTTACTTTACTTCCAGTTGGTAAACAATGTCTTTCATCTTTTCAGACTTTGTTATTCCTTTAATAATGTCAGGCTAGTAGGCTGAATACTTGTTTGGATCGATGTGATCATGTAGACGTTTATTTATTTTACTTTATTTGTTAGATCTGTTGGAGTGTGTTTTACTGTTTATCGTAGATCCATGTTTTACTAGTTCTTCATATTAATATCGGTTCTATATCTGCATGTATTGATTTAATTCTGATGATCGGTCTATAATCATACACTAGGATTAATACATAAGGATGGAAAACACTAGTCGATCTTTAACTAGATGTAAAAGGTGATTCACTTGTAACCGAGGGATCCAGAACCGTAGTAATTAGGATGAATAGAACATTATGCTTAACAATATCAGACGCGATCCAGTGACTTGGAAACGAGCAATGTGGTCGCCGGAGAGAATTACTATCTGGCCATGGCTTAAGAGCCGGGTAACTTAAAGATGAACTAGTAACACAAACTTTAGGTCATTAATGCTTAAACAATGAATCTAACGAGAATTTGTTTATAGAGTTGTGTGAGTCTAGGGACAACACTAGTTACTTAGGCAAAGTGAATCTAACGAGAATCTGAGCCGTGATTAAGTTTCCAACAATCTAGCAAGTAGGTAGAATGATATTTGGTCGTACCATGAGATCGGAGATGCCAAACAAGTATTTTAATTTAATTACTGTTATTTGCTTTTTCAAACTATTTTCAGACTAAGACTCTCGCTGAATAAGCGGTTGCGGCTTCTATTTACTTTTCAGTATTTTAATTAGTTTAATAGGAAATCGTGACAACCCCTAGAATTACACGTATTACTAGATTAGGTAAAGCAACGCGTCCTTGCGAACGATCCTGTTCTTATCACTAAACTATACTACATCTGATCGGGTCCCCTGTCCGTTAAGGTGTGTGTGTTTTTGAAGATAATAACTTGTACAACTTTTATAAATTTAAACACTAAAACGAAACCACCATCAAGTGTTTTGGCGCCGCTGCCGGGGACGCGACGCATTCTGAGTTTAGTAGTGTAGTTCGATCCTTTCTTGTGTTTCGGCACGAGAAAGTTACTTTTCAGTACTTAGGTTTAAGTCATTCTAGGTTTAGAAGTCAAATTAGGTCAAATTAGGTTTAAGTCAAATTAGGGTTTAGTAGAATTTTCATTTCATTTTTAGTTTAAGAAGTTTAGTTTTTCATTTCATTTTTATATTGGTGCGTTTGATCTTTTTCTTGAGTTTTGCAGGATTAATTAGGTAGTTGATGCGTTTGAGATCGGGAACGATAGTAGATAGTGCATCTTCAAGACCTAGTAAACCTAGAAGGAAAAGGAGAGACAACACACCTATTCCACCGCCCATATTTAATTTAGCAACCCTTTTTGACGAAGACCCACCTTTAGGATCATCCGACACCTCATCCGACACTTCGTCACAACCTAGTTCACCTAGATCCGAAATGGACGAATTCGACCGACCGATGATGGAAAGGACGAGAGCCGTTGCACCTACACCGGGATCGGTTATTGTCCCACCAAATCTAGGAGATTCATTTTCAGTCAAAGGCCACCACCTTAAGTTAATCCAAGATAACCAATATGACGGCCGAGCCAAATCCAACCCCCATAAGCATGTAAGCAAGTTCACAAGTTTGTGCAAAATGTTCAAATATGGAGGAGACGTCACCGATGATGATGTGAAGCTTAGCTTATTTCCGTCGTCTCTCACGGGAGAGGCACGTGCTTGGTTCGATGAGCTCGATGAAGGTACCATCACTACATGGAATCAACTTCGCGAATAGTTCGTCTCGCGATTCTTTCCCCCGAGTTTAGCTAGGAAAATGTTATGAGACATCAAGGCTTTCAGGCAAGACGAGGGTGAATCACTAGTTGATGCATGGAAAAGGCTTAGGGAAATGATCAGAAACTGTCACGGAGAATGGACTTAACAAGGACGAGATCATGGAGATTTTCTTCTATGGCTTAACCAAGAGTTCCCAAAAGGATTTAGACCTAGCCGGCGGTGGTAACTTTTTGTACAAGTCTACCAATGACGCGTACAAAATGATGGAGGATATGGTGCAAGCTAGCTTAGCTCGAGATATGGATGATAGAGATCGAGATAGGAGGACGAGAAGAACCATGGCTAGCATTGAGAGCAGCTCCGACAATGAGGTAATTCATGAACTTAAAGCTTTATCTAACCGTTTTTCTACTTTTTAAGATAGGTTGGACATTATGGACAAAGACCTCAAGGTGATTGCACACGGGTGCAACAATTGCGGAGGAATGCACTATACCGAGGATTCTGAAAAGGAGGCTACCGAGCAAGTCAATTTTGTCCAGAACTAATACCGAGGAGGCTATCAACGAGAACTATTCCAAAGAAACCCCGGTAATTCTAACTTTAATTCTAGTTATGCTAGAAATAACAATGGTTCTTTTCAAAATAGGTGGCAAAGGAGTAATGGTCAACCCGAGCAACCAAAAGTGGAGAATGAAGTCAAGGAGGATCCTATTGTCAAGCTCACCAACATGATGGAGAAGTATATGGACATGAATGACAAGAGGCATGACTCCTTGGCAAGCTATGCAAAGTCGCTCAATGAGAAGATAAGTGATGTGTGAAATCGAGTAATAAAATTTATCAGAAAATCGTCCTTGATTCAGAACCCTAATCCAGTTTATATATGAAAATCGCGTGTAACGGGCGTTACTAGGTGTAACAGGCGTTACACGCTACAGTACGGTGCCCTAATGCTTTAATTAGCATTAATTGCTAAAATCAACACTAACGGCCGTTACATATGTAACGGGCGTTACCCTCTTCAGAAAGCTTCACGGCAGTTACACAACCCGTTACAGGGAGAAATAAGTAACGGGTGTTACACAACTAACGGGCGTTACAAGTCCATGCACTTGTTTTCTTTGTCTTTCAATTGATTCCAACTGAATCCTTCTCTTGTTTCTTCCATGGATCATCAAAATCAACCAATTCATCCGTATAATCATTCTCCAACCTGACAACACTCAACACTACCTCAAAGCATCGAAAGTTGGATATAAAACTATAAAAATTACGAATAATCGGTACTAAAAATCATGTGGGAAATGGTAAAATTGAAGCCTTTTGGTTGAACAAGCATTAAGAACCTAAGCTGATTTTATGATTTAATCTTTAAAAGCTTTCTTCCGAACTGCTTATTCACCTAATCAAATTCCTCTATCATAGATGTTTACACACTCAAAATGAATTTAATTGTTTAAAATCTTTATCGCTAGTTTAATATGAAACCATTTTCCACATGATTTTTAGTACCGATTATTCGTAATTTTTATAGTTTTATATCCAACTTTCGATGCTTTGAGGTAGTGTTGAGTGTTGTCAGGTTGGAGAATGATTATACGGATGAATTGGTTGATTTTGATGATCCATGGAAGAAACAAGAGAAGGATTCAGTTGGAATCAATTGAAAGACAAAGAAAACAAGTGCATGGACTTGTAACGCCCGTTAGTTGTGTAACACCCCTTACTTATTTCTCCCTATAACGGGTTGTGTAACTGCCGTGAAGCTTTCTGAAGAGGGTAACACCCGTTACATATGTAACGGCGTTACAAGTCGATGCACTTGTTTTCTTTGTATTTCAATTGATTCCAACTGAATCCTTCTCTTGTTTCTTCCATGGATCATCAAAATCAACCAATTCATCCGTATAATCATTCTCCAACCTGACAACACTCAACACTACCTCAAAGCATCGAAAGTTGGATATAAAACTATAAAAATTACGAATAATCGGTACTAAAAATCATGTGGGAAATGGTAAAATTGAAGCCTTTTGGTTGAACAAGCATTAAGAACCTAAGCTGATTTTATGATTTAATCTTTAAAAGCTTTCTTCCGAACTGCTTATTCACCTAATCAAATTCCTCTATCATAGATGTTTACACACTCAAAATGAATTTAATTGTTTAAAATCTTTATCGCTAGTTTAATATGAAACCATTTTCCACATGATTTTTAGTACCGATTATTCGTAATTTTTATAGTTTTATATCCAACTTTCGATGCTTTGAGGTAGTGTTGAGTGTTGTCAGGTTGGAGAATGATTATACGGATGAATTGGTTGATTTTGATGATCCATGGAAGAAACAAGAGAAGGATTCAGTTGGAATCAATTGAAAGACAAAGGAAGAAACAAGAGAAGGATTCAGTTGGAATCAATTGAAAGACAAAGAAAACAAGTGCATGGACTTGTAACGCCCGTTAGTTGTGTAACACCCCTTACTTATTTCTCCCTATAACGGGTTGTGTAACTGCCGTGAAGCTTTCTGAAGAGGGTAACACCCGTTACATATGTAACGGCCGTTAGTGTTGATTTTAGCAATTAATGCTAATTAAAGCATTAGGGCACCGTACTGTAGCGTGTAACGCCTGTTACACCTAGTAACTCCCGTTACACGCGATTTTCATATATAAACTGGATTAGGGTTCCGAATCAAGGACGATTTTCTGATAGATTTTTCATAACATACTCATAGTTTCTATTGATTGAGAGTAAACAAGCTGTTAGGGTTTTTATCTTTGGAGCTTTGGATTACAATCATTGTTGCTACCGGATTCTTTGCAATTCATTGGTATAATATGATTTCTTCTATTTTTGTTTGTTTTTATCTTTTCATTATGAGAGGCTAAATCTCTCAGCACCCGCTTGGGTAGTGAACATGTCATAGGGTCGATTTAATGTTACTTGCAATTGTTGAACAAGATTTTCATGTTTAATCGAAGAACCGCATTTATTTGAGTTTAAATATTGTTTTTCTCTTTTATATTTATTGATTGATAAATGTAATTAGAAGTTTAGAAGAAATCTATGTCATTGTCAATTGGTTTATGAAATGGTTAATCGGTCTATAATTAACCTAAAGTCGTTGGAGTTCGGAAGAAACTAGCGATAAAGATTTTAAACAATTAAATTCATTTTGAGTGTGTAAACATCTATGATAGAGGAATCTGATTAGGTGAATAAGTAGTTCGGAAGAAAGCTTTTAAAGATTAAATCATAAAATCATCTTAGGTTCTTAATGCTTAATTGTTTTGAGTACAAATTATTCGCGGAAGCGGTAACTATATTTCGAGCAATTAAAGTTTCAAGTATAACGGAAGTTCATCTTGTCTACCTTTTAAGTCGTTCAACAATGCAAGTAATGTTTAGACCCGATGATTGGCATGTAAGCTGATCCAAGTAGGTGCCCCTTTTAATATTATTGTTACAAAATCATTTTTACTTTCGTCTTCCGACGAATCCTGCCCCGGTCATACCGGATTTAATTTATTTACTTTTACTTTTTGCAAAGTGACAATTCGGTCACAAAACCCCCCTTTTACTTGAATTACTTTATTTTAACAATTACTTACTGAGTCCTTGTGATCGACCTCGGATTTACCGAATTTACTATACTGCATGCGATCAGGTTCACTGCCTGTGAGTGTGTTGTAGTCAGTCTTTTGGTAGTTTCGTGTTTATAAATTTTATTACTCGATTTCACACATCAAGTTTTTGAGGTGTAACGGGCGTTACACGCTACAGTACGGTGCCCTAATGCTTTAATTAGCATTAATTGCTAAAATCAACACTAACGGCCGTTACATATGTAACGGGCGTTACCCTCTTCAGAAAGCTTCACGGCAGTTACACAACCCGTTACAGGGAGAAATAAGTATGGGGTGTTACACAACTAACGGGCGTTACAAGTCTATGCACTTGTTTTCTTTGTCTTTCAATTGATTCCAACTGAATCCTTCTCTTGTTTCTTCCATGGATCATCAAAATCAACCAATTCATCCGTATAATCATTCTCCAACCTGACAACACTCAACACTACCTCAAAGCATCGAAAGTTGGATATAAAACTATAAAAATTACGAATAATCGGTACTAAAAATCATGTGGGAAATGGTATCATATTAGTCACATCAAATTCCCCCATCATACCGGATTTAATTTATTTACTTTTACTTTTTGCAAAGTGACAATTCGGTCACAAAACCCCCCTTTACTTGAATTACTTTATTTTAACAATTACTTACTGAGTCCTTGTGATCGACCTCGGATTTACCGAATTTACTATACTGCATGCGATCAGGTTCACTGCCTGTGAGTGTGTTGTAGTCAGTCTTTTGGTAGTTTCGTGTTTATAAATTTTATTACTCGATTTCACACAATCTTTTTCATTTTTTTTCTATTTTTTTTCTTTTTCTGTTTTTCAATTCTTTTGTTCTTTTTATTCATTTTTTTTGTGAGCTACTTTTACTCTGACTAATTGATATTCTCTTAATAATGTTGAAACAGTGACAAATCATATACTCATATGCTCAAATGAACGATCCAGACTTTATCCAAACAAACATGACGAAATCAATCTATTCCCAGTAACCGGGAATATCCCAACCCGACATAAAGGACAACCCCAAACCATCCACTAGCATAGGCAACCAATGACCCACCAGGACTTCGACTATCGGTATGGCTAGGAAAAGGTGTATATTAAGGGTGGATTTAATAACAAAGAACAGGCTAGTGACAACATGTTTTCTATTGTTTCTTGCACTAAAAGTGAGTGCAACATAAATGTTTTACAGGTGGTTCACTAACCAGTGTAGTTAGCTACTAAGCACATTAACAAAACATGCACATATAACAAATTTTACGAAACAAAAGGTGAACAAACAAAGAACAGGGGTTTTAATCCTAATTTGCCTCTTCATCATCTAGAAAAACACGGAACGATCAACTAGGACAAGTTCTAGAATCAACGCAATCACCGGCACACTCATAACAAATGAAATAATCCGGAAATGGAAAATCAACCTCAAACTTGCACATCACAGTTCAGAGCTCAAAATAGAACCCTTACTCTTGGATAAATCCAAAAGCCTACGAGAGGGACAAATTTACAAGGCTAATAATTCCAAAACCGTAACACCTAGCATAACTAGCAATGAATCAACAATCTCACAATTTGGGTGTTTTGGTGCTATAAGCGTGCTAGCCATATTATTAATCCAGAAGGGATTGCCTAATTAATCAGTCAAAACACATTCCACATATTAAAATTTGTACCAAGGGTGTAGTCAAATTGCTTATTAATATCAATAATTAAGTGACAAAAGCAATTAACTACAAGGACAAGCATGCAAAAGTTTAAAATTCCTCTAAAAATACCCGACTTTTTCCTATTTACCACCCCCCCCCCTTACTTGAATTACTTTATTTTAACAATTACTTACTGAGTCCTTGTGATCGACCTCGGATTTACCGAATTTACTATACTGCATGCGATCAGGTTCACTGCCTGTGAGTGTGTTGTAGTCAGTCTTTTGATAGTTTCGTGTTTATAAATTTTATTACCCGATTTCGTGTTTATCGTTTTTTTTTCTTTCTGTTTTTCAATTCTCTTGTTCTTTTTATTCATTTTTTTTGTGAGCTACTTTTACTCTGACTAATTGATATTCTCTTAATAATGTTGAAACAGTGACAAATCATATACTCATATGCTCAAATGAACGATCCAGACTTTATCCAAACAAACATGACGAAATCAATCTATTCCCAGTAACCGGGAATATCCCAACCCGACATAAAGGACAACCCCAAACCATCCACTAGCATAGGCAACCAATGACCCACCAGGACTTCGACTATCGGTATGGCTAGGAAAAGGTGTATATTAAGGGTGGATTTAATAACAAAGAACAGGCTAGTGACAACATGTTTTCTATTGTTTCTTGCACTAAAAGTGAGTGCAACATAAATGTTTTACAGGTGGTTCACTAACCAGTGTAGTTAGCTACTAAGCACATTAACAAAACATGCACATATAACAAATTTTACGAAACAAAAGGTGAACAAACAAAGAACAGGGGTTTTAATCCTAATTTGCCTCTTCATCATCTAGAAAAACACGGAACGATCAACTAGGACAAGTTCTAGAATCAACGCAATCACCGGCACACTCATAACAAATGAAATAATCCGGAAATGGAAAATCAACCTCAAACTTGCACATCACAGTTCAGAGCTCAAAATAGAACCCTTACTCTTGGATAAATCCAAAAGCCTACGAGAGGGACAAATTTACAAGGCTAATAATTCCAAAACCGTAACACCTAGCATAACTAGCAATGAATCAACAATCTCACAATTTGGGTGTTTTGGTGCTATAAGCGTGCTAGCCATATTATTAATCCAGAAGGGATTGCCTAATTAATCAGTCAAAACACATTCCACATATTAAAATTTGTACCAAGGGTGTAGTCAAATTGCTTATTAATATCAATAATTAAGTGACAAAAGCAATTAACTACAAGGACAAGCATGCAAAAGTTTAAAATTCCTCTAAAAATACCCGACTTTTTCCTATTTACCACCCCCCCCCCCCCCCCACACACACACACACACACTTGAGTTGGACAATGCCCTCAATGTCCAATGAACTAAGGCAAACTATGGGAAATAGGGAAAAGTAAACAAAAACAAAATCAAGAATAAGAAAAACTTGCCGGGTATGACGGGTGTTCCATGCTTAATGATGCCAACAAGAATATGGCGCTGAACTTACTGCCAGCATATGCATATGACAAACTTGCTATTCAACATGAACAGACGATTAACGGATAACAGGAATACCAATCAACTAGCAAAACCCCAACCATCATCAAGAGTTTATTCAAAAACACACACACAAAAAGAAAAATGCAAAATTAAAATATAAATAACAAAATAGAAGACACGGGTTGCCTCCCGAGAAGCGCTTAATTTATTTACGAGTCGTTAGCTAGACTCCTACCCTGAAGAATTACCATGGTTGGGTCTCTGACGCCCCCACACTTAAAGTGTTGGGCGGTCTACCCTTAAATGGTGAAAAACAATTACCTTTCACCTTCGTTAGAATCCAATCATTTGCTCGCCCAGAAGTATCAACAACCATCATTAACTCCTCTTTCTCATTTGTTGATAAATTCGAGCACAACTCTTCAGACAACTTTACATTACCATGAGACACAGCAGACTTCAAACGACTATATAGTTTACGGATCTTAGCACACGGGCCATCCGTTGGTTTAGAACTAGCCACTGCTGTTGACTTCTCCTCAACTTCTTTTTTCCCCTGCTTCTTGTCCAACCATTCATGAATCTGTACATCCAAGGAACTAACACGAGCAGTTTCAACAGAGTTAGCAACATTCAGTAAAGAAATAGAACAAGTATTCGAGAATGTCACTGACTCATTCCCTGCTCTCAATGTAAGCTTGCCACGACCAACCTCAAGTTTAGCATCGGCCGTAGCAAGGAACGGTCTTCCTAGAATAAGGGGCACATCCAATGCCTCATCTGCTTCAATAATAACAAAGTCTACAGAAAAAACCAAACCACCCACCTTGACTAAGACATCTTCTAATATCCCAATAGGTCTTATCTCAGATTTATCGGCCAAATGGATTTTCATTTTAATTGGTTTCGGTTCTCCTAAATTCAACTTAGAATAAATCGATGAAGGCATTAGATTAATACTTGCTCCTGAATCGTTTAAGGATCGTTTCACCGATAAATTACCAATCTTACAAGGGATGGTAAAACTACCTGGGTCCCCGCGTTTCTCGGGCAACCTACCTGTTACTGCTGCTGAACAAACATCCTCAAGCACTGTAGTTGCTACCCCCGCCAGATTTTTCTTATTCATTAGAATCTGCCTCAAACATTTTGCATACCCTGGCATCTGCACAATTGCATCTAAAAATGGGATATTGATATGAAATTTACTTAAATGACTTACAAATTTCTCCATTTGCTCCTTCAGCTTATCCTTCGCCAATCTCTGAGGAAATGGGATCTTGGGTCTGTAAGGCTTCACATCCAGTTTTTCAGCTGGTTTGGATGGAACGGCCGGTGTCTGCACGGCTGGGTTCGGCTCCATCTCCATTTCATCATCAACCACCTCCTCGTCTTCGTGTACCTGCACAACTGGAGTAACATCATCAGGTAAAGGGTAAGATGAGTTATACGTATTACCTGCTCTAGTAGTGATGGCATTAACATGTTCGTTTCTAAAATTAAGAGGGGTACACTTCTGCCCTTGCCCTTGGTTATTGGATTGAGGTTTCGGGTTTTGTTGAGTGTTACTCGGTAAAGTACCGAGTGGTCTATTAGAGTTCCCGAGCCTCTCAATCCTTCCTTCCAAATCTTTGATTGTAGCTTGCTGGTTCTTGGTTCCTTGATCCAACTTGTATGCAATACCATCCAACCGAGTGGTTAAAGCATCCAATGCAGAGCTAACCTTCTTTGATTCTTCTTCAACATGCTCATTAGTCGCTCTCTGGGCACTAATGAAATCCTTCATGATCTCTCTTAGCTCTGAATCTGGAGCTTGTTGATTGTTGAACCTGCTAAACCTGTTACCACCAAATCCAGACCCGTTAGCATTAAAAGAAGAACAAGAGGGATAAGAACTACTTGATGGCCGGTTTTGATAACCGGTGTTTTGGTTGAAATTTCCCTGTTGTTGGTTCTGAACGTAGTTAACATCTTGAACTGGTTTATGGGGGCAATCCTCAGTGTAATGCAAATCCCCACAATGATCACAACCATCAGCCATAACCTTCACATCTCTTTCAAGGCTCTTGAACCTGTTTTCTTGCCCATCAAACCTCTCATTCGTTTGCTTTGAGAGAGCCTTGACTTCAGCAACCAGTTTCGAATCTTCGCTACTTTCTACCTTAGCGACATTGCTTCTACCAGATTTCTTGTTTCTTGTTTCATCCCGGGCCGAGCTCTCCTTGGCCATATCATCTAGAATCTTATAACCTTCATTCGGGGAAATGTTATTAAAACTACCCCCAAATGCATATCCGAGCTCCCGCTGGGTCTTCCTATCCAAACCATCATAAAAAGTCTCAACAATTTCCTCAGTACCCATGCTATGTCCTGGGCAATTCCTTAGCATCTCTTTGAATCTTTTCCAAGCATCTACTACATCTTCACCTGAGTCTTGAGAAAAGGCCCTGATTTGATTCTCCAGCTGCCTTTGAGTTCTCACAGAATAAAACTCATCAATAAATCCTTCCCTGAGTTCAGCCCAAGTAGAGAAGGAATTATCTGGTAACTCCTTAAACCATGCAGATGCTTCTCCAACAAGAGTCAATGGGAAGAGCTCTAATTTCACAGCTTCAGCTTGCCCTTGCCCATACTGATACAATCGGCAAATCTTCTCGAATCTCTCAAGATGGGCATAAGGATCACTTCTTCGAATCCCATCAAACTTATCCTCTTCGACACTCTTTAGATGATTCCCTTTCAAAGAAAAGTCTACCGAAATTGCAGGAGGGCGGATGGTTGTGCCCCTATTAGCCGGTATGTTTCTTATTCGTTCCCCGTAAGGACGGTTGTTCGGGTCTCTCGGTTGTGCATCACCCATTCCGTTTCTCCTTGGTTGTTGATTAATATTAAGGTTGGTTCGAGGTATGACAATACTGTTCGGTTCAGGTGTTTGAATTTTCTCTTCTGTATCTGAGTCCTCTCCTATCCCAAACACTCTACCTGCTACTTTCAACCTTTCAGTTAATTGATCTTCTGATGCTGAACTTTTCTTGATATAGAATTCGTCTAAGGAAATGTCCTGTTGGACTTGGTCTGCGGTTTCTGGATCTATTTTGTCTGATGTGGATGGTTCTGGGTTGTTTTTCTGCACTAGACGACGTCTGACTTTCCCTGGATTAGATAAAGGACTAAGCAAAGGTCGGCCAGAAGCTCTTGTGTTCATCAACTAGCAAGAACCTGCACAATCACCACTAACAAACCGTCAACCGCACCTGTGGTATAATTGAAATGAAATAAAATAAAATCTATCTAGTAAAGCAATAACTTTCTCACAAATGAATGTGAAAAAGGATCGAACTACAAAATAAAACAATTACTAAACAAAAGTCCCCGGCAACGGCGCCAAAAACTTGATGTGTGAAATCGAGTAATAAAATTTATCAGAAAATCGTCCTTGATTCAGAACCCTAATCCAGTTTATATATGAAAATCGCGTGTAACGGGCGTTACACGCTACAGTACGGTGCCCTAATGCTTTAATTAGCATTAATTGCTAAAATCAACACTAACGGCCGTTACATATGTAACGGGCGTTACACGCTACAGTACGGTGCCCTAATGCTTTAATTAGCATTAATTGCTAAAATCAACACCAACGGCCGTTACATATGTAACGGGCGTTACCCTCTTCAGAAAGCTTCACGGCAGTTACACAACCCGTTACAGGGAGAAATAAGTAACGGGTGTTACACAACTAACGGGCGTTACAAGTCGATGCACTTGTTTTCTTTGTATTTCAATTGATTCCAACTGAATCCTTCTCTTGTTTCTTCCATGGATCATCAAAAATCAACCAATTCATCTGTATAATCATTCTCCAACCTGACAACACTCAACACTAACTCAAAGCATCGAAAGTTGGATATAAAACTATAAAAATTACGAATAATCGGTACTAAAAATCATGTGGGAAATGGTATCATATTAGTCACATCAATAAGCAATCTCAATCAAAAGGTTGACGAAGGAGCAAGAAATCAACAAACCGCAATCAAGGACCTGGAGAGAAGGATAGATAGATGGATTGAGCAGAATACAAGGAAGGAGGGAAGCCCTACTCCAAGGCAAGTCATCCAAGGCGGTCCTAGCTCAAACCCTAGCACGAGTCAAAAGTACCAACCACCAATCGGGAGAAGCGAGAACGTGAACGCCGTGTTCACCGAAGGTAATGACTCTACTGAGATTTCTAATCATTTTTGTGAAGTGTCCAATCAGGTACAGGTCATACGGAGCAAAACGGAGAAGAAATGTAACACCCTTCGTTTAAAAATATGGGTTTCCAAAAATTTTCGCCTAACGGCGTTAAAATAAAGCGGAAGAAACATTAAAACTCCAAACCAATTAAAATCTGTTTGGTTTACTTATTCAATGGTGTTACTAATCGCATCATCAAAACAAGTTTAATAGAAACCTGTCGGTTGCCCAACACAAAACAACCGACTACATAGTAATCCAACTCCATTAAAGACAAACATAAACAAATGTCTATAAAAGTTCGGCATCTATGGGTAGCTAAGGACTTCAGCAAGCTATCTACCCATTCATCGCTCATCTTCATCAACTACCTCAGCTACGCTAAACCTGAGGGAGCAACACATTTCAAAAGACAAGTGTTAGCTAACGAATTAGCTAAGTAAGATAACACTCAAGTTATAAAACAATTGTCCATTTCAAACATTATGGATTTAAACACTTCATTTAGGTACAACACAAATCAAACACACAATACTTCATATTAGGATGAACCACCCTAACTGTGCCTATCCTGCTTTACTTCATTACACACGTAACCACATAACTGTTTTCTACATTAACTGCTTTACTACGTTTTAACTGCTTTACTACATTTTAACTGCTTTACTACGTTTTAACTGCTTTACTACATTTTAACTGCGTCAATGTGCAACACAAGTTACACCCGACTAGATGACAACCATTCAGTTGAACATCAAACGTCGTTAAGGAATGGCAAGCCAATCCCCGAGTAATCCATATGTACAAGACAAATGAGGGAGGGTCAGACCCCTCGTATTACTCAAACTGCATCAAATAGACCATGTTGCAAGGAGCCACCCAAGCAACCTACGTCAACGCACTTAGCCGGGATAGGGCAAGTACGGGTTAAGCTTAACACTTTACTACATCAAAATTTAATGAGCTCGACACTGCATTATTTAGTTTAGGTGACTGCATTACCTAAACAATTACTACGTTTACTGCTTTTACGTTTTGGGCCCTTAAACGTGCACGTGACATGGCAACTTAGCAAGTCTAGTGAACTAGATGAGCAAGCCATACAAACATGCACAACATCAATCAATAAACATATAAGTCTCACACACATTCTACATTAACTGCTTTACTACGTTTTAACTGCTTTACTACGTTTTAACTGCTTTACTAAACATTTACTACGTTAACTGCTTTTACGTTTTGGGCCCTTAAACGTGCACGTGACATGGCAACTTAGCAAGTCTAGTGAACTAGATGAGCAAGCCATACAAACATGCACAACATCAATCAATAACAACATATACTGCATTTCATAACATCACAAGTTACTGCATATCATAACACTACATTATACTTCATACATAGCACTACATCCTACGTCATTTCATAACATGCACTACAATACATATCATGAGGGACTGCATATCAGGTCTCAAAGGTCAACTACATAACCCATATTACCTCCCATGTCACCCATATGCCCATAAACAACATACGTTACCAATTGGAAAGTTATAATTATGAAACCATCGTTTGTTGAACCCTCAGCGTGTCAAAAGTAGTGTATCTTACCTCAAAGAAGCGCACGACAATAGGCAACTACGTTACCATGCAAGGCAAATAATCTCGTCTACCTATATATAGTAAACGACCATTAGACACGCTAATACTCACGTTATTAAAGTCATATCTCAGACCTCAACACCTACAAACAAGACCCACGACAACGACTACGCATTGGAGGTTCAAATGTTACTTCATTTTAAACTTATACCCTGTTGCGCCGCAACACACACATTGCGCCGCAACTTATACTACTGTAATTCAATTGCGCCGCAACTAACCCGTTGCGCCGCAGCTCAAACCTCCAGTTGCGCCGCAACATTTTATGTTGCGCCGCAACTTATACTTCTGGAATTCAGTTGCGCCGCAACCCGACGCGATTCTGCACAACTTCAATCGATTGAACCCCAAACCAACACCAAAAGACTCCAAATCAAATACCAGACCTTTATACATCAAAATCCTTCATTTTATGACCAATCAAATGCAATAAACTTCTCCATTAAACAACATATGATTTACATCATAAAAACAAACGTTATTTCGACATCAATTGATCCTCCAATGACCTAATTCCACTTTCTAATGATTCATACAATTAAAAGACATAGAATCAAAGTTATTATACCTTTACAACCTGAAGATCACAATGAGGATGCAAAAGACTCAATCAAACACTCCTAAATCACACGTTTCGAAGGATTTTTCGTCTAGGATTTGGTAGGGGATCAAAGGGGTGGCTAGGGCTTGGGAGAAAAGTGTTTAATCTGGAAAATGACAACTAATGACTCCCTCCTTGACCCTAATCCCGTTTTTGACTTTCACCACATGTCAAATTTGGTCCCTAAGCTTCATTAAGTCATATTTCTAGCCCAAAACACCTCTATAGACTATATACAACTTGATACACACTTTTAACACCTCAAAAGACATTTTTACTACTTCATAACCACATTACTACATCAATCAATAAGACATTTAAGTCTCACACACATTCTACATTAACTACATATAAGCATTAAATCTAACATAGATTTAGCGGACACCTTACGTTGACCTAACTACTCAAAGTTTGGGATGTTACAAATACCTCCCCTTTAAGAGGATTCCGTCCTCGGAATCTCATCAGCAACGAACAACTCTGGATACTTCTCTTTCATCACGGACTCGGTTTCCCAAGTGAGACTTTCTCCATGATTATGCTTCCACTTGATCAACACAAGATCAATCATTTTCCTGCGTAGCTTCTTTTGCTTCCTTCCAAGTATAGCTATAGGCTCCGCAATCATCCTTTTACTTGGCTCAATGCTCACATCTTCAATAGGAATCACATTAGACTCCTCGGCTAAACATTTCCTCAAATAGGATACATGAAATGTGTTGTGAATTCCATCCAATTCTGGAGGTAATTCCAACTGGTATGCCACATCTTTAATGCGCTTCAGAACTTTAAATGGTCCAATGAATCTTGGACTCAACTTATCTTTCTTTCCAAAGCGAATGACTCCTTTCCATGGGGATACTTTCAGCATCACCATGTCACCAACTTCAAACTCAACCGGCCTTCTTTTCTTGTCGGCATAAGTTTTCTGTCTTTTTCTTGCCACACGTAAAGCTTCTTTAGCTACATTAACTTTCTCCGCTGAGATCTCTATAATTTTAGGACCTGTAATTTGCTTTTCACCGGGCTCCATCCAACAACTTGGAGTCCTACATCTTCCACCATATAGCATTTCAAATGGCGGCATTCCAATGCTTGCATGGTAGCTATTATTGTAAGCAAACTCAATCAACTTCAAATGATCGTCCCACGCTCCACCATACTCCAATACACAAGCCCTCAACATATCCTCCAATGTTTGTATCGTCCTCTCACTTTGCCCATCGGTTTGAGGATGATAGGCGGTGCTCAAATTCACCCTAGTACCTAATGCTTTTTGGAGACCTTTCCAAAAGCTAGATACAAACCTCGTGTCTTGATCTGGAATGATAGATAATGGAACACCATGCTTTGAGACAACTTCATCTATATACATCTTTGCCATCTTAGTCAATGGCACATCTTGGCGTGTTGCTAAGAAATGAGCACTCTTCGTCAATCTATCTACAATAACCCAAACCATGTCGTTACCCTTAGGAGTTCTAGGTAACTTGGTCACGAAATCCATGGTTATATGATCCCATTTCCATTCGGGAATCTCCAATTGATGCAACATTCCATAAGGCTTTTTATGATCTGCTTTAACCCGTGCACAAGTCAAACATCTTTCCACAAAATGTGCTACCTCTCCTTTAATATTAGGCCACCAATATATGGGCTTCAAATCTGCATACATCTTTGTAGCACCGGGATGAACTTAATACCTTGACCTATGAGCTTCTTCAAGTATCAGTTCTCGGTTACCTTCAAGTAATGGCACCCAAATTCGACCCTTATAAGTCCGAAATCCACGGCTATTCGTCTCCATAACTAATCTTTTCTTCTTTCCAATACTTTCGTTGTCGATGTTCTCCTTCAATAGCGCCTTAACTTGAGCCTCCTTGATACGATCAAGTAATCCCGACTTCGCTTGTACGACCATACTCATCAATCTACATGAAAAATTCTGCACTTTCCTACTTAATGCATCAGCCACTACATTGGCTTTACCGGGATGGTATTTGATTTCACAATCATAGTCTTTCAATAGTTCCATCCATCTCCTTTGTCTCACATTCATTTCTTTCTGAGTAAACACATACTGTAAACTCTTATGGTCGGTGTACAAGGTACACTTAGTGCCGCACAAATAGTGTCTCCATAACTTCAAAGCAAACACCACCGCCGCTAACTCAAGATCATGAGTCGGGTAGTTCTTTTCATGTGGCTTCAATTGGCGTGAAGCATAAGCAATAACCTTATCCCTCTGCATAAGAACACAACCCAAACCCGTAATGGAAGCATCACTATAAACAACAAGATCATCCGTACCTTCGGGTAAGGCAAGGATGGGAGCTTCACATAGCTTCGTCTTCAACGTTTGAAAAGCCTTCTCTTGAGCTTCCGACCACACAAACTTCACTCCTTTCTTCGTCAATTCGGTCATTGTCTTAGCTATACGAGAGAAATCTTGTATAAACCTTCGGTAATAGCCGGCTAAACCAAGAAAACTCTTGATCTCCGTGGGAGTCTTTGGCTGCTCCCACTTAGAAACAGCTTCAATCTTAGCGGGATCTACTTTAATACCTTCATTAGAGATGACATGTCCAAGAAACTGAACTTCCCTAAGCCAAAATTCACACTTAGAGAACTTCGCATACAACTTCTTTTCCCTAAGGACCTCAAGAACAGCCTTTAAGTGCTCACGATGATCGGCTTCAGACTTGGAATAAATCAGAATATCATCAATAAAAACAATCACAAAATGATCCAGAAACGGACGACAAACACGATTCATAAGATCCATAAAAACAATCACAAAATGATCCAGAAACGGACGACAAACACGATTCATAAGATCCATAAAAGCGGCTGGAGCATTTGTCAAACCAAAAGGCATGACCAAGAACTCATAATGTCCATATCGTGTACGAAAAGCTGTTTTCGCAACATCCTCCTTGTTAACCTTCAATTGGTGATAACCGGACCGCAAATCTATCTTAGAAAAATATGAAGCACCATGCAATTGATCAAAAAGATCATATATACGCGGAAGAGGAAACTTGTTCTTAACCGTTCATTTATTCAACTCACGGTAGTCTATACACATGCGCATTGAACCATCTTTCTTCTTTACAAATAAAACCGGAGCTCCCCAAGGCGAGGAACTAGGTTGTATAAAACCCTTGTCAAGTAACTCTTGAAGTTGCGCCATCAACTCTTTCATCTCAGTAGGAGCCAAACGATATGGTGCCTTTGCAACTGGAGTAGCACCGGGAACAAGATCAATCTGAAAAGTAACCTCTCGATCTGGAGGAATACCGGGAAGATCATCCGGAAAGACATCAGAAAATTCCGAAACTACATCAACGTTAGAAATAGGAGACTTCTCCTTTCGTGTATCAATCACATAAGCAAGAAAGTGATTCTTATTATGTCGAATGCAATTTAAAGCCTTCATTAAATTAATGATCTTCAAGCCCCCCTTCTTCTTATCTCCATAAACAGAGATGACTACACCATCCGGGGTAGTGAAACGAACTACTTTTTGAGAACATATAATTGTGGCATCATTTTGAGACAACCAATCCATACCTATCACTATATCAAAACCAGCAAGAGTAGTAGGTAATAACTGGACCGGAAAAGAGCGACCTTCAATCTCAATGTCACAATCATCATAGCCCACACGTATGTCACTAATAGTACCATTGGCAATCTCTACCTCTACAGAACAATCTAAAGATGATCTTCAAGCCCCCCTTCTTCTTATCTCCATAAACAGAGATGACTACACCATCCGGGGTAGTGAAACGAACTACTTTTTGAGAACATATAATTGTGGCATCATTTTGAGACAACCAATCCATACCTATCACTATATCAAAACCAGCAAGAGTAGTAGGTAATAACTGGACCGGAAAAGAGCGACCTTCAATCTCAATGTCACAATCATCATAGCCCACACGTATGTCACTAATAGTACCATTGGCAATCTCTACCTCTACAGAACAATCTAAGGGAGTAGTGACTCTTTCAAGCTTAGGAGCAAACAAGGTAGACACAAAGGACCTATTTGCACCCGAATAAAAAGAATGGAAGCAGGTTTTGAATTAACAAGGAAAGTATCGCTTACCACTTCATCGTTGTCCTTAGCAGCTTCCACCGTCATTTGAAGTGCTTGAACTCTTGTCTTTGGAGCGGCTGCTTTCTTTCCATCATTCTTCATCTGTGGACAATCTGCAATGAAATGACCTGTTTCTTGACACTTGTAGCAACGCATCCTATCCCTACAATCCGCTGCAATATGCCCCGATGAACCACACTTATGACACCTTTTGGTCTTGTCCGAACATTGACCATCATGAGTAGTCTTGCAAGTGGGGCACCATGTGCCACTCTTCTTCTTGTCTTTACCTCCATTCGAGGTAGAACCACCTTTGAACTTCTTATTAGAACCCGAAGACCAATTAGATCTTCTCTTGAATCCTGACTTCTTATCATCGGCTTTCTCAACAACTTTTTCAGATTTGAGGTCATCATCTAACCTCTTAGACTCCTTAATAGCTGCAGACAGGGTAGTGTGCTGCCTACATAGACCACGGTAACTAACCGGGAGACCATCACAATACGCCTCAATCTGGTCCACCTCCCTACGGACCATATGACCCACAAACTTGAGTTTCTCCATGAACGAATGGGCATACTCCATTATAGCACCGGGCTTAGCAGTCAAGGCCCTAAACTCCTTCTCAATCAGCCTCAACTCTCGAGTTCCAACATACTCCTCCAAGAAGTTCTCTTTAAAAGTACCCCAAGGCATCACATCTAGCACCTCAGGAGCTATGGAAACTGTAGTAGCCCTCCACCAATTACGGGCATTCTTTTTCAACATACGAGTTGCACACAAAACTTTCATGTCATCAGAACAATAACATGAAGCAAAGACCACCTCAATGTCTTCTAACCACTCCATGGCACCCACTGCATTCTGAGTACCATCAAAGTCTTTAGCACCACATTTCTGAAAACTCTCATACTTAAAGTTGTTAGTACGAGGGGCAACTACGACTCGAGGTTCCACCAAATTTCCTACACCATTCACCTCAGCAACTACATCCTCAGGAGAAACCAATGACCTTACATTCGATGGCTCAGCACGGTTTGAGCGGTTCGAATAGTTTCCATCGGTATGCTCGTTCCGGTGCAAACTAGCATCCCTTTCTGCCCTCATTTGTGCTAACTCCTCTTCATTTCTCAACAGAAGAGCTCGGATAGCTCTCAACTCTTCATGTAATTCTGCTTGATTGGGAACCTGCTCAATCACCGGGTTAGCCCTATCAATTTCCGACCTTGTGGGTTGTGCACCCGGAAGTGGCCTTCGCGGAGGCCTTTGGTTAACACCATCTCCAGCCCCATTCCTATTAGGCGGAGCACCACTAGCATTAGTTCCAGCCCGTTGACTGTTAGCACGTGTGTTAAACATGATGTCTACAATGCAACGACGACAGTTAGCAAGAATTAAAGTGAGAACAAGGAGATTAAGGCTACATGATATCTACGTAAGCTGCATATAAAACCACAAACAAGCCTCAACCTACACTCTCACTCAATCCCAACCCGTCCTAATGCACTACATCTCGAAGCTAGGCACTCCTACGTAGTCCTAACTTATCCTTCATCGGTTTAAGTCCAAAATCCTACGGTCATGGTCGAACTTTGGTTCACTTAAACCATTTCTCTGATACCAACTTGTCACCCATATGCCCATAAACAACATACGTTACCAATTGGGAAGTTATAATTATGAAACCATCGTTTGTTGAACCCTCAGCGTGTCAAAAGTAGTGTATCTTACCTCAAAGAAGCGTACGACAATAGGCAACTACGTTACCGTGCAAGGCAAATAATCTCGTCTACCTATATATAGTAAACGACCATTAGACACGCTAATACTCACGTTATTAAAGTCATATCTTAGACCTCAACACCTACAAACAAGACCCACGACAACGACTACGCATTGGAGGTTCAAATGTTACTTCATTTTAAACTTATACCCTGTTGCGCCGCAACACACACATTGCGCCGCAACTTATACTCTAATTCAGTTGCGCCGCAACATTTTATGTTGCGCCGCAACTTATACTTCTGGAATTCAGTTGCGCGCAACTTATACGGCAGTTGCGCCGCAACTTATACTTCTGGAATTCAGTTGCGCGCAACTTATACTTCTGGATTCAGTTGCGCCGCAACCACACATTGCGCCGCAACTTATACTTCTGGAATTCAGTTGCGCGCAACTTAACTCGGCAGTTGCGGCGCAACTTATACTTCTGGAATTCAGTTGCGGCGCAACTTATACTTCTGGAACAGTTGCGGCGCAACTTATACTTCTGGAATTCAGTTGCGGCGCAACTTATACTTCTGGAATTCAGTTGCGGCGCAACTTATACTTCTGGAATTCAGTTGCGGCGCAACTTATACTTCTGGAATTCAGTTGCGGCGCAACTTATACTTCTGGAATTCAGTTGCGGCGCAACTTATACTTCTGGAATTCAGTTGCGCGCAACTTATACTCTGGAATTCAGTTGCGCCGCAACTAACCTCAGTTGCGCCGCAACCTCCAGTTGCGCCGCAACATTTTATGTTGCGCCGCAACTTATACTTCTGGAATTCAGTTGCGCCGCAACTTATACTTCTGGATTCAGTTGCGCCGCAACTTATATTCTGGATTCAGTTGCGCCGCAACCACACATTGCGCCACAACTTATACTACTGTAATTCAGTTGCGCCGCAACTCAGACCTCCAGTTGCGCCGCAACATTTTATGTTGCGCCGCAACTTATACTTCTGGAATTCAGTTGCGCCGCAACTAGGAGTTGCGCCGCAACCCGACGCGATTCTGCACAACTTCAATCGATTGAACCCCAAACCAACACCAAAAGACTCCAAATCAAATACCAGACCTTTATACATCAAAATCCTTCATTTTATGACCAATCAAATGCAATAAACTTCTCCATTAAACAACATATGATTTACATCATAAAAACAAACGTTATTTCGACATCCATTGATCCTCCAATGACCTAATTCCACTTTCTAATGATTCATACAATTAAAAGACATAGAATCAAAGTTATTATACCTTTACAACCTAAAGATCACAATGAGGATGCAAAAGACTCGATCAAACACTCCTAAATCACACGTTTCGAAGGATTTTTCGTCTAGGATTTGGTAGGGGATCAAAGGGGTGGCTAGGGCTTGGGAGTAGTGTTTAATCTGGAAAATGACAACTATAACTCCCTCCTTGACCCTAATCCCGTTTTTGACTTTCACCACATGTCAAATTTGGTCCCTAAGCTTCATTAAGTTATATTTCTAGCCCAAAACACCTCTATAGACTATATACAACTTGATACACACTTTTAACACCTCAAAAGGCATTTTTACTACTTCATAACCACATTACTACGTCAATCAATAAGACATTTAAGTCTCACACGCATTCTACATTAACTACATATAAGCATTAAATCTAACATAGATTTAACGGACACCTTACGTTGACCTAACTACTCTAGTCAAACGTTAAATAAAAGTTTGGGATGTTACAAGAAACAAGCAAAAACGCAAAACTGGAAACTGTCCAGGAGCCACCAGCGCTGCTGGCTGCACAGCCCAGCGTCGTTGGCAGCCACCCAGGCACAATCCAGCGCCGCTCAGATGATGCCAGCGCCGTTGGAGAGCCCCAGTGCCGCTCCGTATGCCAGCGCCGTTGGAGAGCCTCAGCGCCGCTCAGATGATGCCAGCGCCGTTGGAGAGCCTCAGCGCCGCTCCAGGCCCAGCGCTGCTGGCTGCACAGCCCAGCGTCGTTGGCAGCCACCCAGGCACAATCCAGCGCCGCTCAGATGATGCCAGCGCCGTTGGAGAGCCCCAGTGCCGCTCCGAGCCAGCGCCGTTGGAGAGCCTCAGCGCCGCTCAGATGATGCCAGCGCCGTTGGAGAGCCTCAGCGCCGCTCAGATGATGCCAGCGCCGTTGGAGAGCCTCAGCGCCGCTCAGATGATGCCAGCGCCGTTGGAGAGCCTCAGCGCCGCTCAGATGATGCCAGCGCCGTTGGAGAGCCTCAGCGCCGCTCAGATGATGCCAGCGCCGTTGGAGAGCCTCAGCGCCGCTCAGATGATGCCAGCGCCGTTGGAGAGCCTCAGCGCCGCTCAGATGATGCCAGCGCCGTTGGAGAGCCTCAGCGCCGCTCAGATGATGCCAGCGCCGTTGGAGAGCCTCAGCGCCGCTCAGATGATGCCAGCGCCGTTGGAGAGCCTCAGCGCCGCTCAGATGATGCCAGCGCCGTTGGAGAGCCTCAGCGCCGCTCAGATGCCAGCGCCGTTGGAGAGCCTCAGCGCCGCTCAGATGATGCCAGCGCCGTTGGAGAGCCTCAGCGCCGCTCAGATGATGCCAGCGCCGTTGGAGAGCCTCAGCGCCGCTCAGATGATGCCAGCGCCGTTGGAGAGCCTCAGCGCCGCTCAGATGATGCCAGCGCCGTTGGAGAGCCTCAGCGCCGCTCAGATGATGCCAGCGCCGTTGGAGAGCCTCAGCGCCGCTCAGATGATGCCAGCGCCGTTGGAGAGCCTCAGCGCCGCTCAGATGATGCCAGCGCCGTTGGAGAGCCTCAGCGCCGCTCAGATGATGCCAGCGCCGTTGGAGAGCCTCAGCGCCGCTCAGATGATGCCAGCGCCGTTGGAGAGCCTCAGCGCCGCTCAGATGATGCCAGCGCCGTTGGAGAGCCTCAGCGCCGCTCAGATGATGCCAGCGCCGTTGGAGAGCCTCAGCGCCGCTCAGATGATGCCAGCGCCGTTGGAGAGCCTCAGCGCCGCTCAGATGATGCCAGCGCCGTTGGAGAGCCTCAGCGCCGCTCAGATGATGCCAGCGCCGTTGGAGAGCCTCAGCGCCGCTCAGATGATGCCAGCGCCGTTGGAGAGCCTCAGCGCCGCTCAGATGATGCCAGCGCCGTTGGAGAGCCTCAGCGCCGCTCAGATGATGCCAGCGCCGTTGGAGAGCCTCAGCGCCGCTCAGATGATGCCAGCGCCGTTGGAGAGCCTCAGCGCCGCTCAGATGATGCCAGCGCCGTTGGAGAGCCTCAGCGCCGCTCAGATGCCAGCGCCGTTGGAGAGCCTCAGCGCCGCTCAGATGATGCCAGCGCCGTTGGAGAGCCTCAGCGCCGCTCAGATGATGCCAGCGCCGTTGGAGAGCCTCAGCGCCGCTCAGATGATGCCAGCGCCGTTGGAGAGCCTCAGCGCCGCTCAGATGATGCCAGCGCCGTTGGAGAGCCTCAGCGCCGCTCAGATGATGCCAGCGCCGTTGGAGAGCCTCAGCGCCGCTCAGATGATGCCAGCGCCGTTGGAGAGCCTCAGCGCCGCTCAGATGATGCCAGCGCCGTTGGAGAGCCTCAGTGCCGCTCCATGCCTACTGTGATTTATGAGAAACTTACCCTTTGTTTGCTAGAACCCGTTAACGTGAGCATTCGGTTAGCCGATCAGACTTACCGACAACCCAAGGGGATTGTCGAACGAGTCCATGTCAGGGTTAAGGACTTAGAATTTTGGATTGAGTTTGTTGTGCTTGATTCGGTAAGTGAAGTAGTGACACCCTTAATTTTAGGCCGACCATTTCTGCATGCTGCGGATGCTATCATCCATGTTCTTAAACGTGAAATATCCTTATCAAATGGTCAAAATAGGATTAAAGTGTCCAAACTAGAAGAAGAGGATGAACCGATTAAGGGTGAATGTCTTAGGATGGAGGTGATAGATGATGAACAAAACCCTAGTGGAAAATTAGAAATGGTAATAAGTGAGGAAACCATAGAAGCTAGACCTAAAATGAAAATCTATTATGAAAGTTTCATGGAACTTAAAGAATTAAAGGAGAAAGTAGAAGAACAATTAAGAAATGGCAAAGAAGTAGCAAATAGGGTTAAGAGAATCCTAGGAAATATTAAGTGGGAAGAGCGTGTAGCCGACCTAGAAAGAGATAAGATGAATGAGATAATAGCTAGAGAACCGAATGGTAAGTTTTACGGTGACCCTAGCATTTTTCAGATTCCTTGCTACATTAGCTCTAACTGTTTTGAGGATACCTACATAGACCTTAGAGCCACATCTAACATCTTACCCATAGGAATTTACAAGAATAATTTGAGAAAATATAGAAATGGAGTGAAATGGGAAGATTTAGAGATTAGGTTAGTAGGAGGAGCCAAAGTTCTAACTAAAGGCTTCGTAAGGAATTTGGTCATTAGGATAAAGGGATTAGATATCCCCGGTGATTTCTTTATAGTTGAAGATGATTCAATTACTAGAGATCACGTGATTTTAGGTCAACCATTCTTGCTTTCGGTAGGTTCATCGGTTAATGTGAAAGCAAAGTAGATAACCTTAACTATGGGATACAATCAAGTAGTTTTGACTAAGAAGGATATTAGTAAGACCAGCCCCTTTGGGACTAGATGCAAAGCTAGAAGTTTTGCATGGGAACTTAAGAAAAGAAGAATTGAATCGCACCTAAAAGATACTTCTGACCTCTACATTCGTTACCCAACGGGAACCGGCCCTCGGCCTACCCCGTATTCTTCCTCAACCTAGTTCCTAGCCCGAGTCCGGCTGAAGACTCGTTAAACTTAGCGCTTCTTGGGAGGCAACCCAAGCCGCATTTTCATTTTTAGGAATATGTGACTAATTGAAATCAAGTAAAATGTTTTGAATTTTATCATTTGCGATCTATTTTATGAGTATGTCTTTAGAATCACAGATGCAAGCTTTCAATGGATCGAGGAAACAAGTAACTTATTGCAATCGTATTTCGTTTTTTATTTTTATTTTATATTTTAGGTTGAAGTGTGCAGGAGTATTTTGTCTTGTAGTCTGAAGGAAACCAGGCACTTGGCCAAAAGTTAAGTGTGGGGGAGTTCAAGCATCAAATCGTTGAAGAAAATCAGACGTCAAAACACGTACAGGAGCCAAAAGCGCCGCTAGAGGACCTCCAGCGCCGCTGGGATTGCATCAGGGCATCCCAGCGCCGCTCACAGCTCCAGTCTGCACACCAGATCGTGAAAAATCCAAAACAAAAATCAGAAAAACCCAAAAATCAAAAAATCAGAAAATACCAAAAAGAAAAAATCAGAAAAACCCAAAAATCCAGAAAAACAAAAATCAAAAAATCAGAAAATACCAAAAAGAAAAGAAGGTGGAGAAACATCAATGGATCGCCATCAAATGGAGACGACTCAAATCCTTGAAGTTCAACATCATTCAAGTCACTCCGCAAATGCCATCTTCAACAACAATTCATGCAATTTAACCCCGGGAAGTTTCGTTAATCCTTTACTTTTCGTGTTATTTTTATTTTATATTTTAGGTTGAAGTGTGCAGGAGTATTTTGTCTTGTAGTCTGAAGGAAACCAGGCACTTGGCCAAAAGTTAAGTGTGGGGGAGTTCAAGCATCAAATCGTTGAAGAAAATCAGACGTCAAAACACGTACAGGAGCCAAAAGCGCCGCTAGAGGACCTCCAGCGCCGCTGGGATTGCATCAGGGCATCCCAGCGCCGCTCAGTGAAGCCCAGTGTCGCTGGACCTGCACCTGTGCAGATCCAGCGCTGCTCAGTGAAGCCCAGTGCCGCTGGACCAGCACCTGTGTAGATCCAGCGCCGCTCACAGCGCCGCTCGGGCACCCGCCAGCGCCGCTATCTGCTTGCCAGCGCCGCTCACAGCTCCAGTCTGCACACCAGATCGTGAAAAATCCAAAACAAAAATCAGAAAAACCCAAAAATCAAAAAATCAGAAAAACCCAAAAATCAAAAAATCAGAAAATACCAAAAAGAAAAGAAGGTGGAGAAACATCAATGGATCGCCATCAAATGGAGACGACTCAAATCCTTGAAGTTCAACATCATTCAAGTCACTCCGCAAATGCCATCTTCAACAACAATTCATGCAATTTAGACCCGGGAAGTTTCGTTAATCCTTTACTTTTCGTGTTTTTCCTATTACCCTTTCTGTTATGATAAGTCTAGTACAACGAGGACGTTGTACAATTTAAGTGTGGGGGGATGGAATAGGAAAAACCCATGGTTTAATTGTTTGAATAATCATAAGTTTTCTACTACTTATTTCATGCAAATTTTAAAATTATCTTGTGTCGGAAAATCATTTTGAGAATATAAGCTTTGCAAGTAGACAAATGATGACGATAAATAAGCAATATTAGCTTTGGTAGATGAACGGTTAGTTAGGACTGTTAGCTTAACTATAGATTTGTGGCTGTTCATTTTTCCAACTGGATTAGAGCTTAGCCTGAAACTGTATGCGATTATGTTTACCATAACACATTTAACCGGACTTTAATATGCCTAGCAATTAGAGCTTTCTAGTCATTAGTATAGGTGTATTAATTGGACTTAATTATACGTGCTTGTGTAGGAACTAGTTTAGACGTATGGTTCGCCTTAATTCTTACACTATTGATTGTAAACTAGTTGCATGCGGAGTAAGTGTATGAGTCATCTGGGATCTCTGATAATGTCTATTGCATAAATAATGTAGTAATCTTAAGAAAGGCAATCAGTAGATTAATTAAAGAGTTCAAAGAACTAATAACGAGTAAAATTTATACGCATCAAGTTATGTCGCTTTGCGCGTGGGGAACCACCGACCTGTCACCACTGTCTTGATGTAAGGTATAAACTCTAACCATTAGTTGAGTTATGTCACTCTGCGAGTGGGGAACCACCGACCTGTCACCACTGTCTTGATGTAAGGTATAAACTCTAACCATTAGTTGAGTTATGTCACTCTGCGAGTGGGGAACCACCGACCTGTCACCACTGTCTTGATGTAAGGTATAAACTCTAACCATTAGTTGAGTTATGTCACTCTGCGAGTGGGGAACCACCGACCTGTCACCACTGTCTTGATGTAAGGTATAAACTCTAACCATTAGTTGAGTTATGTCACTCTGCGAGTGGGGAACCACCGACCTGTCACCACTGTCTTGATGTAAGGTATAAACTCTAACCATTAGTTGAGTTATGTCACTCTGCGAGTGGGGAACCACCGACCTGTCACCACTGTCTTGATGTAAGGTATAAACTCTAACCATTAGTTGAGTTATGTCACTCTGCGAGTGGGGAACCACCGACCTGTCACCACTGTCTTGATGTAAGGTATAAACTCTAACCATTAGTTGAGTTATGTCACTCTGCGAGTGGGGAACCACCGACCTGTCACCACTGTCTTGATGTAAGGTATAAACTCTAACCATTAGTTGAGTTATGTCACTCTGCGAGTGGGGAACCACCGACCTGTCACCACTGTCTTGATGTAAGGTATAAACTCTAACCATTAGTTGAGTTATGTCACTCTGCGAGTGGGGAACCACCGACCTGTCACCACTGTCTTGATGTAAGGTATAAACTCTAACCATTAGTTGAGTTATGTCACTCTGCGAGTGGGGAACCACCGACCTGTCACCACTGTCTTGATGTAAGGTATAAACTCTAACCATTAGTTGAGTTATGTCACTCTGCGAGTGGGGAACCACCGACCTGTCACCACTGTCTTGATGTAAGGTATAAACTCTAACCATTAGTTGAGTTATGTCACTCTGCGAGTGGGGAACCACCGACCTGTCACCACTGTCTTGATGTAAGGTATAAACTCTAACCATTAGTTGAGTTATGTCGCTCTGCGAGTGGGGAACCACCGACCTGTCACCACTGTCTTGATGTAAGGTATAAACTCTAACCATTAGTTGAGTTATGTCGCTCTGCGAGTGGGGAACCACCGACCTGTCACCACTGTCTTGATGTAAGGTATAAACTCTAACCATTAGTTGAGTTATGTCGCTCTGCGAGTGGGGAACCACCGACCTGTCACCACTGTCTTGATGTAAGGTATAAACTCTAACCATTAGTTGAGTTATGTCGCTCTGCGAGTGGGGAACCACCGACCTGTCACCACTGTCTTGATGTAAGGTATAAACTCTAACCATTAGTTGAGTTATGTCGCTCTGCGAGTGGGGAACCACCGACCTGTCACCACTGTCTTGATGTAAGGTATAAACTCTAACCATTAGTTGAGTTATGTCACTCTGCGAGTGGGGAACCACCGACCTGTCACCACTGTCTTGATGTAAGGTATAAACTCTAACCATTAGTTGAGTTATGTCACTCTGCGAGTGGGGAACCACCGACCTGTCACCACTGTCTTGATGTAAGGTATAAACTCTAACCATTAGTTGAGTTATGTCACTCTGCGAGTGGGGAACCACCGACCTGTCACCACTGTCTTGATGTAAGGTATAAACTCTAACCATTAGTTGAGTTATGTCACTCTGCGAGTGGGGAACCACCGACCTGTCACCACTGTCTTGATGTAAGGTATAAACTCTAACCATTAGTTGAGTTATGTCACTCTGCGAGTGGGGAACCACCGACCTGTCACCACTGTCTTGATGTAAGGTATAAACTCTAACCATTAGTTGAGTTATGTCACTCTGCGAGTGGGGAACCACCGACCTGTCACCACTGTCTTGATGTAAGGTATAAACTCTAACCATTAGTTGAGTTATGTCACTCTGCGAGTGGGGAACCACCGACCTGTCACCACTGTCTTGATGTAAGGTATAAACTCTAACCATTAGTTGAGTTATGTCACTCTGCGAGTGGGGAACCACCGACCTGTCACCACTGTCTTGATGTAAGGTATAAACTCTAACCATTAGTTGAGTTATGTCACTCTGCGAGTGGGGAACCACCGACCTGTCACCACTGTCTTGATGTAAGGTATAAACTCTAACCATTAGTTGAGTTATGTCACTCTGCGAGTGGGGAACCACCGACCTGTCACCACTGTCTTGATGTAAGGTATAAACTCTAACCATTAGTTGAGTTATGTCACTCTGCGAGTGGGTAGAATGATATTTGGTCGTACCATGAGATCGGAGATGCCAAACAAGTATTTTAATTTAATTACTGTTATTTGCTTTTTCAAACTATTTTCAGACTAAGCCTCTCGCTGAATAAGCGGTTGCGGCTTCTATTTACTTTTCAGTATTTTAATTAGTTTAATAGGAAATCATGACAACCCCACAACCGCTAGAATTACACGTATTACTAGATTAGGTAAAGCAACGCGTCCCTGCGAACGATCCTGTTCTTATCACTAAACTATACTACATCTGATCGGGTCCCTGTCCGTTAAGGTGTGTGTGTTTTTGAGATAATAACTTGTACAACTTTTATAAATTTAAACACTAAAACGAAACCACCATCAGCTGGTCATCAAGTTATTGAACAATTTGAAGATGTGGTTGATAGGGGGAATCTGGACAAGGGCAAAGCAACTGAAGAAATTGCCCAGCTGGCCACTGATACACCAATGCTTGAAACTGGCAACATCGATAAACTTCCTCCAGTGTCTGAAAGTGAAAGTAAAAGATTGGCTGCAATTGGCAATGCCTTCAAAGAAAAGAGAAAACAAAGAAAAGAAGACCAAAGGGTTGCCAGGGCTCGAAACTTGGATTTGGGTGCCTTAGATGCCAATGATGCCGGCTTGTTGGGCATCACACTGGAGCAGTACTCAAAAGTAAAGCATGATCAAAGGATAATGGGAGTTGTAATGTAAATGTTGGACATTCAGCTTGACCAAGATTATCCAGATGAAGAAGTTGCATTCGATACCAAGAACATAAATGTATCAGTGGAGAAGGCAAGAGAAATGAGGGCTGGTGGGATTCAAAGAAGGATTGAAAATGTTCAAAAGATTGCTAAAAGGGTGTTGAATCCACCAAAGCCCATGGCACAATAAAAAATGAAGCCACTGCCCAGAGATGCTAATTTGAGAACATTTGTTGAGCCATCTGGTAAAGTGTCAAATGAAGATATAAAGGCTGTTGTGCATTCTGCCTTATCTGGATCTATTAAGATTGCCAATGAATCTGAAGCCAGAGCCTACTATTTTTCAATCATGGCCAAAAGAAAACACAATGGCAAGATTAATGGTGTCAATGTTACTGTGAATCCAGGCACAAAGGTTTTCAGAGTGCAAGTCAGTTACACTAGAGGGCCACTAGTGACAACTGAAGACCCATCAGTTTTGCAATATGGCTTCAGCGAATGGGAAGAGATGGTAAACTTTTTGGAAGCAAAAGAAGTGAAAAATAGGTTTGAAAAGGCATGGATCAATTTGCTCAGGGGGAAGATACAACACAAAGAACAACTGGAAAACAGACTACATATCGACCCTGAAGATGCTCAGCCTATTGGTTCACTGAACAAGAGAAGGAGAACTGGCGAAGGGCCATCTGTTTAAGTTCTACTTCCAGTTATCTACTTGTAATTTTATTTACTTTCTTGTAACTTATGTAAGTTTCAATTCATGTATATACAAGTTGCCAGATTGTAACCACAAGATAGATAACAGATTAAATCTAACATGCGTATAAGAAAAACCCAAGGCATTTGATGATCTATAAAAATGCCTTGGAAAATTAGATAGATTTAGTCAAACAAGTCCTTCAAGTTCATACTTGTATAGATACAAGAACTTGAAAAGACTTGGCAATATTTCAGGACAAATAGGGGGAATTTGTTAGGTCTAGTTTACTGAGAATCTGGAGCGTCTCCAGTTACATCTGGAGACCAGTTGATTTGTCCAGAAATATATGAAGTCCAGTGGCCAGTGTACAGTTGATGCCACTGAAGACTTCACTCCAGTTGAGATCTGACCAAAACATGAAGACATTCCAGTTGAACTCGAAGAAAACAAGTGGAAGATAGAGAATGGCAATGGCAGCGAAGCCCAGTTGACATTCTAACCAGATCGAAACTAGAGATCATCAGTTTAAAGCATTTACAAAGCTTTACACTGATTACGAGGAAGACCTTTTTGCTTTATGTACTATTATCCGGACAATAGCATTTGTCTTTGATTAAAGTACAAAAGTACATAAAGCAGGTTGGATAAAGTGACTTTATGTCTTACTTTATCAAGCATGTTCAAGGAATTAAATGCAATTCCTTAAATGCTCTCAACCATATTTGTACGGCCAAAGTTGACATCCCAATGTCAACTTTGCCTATAAATAGAGGTCTTTGCACAACCAAGAAAGAACTTTTCATATTCAGACATTTGCATATTCTTGGTGACTTGTGCAATATTCTCTCAATCGCAAAAAGGAACATTTCACAACTCTAAGTGTTTCGATTGTTAGGAGAATTTCCAAGTTTAGATCGATTGTATTTCATAGGTTGTTAGGATATTTACATACTTGTATTATCTTGGTTCCGCAACAACCTTGTAATTTATTTAAAGATAATAAATAAATTACACTTGAAAAATACATATCATCTCACCAATTTACTTTACTAGTATTTACTTATTGCATTGTCTATTACTTATTTACGTTTGTCACCTTAATAAGTAATCTATCCGATAACTTGGTATATACTCACTGCAACTGGTCATCTTCAGTTCAGTGAACATACTGCAAAGTAATCTCACCATTGACATAGAGGTGTCTTCAGGTAGTACCATCTATTGAGTTGGGACTTACAATGAAACCCTAAATTCGACCCAAATGGGTTTTAATCCGAAATTTGACCAAGAATCACTTAGGTTAGACTAGAAACATGATTGCCAACATAAAATGGTGAATTTGAGATAGATTTAACTTACCAATTCCTTCTCCAAAGTGTTAAATCCGAAATTTAGCTATAAGTGGTGATTCCTTGCACTTTGACTTTCCAACTCTTGATATAATGATAAGAAAATGTTAGAGATGATGATTCTTGTGTAGATCTTACTCAAATAAAAATTAATGAGTCAAGAATTTAGAGAGAGGGGGAGTTTTAGTCTTGCATTCAATATAGAGAGAGAAAGAGAGATAGGAGTGAAAGATAGTAAATGACTGGAGGAGGGGAGTGTAAGAGTTGAGATAGGGTTGGGTCATTTGGGGTGGTTCATGGGTCATGGGTCGATCGGTGGATCACCTGATTACATTTCTAGTTAAATTAGACGTCGTCTTGCGTCATATAATCGATTAACACGACCCCATAGTCTCGACTAGTACAACACACGTCATAAAGTCATCAAATGCAATTAAATCAATTCAACTAACTAAAATTAGTTAGTCAATTTACACGTTTAAATCAACGGGTCAAGATTATAAAAGTTTCACTAATTCGTGAAATTTAATTACATTTAGTCACATATAATTACGTAAATCATACGTCAATCAAGTCAAAATTCACGAATGCTAAAGGAATTTCGTCCCGAAATTCTAATCTAACTAGACTCGTTAAACAAGTGGGGATACTTGGCTTTCATTGAATCTTCACGTTCCCAAGTAAATTCGGGTCCATGCCTCATTTGCCATCTCACTATAACGATTGTGTACCAAGTATTCGTTAGCTTCTTGGTCGCCCGATCCAAGATCTCTATCGGCTCTTCTACAAATTTTAACGTTTTGTCAACACGGATTTCATCAAGAGGCACGTGAAGTGTTGGATTCGCCAAACACTTCCGAAGATTACATATATGGAAAACGTTATGAACTCCACTCAAGTCTTGAGGGAGCTCCAAACGATATGCCACCAGGCCAATTCGTTCTAGGATCTTGAATGGGTGATGAGCGTCCATTTTGTGATAAAACCCCTATCGAAAGGCCTCATTTCTATGTCTAAAATGAGTTAATATTCCGGAACTATTGGTACTTAATGAGTCGTATGTTTATGCAGGTTCACGTAAGATGCGAGAGAGGGTAAATGACATCAAGTAACTCAAGATGAAGGCCTATGAAGTTACAAGACTCAAGGAGGTGATTCGGGAGCCGTACGAAGAAGAACGAACTGCAGCAAGAGCTACCAGCGCCGCTGGCAGCCATGCCAGCGCCGCTGGCCAATATCAAGCGCCACTCCCATCAGCCCAGCGCCGCTGGCCCAGTCCCAGCGCCGCTGGCAAGCCCAGCCAGCGCCGCTGGGCGGCCCAGATCAGCAACCGACTTATTTCACTATTTAAGTCGAACTAACCCTCAAAACCCAGAGAGAGCCGATTCAGCAGCCTTAGCCGCCTACATTCAACCCTAGGTCGTAGTTGCAGATTTCAAGAAGGTTTTGGAGCTTCTAACACCTTTTGGTCTTCATCCTCAGCCTAGATCTACTTTTCTATTTTACTTTCAGTTGGTAAACAATGTATTTCATCTTTTCAGACTTTGTTATTCCTTTAATAATGTCAGGCTAGTAGGCTGAATACTTGGTTGGATCAATGTGATCATGTAGACGTTTATTATTTTACTTTATTTGTTAGAATCTGTTGGAGTATGCTTTACTGTTTATCGTAGATCCATGTTTTACTAGTTCTTCATTATATTATCGGTTCTACATCTGAATATATTAGTTTAATTCTGATGGTTGTCTATGATCATACACTAGGTCTAATATGCTAGGATGGAAAACACTAGTCGGTCTATAACTAGTTGTAAAAAGTGATTCACTTTTAACCGAGGGATCCAGAACCGTAGTAATTAGGAATGAATCTAACGAGAATTTGTTTATAGGGTAGTGTGAGTCTAGCGACAGCACTAGTAATTAGGCAAAGTGAATCTAACGAGAATCTGAGCCGTGATTAAGTTTCCAACAGACTAGCAAATGGGTAGGATAGTATTTGGTCGTACCATGAGATCGGAGATGCCAAACAAGTATTTTAATTTAATTACTGTTATTTGCTTTTTCAAACTATTTTCAGACTAAGCCTCTCGTTGAATAAGCGGTTGTGGCTTCTATTTACTTTCAGTTGGTAAACAATGTATTTCATCTTTTCAGACTTTGTTATTCCTTTAATAATGTCAGGCTAGTAGGCTGAATACTTGTTTGGATCAATGTGATCATGTAGACGTTTATTATTTTACTTTATTTGTTAGAATCTGTTGGAGTATGCTTTACTGTTTATCGTAGATCCATGTTTTACTAGTTCTTCATTATATTATCGGTTCTACATCTGAATATATTAGTTTAATTCTGATGGTTGTCTATGATCATACACTAGGTCTAATATGCTAGGATGGAAAACACTAGTCGGTCTATAACTAGTTGTAAAAAGTGATTCACTTTTAACCGAGGGATCCAGAACCGTAGTAATTAGGATTAAGTCATTTAGGTTGAAAGTGAAATTAGGTTTTTAGGTCAAAATTAGGGTTTAGTCAATTTAGCTAGTATTTTCATTTTCTTTAAAATTTCAAAAATCCAAAAATATTTTTATTTTATCGTTTCTAGTTGTTAAGTTTAGATTGTTTGCATTTAGGATAATTGAGATTTTATTTCGTACTTGAAGTTACTAATCGTTTTTGTGTTTTCGTGTTCGTTTTTGTTCTTGTTTTCTTTTTCTTTAGTTTTCGTTTAGTTTGTTTTAGCTTAAGATAGGTACAATGCATTGGAAAGGACTTGAGGAATCTGATTCAGGAATGGAGAAGGACGTCGAAGTGGAAAAAGACGGAAACAAATTCTGCACAGCTGAAGCCAGCGCCGCTTGACACTTTCCAGCGTCGCTGGGCATGCAGACCAGCGCCGCTGGGGAGGGATGTCTCGCCCGAATACTCCAGTTCCACTTTCACCATTCCTTTTAGGCCATTGATTTATAGGTCAAGAATGGAGAACCTCAACCAAAACACCTCGACACGCTTCATCCCGGGAGACAGAAGAGCAAAGAAGAACGGGACAGAACCAACCAGCGCCGCTGGGGACCTCTGTCGGATCCGAATGTTACTGTAATCTCCACTCAAAGGCGAAACCTAAGCTTCCAGAGATATTCATAGGTCAGGAAAGGCTAATGGAAGAAATCAAGGCATTCGACCAACTTGATTACTCAGATTGGGAGAAAGCATGGGACAAGGCAATGAGGTTACATTGGAAATTCATTAGTTCATTAAGAGAAATGGTAGATCACCTTAAGGAAGGAACGTTTGGGGAGAAAGGATACGAAAAGTACATCTATGACCATTTCTTTGCAAGAGCTGAGGACATGCAAACCTTGTTACATCAAAAAGCAGACGGAGTTTGGGAAAGAATAGAAAAAAAGTTGAGAAGCGTGACTGACTCATTAACGGATCTGAGGATCAAGCAAACACAAGAACTTGGAGATGAACAACGAAGATGGCTACCGGAGGAAGCAGATTTGCCTACAACTTTAACTCGAGTCCGGTGGGCCTTGGAAAGCTTCAGAAGGGTGAAAGAGAAATTAGGTTTTTAGGTCAAAATTAGGGTTTAGTCAATTTAGCTAGTATTTTCATTTTCTTTAAAATTTCAAAAATCCAAAAATATTTTTATTTTATCGTTTCTAGTTGTTAAGTTTAGATTGTTTGCATTTAGGATAATTGAGATTTTATTTCGTACTTGAAGTTACTAATCGTTTTTGTGTTTTTGTGTTCGTTTTTGTTCTTGTTTTCTTTTTCTTTAGTTTTCGTTTAGTTTGTTTTAGCTTAAGATAGGTACAATGCATTGGAAAGGACTTGAGGAATCTGATTCAGGAATGGAGAAGGACGTCGAAGTGGAAAAAGACGGAAACAAATTTTGCACAGCTGAAGCCAGCGCCGCTTGACACTTTCCAGCGTCGCTGGGCATGCAGACCAGCGCCGCTGGAAGCTCACCAGCGCCGCTGGGGAGGGATGTCTCGCCCGAATACTCCAGTTCCACTTTCACCATTCCTTTTAGGCCATTGATTTATAGGTCAAGAATGGAGAACCTCAACCAAAACACCTCGACACGCTTCATCCCGGGAGACAGAAGAGCGAAGAAGAACGGGACAGAACCAACCAGCGCCGCTGGGCCTCTACCAGCGCCGCTGGGGACCTCTGTCGGATCCGAATATTACCGTAATCTACACTCAAAGGCGAAACCTAAGCTTCCAGAGATATTCATAGGTCAGGAAAGGCTAATGGAAGAAATCAAGGCATTCGACCAACTTGATTACTCAGATTGGGAGAAAGCATGGGACAAGGCAATGAGGTTACATTGGAAATTTATTAGTTTAATTCTGATGGTTGTCTATGATCATACACTAGGTCTAATATGCTAGGATGGAAAACACTAGTCGGTCTATAACTAGTTGTAAAAAGTGATTCACTTTTAACCGAGGGATCCAGAACCGTAGTAATTAGGATGAATAGAACATGATGCTTAACAATGTCAGACGCGATCTTTGACTTGGAAACGAGCACTGTGGTCACCGGAGATAATTACTATCTGGTTATGGCTTAAGAGCCGGGTAACTAAAAGATGAACTAGTAACACAAACTTTAGGTCATTAATGCTTAAACAATGAATCTAACGAGAATTTGTTTATAGGGTAGTGTGAGTCTAGCGACAGCACTAGTAATTAGGCAAAGTGAATCTAACGAGAATCTGAGCCGTGATTAAGTTTCCAACAGACTAGCAAATGGGTAGGATAGTATTTGGTCGTACCATGAGATCGGAGATGCCAAACAAGTATTTTAATTTAATTACTGTTATTTGCTTTTTCAAACTATTTTCAGACTAAGCCTCTCGTTGAATAAGCGGTTGTGGCTTCTATTTACTTTTCAGTATTTTAATTAGTTTAATAGGAAATCGTGACAACCCCACAACCGCTAGAATTACACATATTATTAGATTAGGTAGTGCAAGCGTCCCTGCAAACGATCCTGTAACTTATCACTTAGACTATACTACACTGATCGGGTTCTCTGCTCGTAAGTGTGTGTGTTTTCAGATAATTACTTGTACAACTTATAAATTTAAAAGCATAAAAATAAAACCACATCAAGCCTTTTTGGTGCCGCTGCCGGGGACGCGACGCATTCTTAGTTTAGTAGTGTAATTCGATCCTATTTTGTGTTTCGGCACGAAATAGTTACTTTCAGTAATTAGGTTTAAGTCATTTAGGTTAAAAGTCAAATTAGGTTTTTAGGTCAAAATTAGGGTTTAGTCAATTTAGCTAGTATTTTCATTTTCTTTAAAATTTCAAAAATCCAAAAATATTTTTATTTTATCGTTTCTAGTTGTTAAGTTTAGATTGTTTGCATTTAGGATAATTGAGATTTTATTTCGTACTTGAAGTTACTAATCGTTTTTGTGTTTTTGTGTTCGTTTTTGTTCTTGTTTTCTTTTTCTTTAGTTTTCGTTTAGTTTGTTTTAGCTTAAGATAGGTACAATGCATTGGAAAGGACTTGAGGAATCTGATTCAGGAATGGAGAAGGACGTCGAAGTGGAAAAAGACGGAAACAAATTTTGCACAGCTGAAGCCAGCGCCGCTTGACACTTTCCAGCGTCGCTGGGCATGCAGACCAGCGCCGCTGGAAGCTCACCAGCGCCGCTGGGGAGGGATGTCTCGCCCGAATACTCCAGTTCCACTTTCACCATTCCTTTTAGGCCATTGATTTATAGGTCAAGAATGGAGAACCTCAACCAAAACACCTCGACACGCTTCATCCCGGGAGACAGAAGAGCGAAGAAGAACGGGACAGAACCAACCAGCGCCGCTGGGCCTCTACCAGCGCCGCTGGGGACCTCTGTCGGATCCGAATATTACCGTAATCTCCACTCAAAGGCGAAACCCAAGCTTCCAGAGATATTCATAGGTCAGGAAAGGCTAATGGAAGAAATCAAGGCATTCGACCAACTTGATTACTCAGATTGGGAGAAAGCATGGGACAAGGCAATGAGGTTACATTGGAAATTCATTAGTTCATTAAGAGAAATGGTAGATCACCTTAAGGAAGGAACGTTTGGGGAGAAAGGATACGAAAAGTACATCTATGACCATTTCTTTGCAAGAGCTGAGGACATGCAAACCTTGTTACATCAAAAAGCAGACGGAGTTTGGGAAAGAATAGAAAAAAAGTTGAGAAGCGTGACTGACTCATTAACGGATCTGAGGATCAAGCAAACACAAGAACTTGGAGATGAACAACGAAGATGGCTACCGGAGGAAGCAGATTTGCCTACAACTTTAACTCGAGTCCGGTGGGCCTTGGAAAGCTTCAGAAGGGTGAAAGATAAAGCACAAGACCTGAAACGAATGATTCCTGGTCTCATCAGACTCTACCAGCGCCGCTGGGAGCACCGGGCAGACCAGTTTTGAACCAGTTTTGTGCAGATCAAGAGGAGAACTGAACACTTCTCGAAACCAGGACTGAAGAAGGAACGGAACAACAACGGAGAGGTAAAACTTGGAAAGTTCGTGATTCCATGTCTCATCAATCGATCAGAGAACGTGCTAGCCATGGTAGACTCCGGATCCAACGCTAACATTATGCCTAGAATGTTATGCGACCGTTTAAGACTTGAAAGACTCAATCCAGAAGGGATAAGATTGGAAGTTATAAGTGGAATCTCGACATGTCAAGGAGGAAAGGTGGAAGGTGTAGCCTTTACGGTAAAGGAAGTAAGTTTCGAAACAACCTTTATAGTTCTAGACCTCCCATCCTACCATAGAATTTCACTAATTTTAGGAAGACCGTTCTTATACTCGGTAAGGGAAACAATGGACTTCGACAAAGGAGAAATGATATTGAGACAAAAATCCGAGTGCGTGTTGCTAATGGCAAGCGACGAAGATGAAGAAGCAAATGTTACTTGCTACCGAGTTGAAGCAGGAAACGACACCATGAGAGAATTAGAAGAATTGGTGGAAGCTAGGAGTAATCCTTGGAGATCAGAAAATGAGAGTGATGACGAATCCACGGAAGAAGAAGATGAGTTCGATGAGTTTAGTATAGATAGTTCAGTTATTTTTGATTTCAAACAAAACGAGGACGAGTCGACTGAAGAAGCATGGGATCGTATAATCGAATTGGTTGATTGTTTCCCACCGGGAATGTTTTGGGACGACGACATTGTCGACTCGTTTTACTATGGCTTAGGGGATGTAGAAAAGAGCATATTGGACGAAGCAGCAGAAGGAGACTTCTTAGCTACATCAATGATCGAGCAATATCGAATCTTGGAAGAAAAAGATTACAAGAGAATAGATACGAAGGAAAAGATTGAGCTAGCCAAAAAGCTAGAACCAATCTTTAAGGTAAAGAGATTCGAGCAAAAGGAAGGAGAAGGCCTTGGAGAGGCATGGAAGAGGATGGAAGAACTGATCAAGAATTGCCCAGAAGGTGCAATAGATGATGAAGCACGCCTTGAAATCTTCTATCTCGGGCTTACTGTGGAAACAAAGCAAGAATTGGACAAAAAAGCCAAGATCGACTTACGTTCTTCACCATCACAAGAGTGCATAGCAACAATTTATAAGATTGAAATCGAGGAAAAGGCTGATCGAGATAAAGAAGAAGCCGAATCGTGCAAGATAGGAAAAACAGATACTGCCACGGAGTCACCAGCGCCGCTGGAACCCCCTGCAGCTCCGATTTTCACGAAATCAAATCCGTCACCACCCGAACCAGCCCTGGGAATCAAACACCGATCGACGTGGAGATGGTTGAAGCTACTGAAGCACGAAGGAACTCAGAAAACTTGGAGGGAGAAAAGGAACGAACGTCAAAGAAGCCATAAGTCACTTCGAACGTTACCCAACGGGTACCGGCCCTCGGCCTACCCCATATTCTTCCTCAACCTAGTTCCTAGGCCGAGTCCGGCTGAAGACTCGTTAAACTTAGCGCTTCTTGGGAGGCAACCCAAGCCGATTTTTATTTTTATTTTTATTTTTAGGAATATGTGACTAATTGCAATTAAGTGATTGTTTTAAATATTATCATTTGTGATCTATTTTATGAGTATGTTTTGAGATTCACAGATGCAAGCTTTCAATGGATCAAGGAAACAAGTAACTTATTGCAATCGTATTTTGTTTTTATTTTTATTTTTATGTTTTAGCTTGTTATTTTCCGTTTTGATATTATGATTGAAGTGTGCAGGAGTATATTGCTTTGTAGTCTGAAGGAAACCATGCACTTGGCCAAAAGCTAAGTGTGGGGGAGTTCGAGCATCAAATCGCTGAAGAAATCAGACGTCGGAACACGTACAGGAGTCAAAAGCGCCGCTAGGAGACCTCCAGCGCCGCTGGGAATGCATCTGGGCATCCCAGCGCCGCTCCACACCTCCCAGCGCCGCTGGACCTGCACCTGTGCAGATCCAGCGCCGCTCAGGTACCAGTCAGCGCCGGTCACCACCAGTCCAGCGCCGCTCCCAGCTCCGTTCTGTACACCAGATCGCAAAAAATCCAAAAAAATCAGAAAAAACCAAAAAACCAAAACAAATCAGAAAATCAGAAAATACCAAAAAGAAAAGAAGGTGGACACGCATCAAGATCGCCATTGAAGATGACTCAAGTCTTTGAAGATTCAACATCATTCAAGTCGCTCCGCAAATGCCATCTTCAACAAATATCATGCATCTTTGATACGTCCCACGGTGTATCAATATACCAAAGTATATTGAACACAGAACAGTTGTAGAAGGGGGTGAATACAACTTTCCACAATCTTTACAAACTTTTAAACACAAAACGTTTTAAGATTCAGATAAAGAATATCAAGCTAGTAAGTAAAGTGCAGGAATCATTAAAACAGTAAAGCAGTAAAGGAATCAAAACATTCTTGAACACAGATTGTAGTTTTCAAATGTAATCCTTTATTAAGAAATAATCTATACAAAGAATTACAGGGTTGTTGCGGAATAAAGATAGCCTATAGATATCTAAACAACCCTATGAAGTGACAAACAACAATCAATCAGTTTCAGCTCAAGAGAATCAGCCCAAGCTGATCTCGTACAGACTAAGTTGTGTGTAAGAGCAGAGAAACTAGTGTGAAAAATGATTCTCAGGAAATGCCACCCATATGCAATCCATGAATGAGGCTTTTATAGGCACAAGCTCTCATTCATTAGGTGTCCTTTGCAGCTACGTGTAATTCGTTCAGTGGTTGATGAAGGAATAATCAATCGTGCCTTTCATGGTACTTGTGGTCCCCCATGTACTGACGCACATTCTTCATCTAGCAATAGGAGTATGGACACGCATATGTAAACAACCACCAACCTGGATCCTAGGATTCTTCCTAGTCACGTCATTTGTCCTTATTTTCAATCCAGGTTGTTATCTTCACTTGATTGTCAGACACAGATTGGGCCGTTTGTCAAGGCACCAATCTGCCTAAGTGTTTCCAAGCTGACTGCTAATCCCAAGCTATCTTCCACTAACATCTTGGTCTTCTATCTTCAATCCTCCTCTTCGACTTGGACTGAATGCTAATACAATTTGATGCAGCTTGAATAACACTTTTTCCATAAGATTTTACAATTACAAGTATGAAGCATGATCTGGGTCAGAGACAGATCGTAAGCTGTGTCAGCTTAGTCTGACCCAGATCAGATTACAAGAACCAAAAGATTACTAAGTGTTTATAGGTCAGATTTGTCATCATTAAATTTACAATTAACATTGGGACTCAACAATCTCCCCCTATTTGATGATGACAAAACCCAACTACACTTCTAACTATCAGCTTACAAAGAATCAAATGAAAATATGACTAACAGCTTGTGACCCTTTGAATCTTTTGGGTTCTTTTCAATCTGATGTGAAATTTTAACCAAGAAGCTAAATTTGTACAACTGCCTTTGTGTATATAGAGAATAAATTGATTTAAGAAAAATGTGAACAAGTGATTTGGGATTTTAGGTTAAATAAATGTTATATACAAAACCCAAAATATCTTATTTGAAAAAGTTGGAGAGAGAAATATTTTGATTGGTTGATCAACAAGTAGTGGTGGTACTTTTTCAGTAACCGGTAGGACCACTACACGTGTCACACTCCAATAGGATCAACCAAGTACACTTAATAAAATAATGAAAGTAATAAAACGCACTGAGATTTAATAACAAAAATAACCACGAAGCTGGGTCAGACTCAGCTTACCCTCTTTCACTTGAAATGCACCAAGTGTGAAAGGGTAGTCTGGGTCTGACACAGCTTACCCTCAAAAATTTAGAATAAGTCTAAGGGGTCAGATTTGCTATTACTTAGCTCACTACATTCTACAAATTAAGCATACCTAGCTTACTTATGAGATAGTTGAACCTTGATTCATCCAATGGCTTTGTGAACAAGTCAGCAAGCTGATTGTCTGTTGGAATGAAGTGGAGCTCAACATCTTCTTTCATCACATGATCCCTGATGAAATGATATCTTATATCAATGTGCTTGGTCCTTGAATGAAGCACAGGATTGTTTGAAATTGCTATGGCACTGGTACTGTCACAAAAGATTGGAGTTTTTGTTGCAGTGACACCATAGTCTTGAAGCTGATATTGCATCCAAAGAATTTGAGAGCAACAACTTCCTGCAGCAACATATTCAGCTTCTCCAGTGGAAATAGAAACTGAATGCTACTTCTTGATGGACCAGCTTACAAGTCTATTGCCAAGCAATTGACAAGCTCCTGAAGTACTTTTTCTGTCAATCTTACAGCCTACAAAGTCAGAATCTGAATATCCAATTAGATCAAATCCTGAGTCTTTGGGATACCAAAGACCCAGATTGGGACTACCTTTAAGGTATCTAAAGATTCTATTCACAGCTTTAAGATGAGATTCCTTAGGACTAGCTTGATATCTTGCACAAAGGCATGTAGCAAACATAATATCTGGTCTACTAGCAGTTAAGTAAAGTAATGATCCTATCATACCCCTATAAGCTGTGATGTCAACAGACTTACCATTTTTATCTTCATCTAGCTTATCACCAGTTCCCATAGGAGTTTTCATAGGTGAGCAATCAGTAAAACCAAATTTGTTTAAGAGATCTTTAACATACTTTCCTTGGTTTATGAAAATTCCATTTTTAGTCTGTTTAACTTGTAAACCCAGAAAATAGTTTAGTTCTCCCATCATGCTCATTTCATACTTTTTAGACATTAATTCAGAAAACTTTTTGCAAAGTCTTTCACTGCTAGACCCAAATATTATATCATCTACATATATTTGTACAAGCAGAATATCACCATTATACTTTCTCACAAACAAAGTCTTGTCAACATTACCTCTTTTGAAGTTATTAGCCAATAAGAATTTAGACAAAGTATCATACCATGCCCTTGGAGCTTGCTTCAACCCATAAAGAGCCTTGTCAAGCTTGAACACATGGTCAGGAAACTTTGAATTTTCAAAACCAGGAGGTTGTTCAACATAGACTTCTTCTTCCAATTTTCCATTAAGAAATGCACTCTTCACATCCATTTGATAGACCTTGAAACCCTTGTGAGTAGAGAAGGCCAAGAACATTCTGATTGCCTCTAATCTTGCCACTAGTGCAAAAGTCTCATCATAATCAATTCCATCCTCTTGTCTGTAACCAAGAGCTACCAATCTTGCTTTGTTTCTGGTCACAGCTCCCCTTTCATCCATTTTGTTTCTGTAGACCCACTTGGTTCCAATCACAGTCTTGTGATGAGGTCTTGGAACAAGTTCCCAAACCTTGTTTCTTTCAAACTGTGTTAGCTCATCTTGAACCCAAGAGGGATCTTCCAGAGCTTCATCAACCTCAGTTGGTTCCATCTTGCTCACAAAATTGACAAACATGCAGAAGTTGCCTGTTGCCTTTCTTCTTGTTTTCACACCAGAGAGTGGATCACCAATGATTTGGTTGATTGGATGACTCTTTGTCCATCTAGTAACTGGGACAATGGACTGATTCAGATTAGATGGTTCAGCATGATCAGTTTGAGGAAGAGGCTGATCAGCTTGGATAGGAATGGAGGAGTCTGAACCAGTTGGAGAGTCATTTAATGGATTCTGAATAATAACTTCAGTAGGAGTAGGATCAGCTTGTGCATCTTCAAAGATTGGAACTTCTTCTTCTTCTTTAATGAGTTGCTCCCCCTGAGTTTGAGCATTATTAGTTCCAACTGGAGGATTTGTTGGAGGCTCATTCTCAGGTACAGCCAGTTCTTCAAAATTGAAGTCTTCATCTTCAGGAGGAGAGCAGTCTGGCTTGGAACAACCTTCATCAATGCTTACATTTACAGAGTTCTCAATTGTTTTAGTTCTCCCATCATGCTCATTTCATACTTTTTAGACATTAATTCAGAAAACTTTTTGCAAAGTCTTTCACTGCTAGACCCAAATATTATATCATCTACATATATTTGTACAAGCAGAATATCACCATTATACTTTCTCACAAACAAAGTCTTGTCAACATTACCTCTTTTGAATATTAGCCAATAAGAATTTAGACAAAGTATCATACCATGCCCTTGGAGCTTGCTTCAACCCATAAAGAGCCTTGTCAAGCTTGAACACATGGTCAGGAAACTTTGAATTTTCAAAACCAGGAGGTTGTTCAACATAGACTTCTTCTTCCAATTTTCCATTAAGAAATGCACTCTTCACATCCATTTGATAGACCTTGAAACCCTTGTGAGTAGAGAAGGCCAAGAACATTCTGATTGCCTCTAATCTTGCCACTAGTGCAAAAGTCTCATCATAATCAATTCCATCCTCTTGTCTGTAACCAAGAGCTACCAATCTTGCTTTGTTTCTGGTCACAGCTCCCCTTTCATCCATTTTGTTTCTGTAGACCCACTTGGTTCCAATCACAGTCTTGTGATGAGGTCTTGGAACAAGTTCCCAAACCTTGTTTCTTTCAAACTGTGTTAGCTCATCTTGAACCCAAGAGGGATCTTCCAGAGCTTCATCAACCTCAGTTGGTTCCATCTTGCTCACAAAATTGACAAACATGCAGAAGTTGCCTGTTGCCTTTCTTCTTGTTTTCACACCAGAGAGTGGATCACCAATGATTTGGTTGATTGGATGACTCTTTGTCCATCTAGTAACTGGGACAATGGACTGATTCAGATTAGATGGTTCAGCATGATCAGTTTGAGGAAGAGGCTGATCAGCTTGGATAGGAATGGAGGAGTCTGAACCAGTTGGAGAGTCATTTAATGGATTCTGAATAATAACTTCAGTAGGAGTAGGATCAGCTTGTGCATCTTCAAAGATTGGAACTTCTTCTTCTTCTTTAATGAGTTGCTCCCCCTGAGTTTGAGCATTATTAGTTCCAACTGGAGGATTTGTTGGAGGCTCATTCTCAGGTACAGCCAGTTCTTCAAAATTGAAGTCTTCATCTTCAGGAGGAGAGCAGTCTGGCTTGGAACAACCTTCATCAATGCTTACATTTACAGAATTCTCAATTGTTTTAGTTCTCTTGTTGTACACTCTGTAGGCCTTCATCATTGTTGCATATCCAAGTAGGATACCTTCATCTGATTTCTCATCAAACTTTCCAAGATGGTCTTTCTGATTCAAAATATAGCAAGGACTTCCAAATATTCTTAGGAAACCAATTTCAGGTTTTCTCCCCCTAAGAAGTTCATATGCAGTCTTCTGGTGTCTTTTCACAATGAGGGATCTGTTCTGAGTAAAGCAAGTTGTGTGCACTGCTTCAGCCCAGAAATGAGACTTGACATTGTTTTGAGCCATCATGGATCTGGCAGCTTCAATAAGAGTTCTGTTTCTTCTTTCTGCAACACCATTCTGTTGAGGAGTTCTGGCAGCTGAGTAGACTTGTGAAATTCCCTTTTCACTGCAGAATGAATTAAGAGTGATATTCTTGAATTCAGTGCCATTATCACTTCTTAATTGCCTAACAGGCCTTTTGTAGAGAATTTCAGCTTGCTTAATGAAATGAATAATGCTGTCAGCAGCTTCACTCTTGTGTCTTAGAAAGAAAACCTAGGTGTATCTTGAATACTCATCAACAATTACCAAAGAGTACCTCATTCCAGTGAATGATGGAGTACTGATTGGTCCAATTAAGTCCATATGAAGCAGATCCAAACAATTTTCAATGGTTGAGCATGTCTTAGACTTAAAAGTAGCTTTATGTTGCTTGCCTTTCTCACAAGCACCACACAGCTTGTTGATGTCTTTGAAATTCATATGAGACAGCCTTTTATGCCACAACCAATTCAGCTCATCTTGAGACTTTGACATGAAGCAGACTTCTCTTGTGACAGTTGGATTTCTCATGTCAAAAGAATACAAAGACTCATCCCTCTTTGCAATAAGAACCACATTGCCTTCCAAATCAAGAACATTCCCTTATCAGACCTGAATCTCACTTCATAACCAGCATCACACAACTGACTCACACTGATCAGATTGTGTTTCAAACCATTTCATATGAGACAGCCTTTTATGCCACAACCAATTCAGCTCATCTTGAGACTTTGACATGAAGCAGACTTCTCTTGTGACAGTTGGATTTCTCATGTCAAAAGAATACAAAGACTCATCCCTCTTTGCAATAAGAACCACATTGCCTTCCAAATCAAGAACAGTTCCCTTATCAGACCTGAATCTCACTTCATAACCAGCATCACACAACTGACTCACACTGATCAGATTGTGTTTCAAACCATTTACATATGAGACTCTTCTGAAAGTAAGAGGACCATTTGAAAGAACACCAAAACCTTCAGTCTTTCCTTGAGAATCATCTCCAAAAGTAACATTAGGACCAGCGCGAATCCTAAAGCTACATAGCAGGGACTTACATCCGGTCATATGCTTGGAACATCCACTGTCCAAGTGCCAGGTATTATCATCGTGACCGCCCTCAGGTGGAGCAGTCTGACTGGTGGATGCTTGGTGAGCTGACTCAGATTGCTGTTGTATTTTTACCAGATCTTCAGCAAATCTTTGAGTAGCTTCTTTAGCCATGAAACACTTGGCATCTTTGTACAGCTCATCATCAGATGATGTGGCACTTTCAGCCCAGTCTTTGGCTACCAGACTCTTCTCATTTATGTTCACCTTCTCAGTCAGCTCAGCTACTTGTGCTTTCAAGGCTTTGTACTTTGTCTTGAGCTTAGAGTATTTTTCACCTCTTCCACCTTTGGCTGGCACAGCTTGAGCAGTTTCTTTTGATCTACAATCACCAGCCATATGTCCAGTCTTGCCACACTTGTAACAAGTAACCTTGGACATATCAAATGGCTTCTTAGCTTTATCAGCTTGGCCACCTCTTCCTTTTCCTTTAAACTTGTTAAAGGATCTCCTTCTGATCCTTTCAGCCAACATAGCTACTTCATTAGCTAGTTCATCACCATCAGATTCATCACATTCAGATTCAGCACAAACAGAGTTAGGATTTGACATCACAGGAATATCATCATTAACACAAGGAATTATCTCATTACTAATTGAACTAGGGTGTTCAGTCATAGAAGCAACAAGTGCAGCAGCAGGCTGACTATAAGAATCACCCATAGCAATGTTTTTCAGCCTCTGAACATTCTTGGTTATGAAGCAAACCAAAAAGTCCAGGGAGATCAAGATCATGATAAACAGAACTTAATTTAACAGATGAAATATAGTTGTTCCATTTGGGTGGTAGTGAATCAAGAAATTTTGCTCTTTAAAACCTCATTTTTCTTATTAATTCCAACAGCAGCTAAATCATTTACCAAAGCATTAAAGCGGGTATGAGTGTCAGTCAAGGATTCATTTCTCAAAGAGAAAAATCTCTCATACCTCCTGGTCAATGTAATAATTGTGGATTCCATGGAGGTAGAGCAACCCTCAAACATAACAGTCAATGTACCCCACATTTTCTGTAACACCCCAACATGGCGGAATCATGGGGTATCACTTAGAAAAGCACAGCACGACATGGAAATTATATAGAGTCAAACTATATGAAAACATAGGATTGAAACAATCCTTAAACTTGTACAAACGTATACAATCATCAACATTCATTGAAATACATGTTCAATCAATAATAAAAGGCACTTCAATCGATAATAGTTGATCCTAAAAGTAACCCATAAAAGGGAAGTAAGGATCATGGATCCAGAAAGTCCAAAGCTAGTCCAATCCTAGCAAATAAGCATGCAATCATCCATTTTGTCTCTGATTAACTTGATTACCTGAAAAGTGTACTAAAGAGCGTCAACATAAAGTTGGTGAGTTCGTAGGGACAAGTAATATGGGATAACCGTGTCGGATAACAACCGTTAACAATAAGTGAGGATTAGGAGAACTAATCACATCCAAGGATAACCTATAAGGTTTCACATTATCACAATTCAATACAAGTCAACATTCAATAATAACGATTCCATATAACGTTCAACAACGTTCTATAACAATCAATAACGATCAACAACGATGCGGCTTACATAGTTAATAATTAACAATGCGCTAACGGTGCGACTTATATAATAAATAATGCGCTAACGGTGCGACTTACATCGTAAACAATGCGCTAACGGTGCGACTTACATCGTAAACAATGCGCTAACGGTGCGACTTACATCATAAACAATGCGCTAACGGTGCGACTTACATCGTAAACAATGCGCTAATGGTGCGACTTACATCGTAAACAATGCGCTAACGGTGCGACTTATATAATGAATAATGCGCTAACATGTCCACATCAACAATTCAATCATACAATCAATCAAATCAACAATTAACAGTTAAACAAACATGTACACTTTTCAGCCCGAATCTCAATTGAGTAGGGAGGGTTTACGAAACTCACCTGAAATGAGCAATAAAATCCCAAGTCGAAAGAAAGTAGAACCGATGTCCACGATAGCCAAAACCTAATCATACACGTATTACATTAATCCTAAAGCATCTCAAGAGGTAAGGTCCTATGAATATTGACCTAATCTTACTATAAAAGCTTTATTATGTCCATTTTATAAGGCTTTGATCCAACCAAAGTGGAATCATTACATTTTGTTTTCACAATGACTAGTCGAAACTTGACCACTGTTGCTTTATCAAAACTTTTGAAATATTAGAACTATGTTCTGGACTCAGAGGCCTATACCATTGGAAAATAGACTCAATTACGCTTTTGTGGCCGCTTGAATCATCGAAAACGGACTTACGGTTCAAAAGTTATTGACATTTGAAAATGTTGTCAAAATCAGTCCCTAACGGGCGTTACATATAGTAACGGGAGTTACATATGTAACGGCCGTTACACTTCAGTTTTCAGTTCTGCATAATTCATCAACCCAAATACGAACCAAACACCCTCCAAAACTCATTTTTAGCCTAGAAATCGTTTAAGGAAGCTAAAATACTCATGTTTGAACCTATACTAAGTATGAATTCACCACATAAACATAACCCATCAACTAGTTTTATCTTAAAACATCAAAATCATGCCCAAATCATTTGACCCATTTCTAAAACTTTAATTGCATTTTGACCCGATTCGTGACCCGAATATACTTGAAATCAACTAGAAACAAGTTAATGAACATAAAATGATGATTATGGAATGAGTTTAACTTACCAAAAGTCTTTTGATGCATAAATTCGAATTTGGAGTAAATAGAGAGGATGAACACTTTGAACCAATTAAAACCTTGAATTCTTGATTCTTTGAAGATGATTATTGTTACAAGTTAATTTCTTTATTAGAGAGAAAGAGAGATTTTTAGAAGTGAATATATAATGGTGTGAGTTTTATGGTTAAACTAAGGTGGCTATTTATATAAAATAATTTTAGAATATGCTTTAGCATATGCTTTGGAATATGCCTTAGCATATGCTTTGGAATATGCTTTTTACCTTTACTATTTATAATTTACTTTTTACCTTTACTATTTACCGTTACCATTCATGATTACTATTCTTAATCACTATTCATGAATACGGTTACTATTCATATATACGGTACTATTTACAAATATGGTACTATTCACAAATACGTTACTATTCACGTATACGGTACCATTCACAAATACGGTTACTATTCACGTATACGGTTACTATTCATATATTTTCACGAAAATCATTTACATTAAATTTATGAGTCAAATCTAGTCAAATTTCACAAATGTTACATTTTCTTTGCTGTTGAACACATTTTAATTGAATGGTAAAGGTCTTTGGGCACAGCTTGGACAATGAAATTTCTAGCCTTCACATCCAAGTTTGCCAACCTTCTATCCTCATCCCCTCAATCTGCCTTGTCCTTAACTATAGATTTGACTGTGGCAGGAATGGTTGGTTGACCTTCCCTGACCACAGCTTCTACCACAATGGTTTATGTAGGAACATAAGGACCATCCGTAAGGATGTCAGGCATATTGTTATCGATGGATTCAAGGAACAAAGACATTCTACCTTTCCACCCACTGAAATCATCTTTGTCAAACATGGGTGGTCGGGTTGAAGAACCATTATCAATATAAGATGACATTACGCTTTACTATAAATGAAAATATGCAAGGATCAAGTCAAGTTAATTCTCAACCACCGCTCTGATACCAATTGATACGTCCCACGGTGTATCAATATACCAAAGTATATTGAACACAGAACAGTTGTAGAGGGGGGTGAATACAACTTTCCACAATCTTTACAAACTTTTAAACACAAAACGTTTTAAGATTCAGATAAAGAATATCAAGCTAAGTAAGTAAAGTGCAGGAATCATTAAAACAGTAAAGCAGTAAAGGAATCAAAACATTCTTGAACACAGATTGTAGTTTTCAAATGTAATCCTTTATTAAGAAATAATCTATACAAAGAATTACAGGGTTGTTGCGGAATAAAGATAGCCTATAGATATCTAAACAACCCTATGAAGTGGCAAACAACAATCAATCAGTTTCAGCTCAAGAGAATCAGCCCAAGCTGATCTCGTACAGACTAAGCTATGTGTAAGAGCAGAGAAACTAGTGTGAAGAATGATTCTCAGGAAATGCCACCCATATGCAATCCATGAATAAGGCTTTTATAGGCACAAGCGCTCATTCATTAGGTATCCGTTGCAGCTACGTGTAATTCGTTCAGTGGTTGATGAAGGAATAATCAATCGTGCCTTTCATGGTACTTGTGGTCCCCCACGTACTGACGCACATTCTTCATCTACCAATAGGAGTATGGACACGCATATGTAAACAACCACCAACCTAGATCCTAGGATTCTTCCTAGTCACGTCATTTGTCCTTATCTTCAATCCAGGTTGTTATCTTCACTTGATTGTCAGGCACAGATTGGGCCGTTTGTCAAGGCACCAATCTGCCTAAGTGTTTCCAAGCTGACTGCTAATCCCAAGTTGTCTTCCACTAACATCTTGGTCTTCTATCTCCAATCCTCCTCTTCGACTTGGACTGAATGCTAATACAATTTGATGCAGCTTGAATAACACTTGCTTCCATAAGATTTTACAATTACAAGTATGAAGCATGATCTGGGTCAGAGACAGATCGTAAGCTGTGTCAGCTTAGTCTGACCCAGATCAGATTACAAAAACCAAAAGATTACTAAGTGTTTATAGGTCAGATTTGTCATCATTAAATTTACAATTAACATTGGGACTCAACAATCTTAGACCCGGGAAGTTTCGTTAATCCTTTTACTTTTTATGTGTTTTTCCTATTTCCCTTTGTTTCTATGTCTAGTACAACGAGGACGTTGTACAATTTAAGTGTGGGGGGATGGAATAGGAAAAACCCTTGGTCTAATTGTTTGATTTATCACAAGCTATGCAAGTAGACAAAAGATGACGATAACTACGCAATATTAGCTTTGGTAGATGAACGGTTAGTTAGGACTTTTAGCTTAACTATAGATTTGTGGTTGTTCATGCTTCCAACTGGATTAGAGCTTAGACTGAAACTGTATGCGATTATGTTTGCCATAGCACATTTAACTGGACTTTTGTTAGGTCCAGATTTAGTCCAGACTTACTGGACTGGCTCCAGACTGGACTACTGGAACCTTATTTAGGTTTGTTAAGAAAACTTGTTTTGCTGGTCTCGCTTCAGACTCGACTACTGGAGCCTCACTGAAGATCTGACCAGAAAACATATTCTACTGGACCTACTCCAGACTTGGAATCTGGAGTCCCTCTGAAGATTTGTCCAGAAATAATTGAAGACTAGTGAGCATTTACTTGTACAGGTAATCTGGAGCATTCTCCAGATTAGCTCACTGAAGATCTGACCAGAAAACATATTCTACTGGACCTACTCCAGACTTGGAATCTGGAGTCCCTCTGAAGATTTGTCCAGAAATAATTGAAGACTAGTGAGCATTTACTTGTACAGGTAATCTGGAGCATTCTCCAGATTAGCTCACTGAAGACTTCACCCCAGTCCAGATCTACTCTACTGAAGACATTCTGACTGAAGTCAAAGACTGAAGTCTGAAGGAAGAAGACTTAACAAATGGCGGAGTCCACTGGAAAGTCTTACCAGATCTGCACACTGGAGGATTGTTAGTGTTCTAGATCCTGCAAGTCTGAACACTAATATCGAGGATTGACTTTAGCCTTTAACACACTTTCCAAAGAACAATCCACTTGTTCTTTAAACAAAGTATACGTGTGTTAAGGTGGTTGGATATAAGGATACACTTGCACTTGATGTGACTTTATCCTTATTCTTATCCAATACATTTAATGTTCTTGTCGGATCATTAAATGTATGCAACCATATTTGTACGGCACAAAATTCACTGGTGAATTTGTTGCCTATAAATACTAAGTCATTTCCTTGATTAAAATACTTTTAAGCATTCCTTTTGCATTTAAGTGAATTTGTCTAAAATACTCTCGATCTTAAACAGGGATACTTCACAACTTTAAGTATCTCGATCCTAAAGAGCTATTTGACAAATATAGATCATTTGTAATCATAGGTTGTTAGGATACTCACTTAATTGTGTTATCTTGATTCCGCAACAACCTTGTATTTTATTTAAACATCAATAAATGAAATACCCATGAAACATACATAATGGTCCACTTTATTTGTTTATTGCTTTAAGTCTTGTATTACTTTGTTTATATATCTTGCATCTTTATTTACAAGTAATACTAGTCCATATCTAGTGATTATTAGACTTGTTGTATTTTACACTTTCTATTGGTTAACCGTCTTGTTAATTAAAGGGACTCACATTTGGTATCAGAGCAGAAGGCTAATCATTGCCTAGATCTGTTCTTGATGGCTAACCAAGAAAATACACAAGGTTTTAGTCTTGGTCCCGATCCTAATGTAAATATGCATGATCAAAATGAACCACAAAACGTTAATAACACTAATCCTCCACCTCCTCCTCCTACTCCTGCTTCTCCACACGTGCATGTGCACTACTCGAATAATCCTGTTCCTAAATTCAGTGGGAACAGTGATGAATTTGGTACGTGGAAGGCTAGGATGGTTTTGCATGTCACTGGTATTGAGAGGAACATGATGAAGATCTTAAACGAAGGTCCATATGTACCTACATCACCTCTCAATCCACTTCTTGATCCTTCTGGATCTAGAAGGGGAAGGGAAAAGAGGGAGGAACATTGGTCAGAAGAGGAGAGGAGATTGGTGAATCTAGACACCCTCCTTAAAAACATGATCCTCGGGGCCGTTCCAGAAACCCTAATTCCCACACTAGTTCTTTTTCCTAGTGCCAAAACCATGTGGGATGAGCTTCTTAACCAACATGAAGGAGGAGATGACACCATTGTCACCAGAAAGGTCTCCTTAAACAAGAGGTATGAGTCATTTTTTGCTCAACCTAACGAGTCTCTCACTGGTACTTACACCAGATTTATGAGTATCATAAACCAATTGAGAGGTCTTGGGGTTGAGAAGGACAAGGATATACTTCTGGAGAAATTTTGTGACATTCTGCCCACCAAATGGTCTCACATGATACTTGTTTTACGACAAGGTAAAACTCTGCACACACACACTCTCTCAACTCTATATGGAGCCTTCAGGTACACTGAAGAAAATCAAGCCCAGAGAGTGGTTGCAGAACAAGATGCTTTTAACCATGCCTCCAGTACTCCTAAAGTGGTTAGTTATTCTGAACCACCAAGTACAGCACTGATATCTTCTGAGAATGTATTTTCTATGAAGAAGATGGTGTCTGAACTTATGGATTCTGGAGAGTCCAGTCAAATCTCTCCAGACTGTTGTGATGAAACTGAAGATGATGACCTTATTGCAATGATTGCTAAAACGTTTAACCGTTTCAAAGCAAGAGCAAATAAGCCATCTGGACAATTTGCATCCAGTTCTTCCACTGACAAGACCAATTTGACATGCTTTAAGTGTGGCAAAAAGGGTCATTTCATGAAAGAGTGCAGGTCCAACCAGTTTGCATCCAAGCCTGGTCCATTCTCTTCTAATAATAAGCCTGATGATAGCTATAAAATGAAATATAAAAAGCTTAAGGCCCAAATTGCTCTCATGGCACAACAAATGGAAACAAATAATAAGTGCATGATTGCTACAACTGAAGAGAAGTGGGTTCCTTCTGATGACTCATCTGTTGATGAAGAAGAAGAAAGAGATTGCTGTTACATGGCTCTGGAAGTTGATGAGCACCTGGTGAAGGAAGATGTCACATCTGGACGATGGGTGGACATTGTTATTAAAAAGGTTAGTGATTATGATAATGCAACTGACCAAGAACTAAAATTGGACATTGCTGAAGCTTTAAATTCTGATTTGATTTTTGTAGAAACTGTTAGATCTGATTGTGTAAATGGTCTAGAAACAGATTCTTCTGAAATAAATGCTTTAAAATCAAAATTAAAAGAGCTTCAAGACATTGAACTGGCATTTCAAGCCCAGGTTCTGGTAACTGAACAATTGATTCAAGAAAAGCAAGATCTTGAAATCATTTTAGAGAAAGAAAAACTGGTAATAAAGTCATGGCTAGAAACTAAAAAGCCATATGATGCTTCAGTTAAACAATTTCCAGCTCAAAAACGTGCATATTTAGATGGAAATACAAATGTTGCATCATTAATACCAGTAATCGATCGATTACCAGAGGTGTTAAGGCCCACAACTGTTTATGATATGCCTGAAACACCCAAGACCAATTTGACATGCTTTAAGTGTGGCAAAAAGGGTCATTTCATGAAAGAGTGCAGGTCCAACCAGTTTGCATCCAAGCCTGGTCCATTCTCTTCTAATAATAAGCCTGATGATAGCTATAAAATGAAATATAAAAAGCTTAAGGCCCAAATTGCTCTCATGGCACAACAAATGGAAACAAATAATAAGTGCATGATTGCTACAACTGAAGAGAAGTGGGTTCCTTCTGATGACTCATCTGTTGATGAAGAAGAAGAAAGAGATTGCTGTTACATGGCTCTGGAAGTTGATGAGCACCTGGTGAAGGAAGATGTCACATCTGGACGATGGGTGGACATTGTTATTAAAAAGGTTAGTGATTATGATAATGCAACTGACCAAGAACTAAAATTGGACATTGCTGAAGCTTTAAATTCTGATTTGATTTTTGTAGAAACTGTTAGATCTGATTGTGTAAATGGTCTAGAAACAGATTCTTCTGAAATAAATGCTTTAAAATCAAAATTAAAAGAGCTTCAAGACATTGAACTGGCATTTCAAGCCCAGGTTCTGGTAACTGAACAATTGATTCAAGAAAAGCAAGATCTTGAAATCATTTTAGAGAAAGAAAAACTGGTAATAAAGTCATGGCTAGAAACTAAAAAGCCATATGATGCTTCAGTTAAACAATTTCCAGCTCAAAAACGTGCATATTTAGATGGAAATACAAATGTTGCATCATTAATACCAGTAATCGATCGATTACCAGAGGTGTTAAGGCCCACAACTGTTTATGATATGCCTGAAACACCCAAGACCAATTTAGACCCAGTTCAATCCCCAGAGGTTAAGACTGGAGCTGTCCAGATGACTGCTCCAGTTAAAAAGGTGAAGCAGAATAGACCTTTACCTCAGACCAATCCCTTACCAAAGCCTTTGACTGGAAAGGCTAAGGTATCATCTGATGAAAATATTTTGTCCAGGATAGAGAGCCAGATTCAAATTCTGACTCGTCAATCACAAAGTTTTAATGCAAGATTAAACTTTCTTGAGGGTACTTCATCTGGCCCTAGACAAAATACAAAACCTTTTTCAAAGAAAGACAAATTTATTTCTCCAGTTGAGAAAAATGAAAAGGTTTTAAAACCATCACCCCCAGTGGTCTTCTCTTCTAAGACCACTATTGAACAAAGTGAACTAGACCAGATTGCCCCAGGGACCTATAAGGGAGGGTCCAGTGAACCCATCAGTCGATGGGTTCCCAAATCTAACTGATAAATATCTGGTGTATGTGTAGGGCGATCGAAAGAAGCTTATCTGGTATCTTGACAGTGCAGCTGGCAGGACGATGACCGGATGTAAGACCCTACTGGAGGAGTTCACCATTTCTGATGGACCCTCCATCACGTTTGGAAATGATGGTTGTGGAAAAACTGAGGGATATGGTGTTCTGAACAATGGACAAGTCAAGTTCAGACGAGTTGCATTTGTGAATGGTTTGAAATATAACTTGATCAGTGTAAGTCAACTGTGTGACGATGGCTATCAAGTCTTATTCAATGTTGCTCAGGGCATCGTATTCAACAAGGACTGGAAGGTAGTGTTGATTGCTCCCAGAAAAGGGAATGTGTACGTGATGGATATGGAAAGCTCTCCTTCAGAGCAGTGTTTCTATACTCAAGCTGATGAAGGGTATTTCTTAGGCTATTCAGCCATTCGCAAGGCCTTCAGAGTCTATAACAAGAGACTGGAGAAGGTCCATGAGTCAATTCATGTAACATTTGATGAATCAAATGCCTCAATCAACAAGAAGCCAGTCCCTGACACTCCCCCAGTAACACCAATTGTCTTTTGTGAATCTGATCCTATAAACGACAAATTTGAAGATTCACCAGACACAGTTTCCAGTCATCCTGATCTGGAACCTGTTCAGAAAAAGAAACTCTCCAGTAGTACTCCATTCTATCCCTCTATTATTTTCAAACTACCCTCTGAAATTAATATTGGTTCAGATGTGCGTACTACTCCAGTATCAGTGTCAGTTGAGAATTTACCAGAAATGTCTTCTGGTGAAGAATTTCATGATGCAAATCGTGATTTAAATGACTCAGATGAAGATACTGAAGTAATTTGGCAAGACCCTCCTCCAGAATCAACTCCAGAGGAGACTCAACTGAATTCTTGCACTGATATTGTTGTCAGTAACAATCCTGGTCAGTACTCCAGATGGACAAAAGCTCACCCTATTGATCAGATCTTAGGTGACTCCAGTCGTGGTGTTCAGACCAGAAGAGCCTCCAGTAATCAATGCTTATACGTCAGTTTTCTATCTTTGATAGAACCTAAGAAGATTGACGAGGCTCTGGAAGATCCAAACTGGGTGACTGCTATGCAAGAAGAGCTTCACCAGTTTGAAAGGAACAAAGTATGGTATCTGGTTCCTTTCCCAGTTGGAAAGAAAGAACCAATTGGAACAAGATGGGTCTTCAGAAACAAAGTAGATGAAGATGGCCAAGTAATAAGAAACAAGGCCAGACTGGTAGCACAAGGCTACTGCCAGTCAGATTCATGTAACATTTGATGAATCAAATGCCTCAATCAACAAGAAGCCAGTCCCTGACACTCCCCCAGTAACACCAATTGTCTTTTGTGAATCTGATCCTATAAACGACAAATTTGAAGATTCACCAGACACAGTTTCCAGTCATCCTGATCTGGAACCTGTTCAGAAAAAGAAACTCTCCAGTAGTACTCCATTCTATCCCTCTATTATTTTCAAACTACCCTCTGAAATTAATATTGGTTCAGATGTGCGTACTACTCCAGTATCAGTGTCAGTTGAGAATTTACCAGAAATGTCTTCTGGTGAAGAATTTCATGATGCAAATCGTGATTTAAATGACTCAGATGAAGATACTGAAGTAATTTGGCAAGACCCTCCTCCAGAATCAACTCCAGAGGAGACTCAACTGAATTCTTGCACTGATATTGTTGTCAGTAACAATCCTGGTCAGTACTCCAGATGGACAAAAGCTCACCCTATTGATCAGATCTTAGGTGACTCCAGTCGTGGTGTTCAGACCAGAAGAGCCTCCAGTAATCAATGCTTATACGTCAGTTTTCTATCTTTGATAGAACCTAAGAAGATTGACGAGGCTCTGGAAGATCCAAACTGGGTGACTGCTATGCAAGAAGAGCTTCACCAGTTTGAAAGGAACAAAGTATGGTATCTGGTTCCTTTCCCAGTTGGAAAGAAAGAACCAATTGGAACAGAATTCCAGAATGCAACTCTGGAGTCATTCTGTACTGACACTGGCATCTCCCAGAACTTCTCTTCAGCCCGCTCTCCAGAGCAAAATGGAGTTGTGGAAAGGAAAAATCGAACGCTGATAGAAGCTGCCAGGAGTATGCTTGCTGAATCTGGACTGTCTACCAGTTTCTGGGCGGAAGCAATTGCAACTGCTTGCCACACCCAGAATCGATCAGTGTACATCAAAAGACACAAAAAGACAGCCTATGAAGTCTTAAGAAATAGAAAACCAAACATTGGTTATTTTCACGTTTTTGGATGTCCAGTTTACATCCTGAACGACTCCAGTCAGCTAGGCAAATTTGATGCCAAAGCTGATGAAGGGTATTTCTTAGGCTATTCAGCCATTCGCAAGGCCTTCAGAGTCTATAACAAGAGACTGGAGAAGGTCCATGAGTCAATTCATGTAACATTTGATGAATCAAATGCCTCAATCAACAAGAAGCCAGTCCCTGACACTCCCCCAGTAACACCAATTGTCTTTTGTGAATCTGATCCTATAAACGACAAATTTGAAGATTCACCAGACACAGTTTCCAGTCATCCTGATCTGGAACCTGTTCAGAAAAAGAAACTCTCCAGTAGTACTCCATTCTATCCCTCTATTATTTTCAAACTACCCTCTGAAATTAATATTGGTTCAGATGTGCGTACTACTCCAGTATCAGTGTCAGTTGAGAATTTACCAGAAATGTCTTCTGGTGAAGAATTTCATGATGCAAATCGTGATTTAAATGACTCAGATGAAGATACTGAAGTAATTTGGCAAGACCCTCCTCCAGAATCAACTCCAGAGGAGACTCAACTGAATTCTTGCACTGATATTGTTGTCAGTAACAATCCTGGTCAGTACTCCAGATGGACAAAAGCTCACCCTATTGATCAGATCTTAGGTGACTCCAGTCGTGGTGTTCAGACCAGAAGAGCCTCCAGTAATCAATGCTTATACGTCAGTTTTCTATCTTTGATAGAACCTAAGAAGATTGACGAGGCTCTGGAAGATCCAAACTGGGTGACTGCTATGCAAGAAGAGCTTCACCAGTTTGAAAGGAACAAAGTATGGTATCTGGTTCCTTTCCCAGTTGGAAAGAAAGAACCAATTGGAACAAGATGGGTCTTCAGAAACAAAGTAGATGAAGATGGCCACGTAATAAGAAACAAGGCCAGACTGGTAGCACAAGGCTACTGCCAGTCAGATGTCGACTTTGATGAATCTTTTGCTCCAGTGGCTAGACTTGAAGCGATCAGAATTTTCTTAGCATTCGCTGCTAATCACCAGTTCAAGGTCTACCAGATGGACAAAAGCTCACCCTATTGATCAGATCTTAGGTGACTCCAGTCGTGGTGTTCAGACCAGAAGAGCCTCCAGTAATCAATGCTTATACGTCAGTTTTCTATCTTTGATAGAACCTAAGAAGATTGACGAGGCTCTGGAAGATCCAAACTGGGTGACTGCTATGCAAGAAGAGCTTCACCAGTTTGAAAGGAACAAAGTATGGTATCTGGTTCCTTTCCCAGTTGGAAAGAAAGAACCAATTGGAACAAGATGGGTCTTCAGAAACAAAGTAGATGAAGATGGCCACGTAATAAGAAACAAGGCCAGACTGGTAGCACAAGGCTACTGCCAGTCAGATGTCGACTTTGATGAATCTTTTGCTCCAGTGGCTAGACTTGAAGCGATCAGAATTTTCTTAGCATTCGCTGCTAATCACCAGTTCAAGGTCTACCAGATGGACGTAAAGAGTGCTTTCTTGAATGGGAAGCTTGAAGAAGAAGTTTACGTCAGACAACCTCCAGGTTTCGTTGATGACAAGCATCCACATTGGGTATATCGTCTGGACAAAGCGCTATATGGCCTCAGACAAGCCCCACGTGCCTGGTATGATACTCTGACTAAACATTTGTTGAAAAATGGTTTTAAACGAGGTGCAATTGACAATACCTTGTTCATTCTTCATGAGAAAGGTAATCTGTTAATGGTACAAATTTATGTTGATGATATAATTTTTGGGTCTACTGATGAAAACATGTGCAAGAAATTTTCTAAAATCATGTCCACTGAATATGAAATGAGTTTGATGGGTGAATTAACATATTTTCTTGGACTCCAGATTAAACAAAACAAAGATGGAATTTTTATTAATCAGGAAAAATATGTTAGAGATCTTTTAAAGAAATTCGATATGAATTCTTCACCATCTAAACCAACTCCAATTTCTGCACCACTGACACTGGACTCGGATCCAGATGGCAAACCAGTGAACACCACTGTCTTTAGAGGCATGGTTGGTTCACTGATGTATTTAACGGCCAGTAGACCAGATATTATGTTTTCAACATGTTTATGTGCCAGATATCAGTCTAATCCAAAGGAATCTCATATGCTCGCTGTAAAGCGCATACTGAAGTACCTTAAAGGTGCTCCCAGTCTAGGTCTTTGGTACCCCAAAGGCTCAGGCATGGATCTAATGGGTTATTCAGATTCAGATCATGCAGGTTGTAAGATAGATAGGAAATCCACAACTGGTGGATGTCATTTCCTAGGTGGCAAACTGGTCAGCTGGACCAGTAAGAAGCAAACTTCAGTTTCATTATCCACTGCTGAAGCTGAATACGTGTCTGCAGCCAGTTGTTGTGCTCAGATACTCTGGATGAAGAGCCAGTTGCTTGATTATGGTATTAAATATTCAAAAACTCCAATCTTTTGTGATAATACCAGTGCCATCGCTATCTCCAACAATCCAGTCATGCACTCCAGAACCAAACACATCGATCTAAGGTACCATTTCATTCGCGATCATATTATGAAAAACAACATTGAACTCCATTTTATTCCCACTGACAAACAACTCGCTGACATTTTTACTAAACCACTGGATGTAAAAACTTTTGAATATCTTGTTGGTGAGTTGGGAATGTTAAACCCTTAAATCTGGAACCTTGGTATTGAACGCCATTGTGTACTACTAAGGATCTTTGATTTAAAGATTCAAAAATTTATTTCTGGATCAACATTCCAGGGAAGACTTGAAAAATATTTTCTCTTAAAAATGTTTAAGTTCAGGGGAATTAATTTTCTCACTGGACAAATTCTTCAGAAAATATTACTGGTGCTTTGTAAATATGTCCCTCTCACTGGTAACTGGACAAGTTGAAGTGCGTGTTTGAGTTGACTTATGTCTTCTTGTAAATGTGTCCCTCTCATTTGTCTGTATTAGTTGACGTGCAAGTTTAAGGTTTCCAGTCTTTCAAAAATTGGTTTTCACTGGTACTTTACTGGAGTGTCCCTCCAGTGTACCATCAGTACATGCTTCACTGGACTAATCCACCAGTGATACTGGACGGTCCTGTCAACCTCCAGATGCACTGAATAATGTCATAATATTTTCAAAATACTTGATCTTTGTATGTGCCACGTAAGCAAACTTTTTCAAAGATATTTATCTTATAAATCCTATGTGGCATGGATATTTTTCAAAATACTTGATCTTTGTATGTGCCACGTAAGCAAACTTTTTCAAAGATATTTATCTTATAAATCCTATGTGGCATGGATATTTTTCAAAATACTTGATCTTTGTATGTGCCACGTAAGCAAACTTTTTCAAAGATATTTATCTTATAAATCCTATGTGGCATGGATATTTTTCAAAATACTTGATCTTTGTATGTGCCACGTAAGCAAACTTTTTCAAAGATATTTATCTTATAAATCCTATGTGGCATGGATATTTTTCAAAATACTTGATCTTTGTATGTGCCACGTAAGCAAACTTTTTCAAAGATATTTATCTTATAAATCCTATGTGGCATGGATATTTTTCAAAATACTTGATCTTTGTATGTGCCACGTAAGCAAACTTTTTCAAAGATATTTATCTTATAAATCCTATGTGGCATGGATATTTTTCAAAACTATGATGGTCTTTTTACTTTGGGAACACAAAAAGTACAAATTTGCTTGTTTTTGTGGGCGGTGAACCATCAACCATTTATGGGTGATGTGATACAATTAAATGCGGATCTCAAAACACGATCAAAAATGTTATTTGATAAATTCAAATTGAACGTTTGAAATCCACATTATCTCTCCTATATATACCCACTTTCACTTTCAATTTCATTTACTTCGAACATTTACTCCCAAATCTTCAAATTCCTTCATTCAATTTCATCTTCTTCTATATATCCAATGGCTCCTAGACAATCAAACTCACCAAGAAATCTACTATCCGCTGAATATGCTCCGGCGGCTGATGTAGTTAGAGCACCTCATATCAACCTTGAAGCTAGGGCTTTAAGGATGAATATGAATAACTGGATGGCAAAACTCACGCTATCCAGTGTCCATGATCCACAATCTATAATTGGGAGATTAAACACCTTTTTTCTCTCATGTCCACTGTATGGTGCCCTAACTTTAAATCCAGAAAAGATGTATCACGATTATCTTTGTGAATTCTGGTATACAGCCGAATACAATGAAGCAAATTCAACTATTGAATTTTCTCTCGAGCAAGGGACCAGACCCTTGGCTTTTACAGTAGATTCTCTCAGAGAAGCTCTTCAATTAGGCTATCTGGATGAGAATGAGTTGGCAATCCCACTCCCTACTGGTATCAATTTCAGAGAGGTATGCAGATTAATGGGGCATACAGAGATAGTTGATGAAAATGGTCAGTTGTTGAGGAAAGGGACCATTTACATGAGTAGACTGACGGATTCGTGGAGATACTTCTTCACACACATCGTCGAATGTCTTGGAGGCAGTTCTGGAGGATTGGATCAAATCAATCAAACACACCTCCAGATTGCCTATTGCTTATGGTTTGGGCTAAGGGTTGATTTCGCCCAGATATTCTTTGATGATCTGGTGGAACGTATAAAGGCAAAGGGGAGAAAGCCATTCGTGCCATATATTCGCTTTCTTTCTCTTATTTTCAAAAATGCCCTTGGAGCCCAGTACGATTTTGAAACCACTCACTTCTCAATGAGTGAGTATATGAGAGATCTGGCCAACTTGAGGTCCAGGGATGGAGAGGTGGATATTCCTCCAGCAATGCTGACACTTCAAAGAATTGAAGAGAATGTGGCACCAGTAAGGGTACAAGTTGTTGATGTACCTACTGGTAGTGAAGATGTTCAGATTGTTGAAATGGTACAACCTTTAAGGCAAGTGGCTCCAGAAAGTTCAAGTCAAGCAGTTGATGAGCTTTCCAGACGACCAAGATCACATAGGCGTCTGATGAGAGGTGGAGTCCAGGTAAACCCATTAACCCATCCTGGTGATATTATGAATATTGATGGGTCTCCCATCTTTGAAGAGGAAAATATTGATCCTTCTGTACAATCTGAACAGAGAGTGGACACTGAAGTCCAGGCTGTTGTACGAGAAGAGGATGTTGAAGTTGTTCAGACTGAAGAACAAGCTTCTGGTGAGCAAGAGGCTCCACTGGATTTAAATGTGGAAGCTGGTGAACAAGAAGGGTTAATAAGGAGAAAGAGAGAAGTTGCCAGAGCAGTCGCTACTGAAAGCGTCGTGCAGCAGAGACAAGTGACTGGTACTGATGCCAGTGCACGTATGGTTGAAAGAACACAAGAAGCTACTGGTACTGAAGCCAGTGAGCCCCAGTTCGAAAGCTTCCCAGACATTCCTACTACACTGAAGGCTGTGAAAGGAAAAGAAAAAATGGTGTCTGGTGAAGAACAAGAACAAGTTGTTGAAGATGTTGACAATGAGACTTCCAGGAAGTTACAACAACAGTGTATCATGATAGAAATCTTCAAAGATAATCAAAGAAATGAACTGCTGGCCCATCATAGGGATATGGCTACAATGGGTACTCTGGACTCCTACAACGCTGGCAGGTTAGGCGTAAACATTGAAGTTTTTAAAAGATGAGGTTGAAAAGATTGTTACAAGAGTTGGTGCTCTGGAAAGCAGGCCTACATTTGACCAGACTGATCTGGTCAACACCCTCAGTGATGAAGTTGTCAGAAAATTCAAGGGTGATATGCTGAAAGAGATATCTGATGAAATATCTGGATCAATCCTTAGATCATTTCAGGAGGTTATGTTGCCAGAAGTTGTAAAGATGGTTGAAGTTGAGCTGCCCAAGGACTTGCCAGAATCAATTGAAAGTATTAAAAGGGAAGTCCAGGCACTCAAAACTGGTATGGCTGCTTCATTACCAGAACAAGGAAGAACCTTTGGTTCGCTTGATAGACATATGATGGAAGAGTTGTGGAATGATCTGAAGTCAAGGACTAGAGATCATTCCAAGGGGGAAAAACGTTCAGTTCCATCTACTGGTGAACAAGAATTGGAATACAGAAAGAGGATAACTGGTCTACCCAAGTTAACTGCCAAGCAACTGAAAGCTATCAAAGATGGTGATCTGAGCACCTTTATTCCTCTGGATACCACTCATAGAATCAATAGACAAGAATACCAGTCCACTGAAGGACAGCAGAGTGGTGTATCCAGGGATACTGAAGAGATGGTCCAGTTGGCAAAGCAAAGGGCTAAATATGATGAAATGATGACGTTCAGGGCCAATGCAAGAAGAATAATTAATGCTGAAATCACACTGGCTGAACATCATCAAGGTATGACCAGGTTTAATGTGAAGTTGACCAGAGAGGGTAACTTTACAGATGAGAGGAAGGATACTTCAGTCCAAGCATTTGGATGGACTGAACTAAAGGAGATTGGATTAACTTTCAAAGGTAAGACTGATCTCTCTCCAGATGTGAAAGCCTTTATGAAGAGGATTGAGAAAGTCTGGAAGAGAATCCAAGAAATGGAAGCTGTGTTGGGTCTGAGACCACCAGTGTCTGTTCCATTATCATCTCCTAAGAGGAAGGCTACTGGTACTGAAGCCAGTGAGCCCCAGTTCGAAAGCTTCCCAGACATTCCTACTACACTGAAGGCTGTGAAAGGAAAAGAAAAAATGGTGTCTGGTGAAGAACAAGAACAAGTTGTTGAAGATGTTGACAATGAGACTTCCAGGAAGTTACAACAACAGTGTATCATGATAGAAATCTTCAAAGATAATCAAAGAAATGAACTGCTGGCCCATCATAGGGATATGGCTACAATGGGTACTCTGGACTCCTACAACGCTGGCAGGTTAGGCGTAAACATTGAAGTTTTTAAAAGGATGAAGGAGGATCCCAGAGTTCAACAATGTCTTGATGCACTGGACGATGTCCATATACGCTCGTTCTATGCTGAAGAAGAGCAGGTATATGACTCGTTGATTTATGGTGTAACCATTCCAGAGTTGATCAGACAGAGAAAGGAGGAGCTGGTAAGCCTCCAGAAAAAGATCAGAAGAAATGCTGGTGCTCTGGAATTGGAATACAGAAAGAGGATAACTGGTCTACCCAAGTTAACTGCCAAGCAACTGAAAGCTATCAAAGATGGTGATCTGAGCACCTTTATTCCTCTGGATACCACTCATAGAATCAATAGACAAGAATACCAGTCCACTGAAGGACAGCAGAGTGGTGTATCCAGGGATACTGAAGAGATGGTCCAGTTGGCAAAGCAAAGGGCTAAATATGATGAAATGATGACGTTCAGGGCCAATGCAAGAAGAATAATTAATGCTGAAATCACACTGGCTGAACATCATCAAGGTATGACCAGGTTTAATGTGAAGTTGACCAGAGAGGGTAACTTTACAGATGAGAGGAAGGATACTTCAGTCCAAGCATTTGGATGGACTGAACTAAAGGAGATTGGATTAACTTTCAAAGGTAAGACTGATCTCTCTCCAGATGTGAAAGCCTTTATGAAGAGGATTGAGAAAGTCTGGAAGAGAATCCAAGAAATGGAAGCTGTGTTGGGTCTGAGACCACCAGTGTCTGTTCCATTATCATCTCCTAAGAGGAAGGCCACTGAAGATGCACCAGGGCATTCATCAAGAAGAAGGGCCTGAACTCTTACCATTGTACTTGTTGTAATTATTTTCCTTTTTGATGAAAGTAATAATAGTTGCAAGTTTTTAAATTTTACAAGTAGAATGACCAGATTTAGTCTAAGTTAGAACTTAAAAGATGAAACTGAAAACACTCATGATCTATAAAGTGTTTTCCAGTAACTTAGATTAGACTTAAATCGACCAAGTGTTTTCCATAACTTGATTCTTATAAAGTGTTTTCCAGTAACTTAGATTAGACTTAAATCGACCAAGTGTTTTCCAGACATACAAATTTGTATATCTATAAGTCTGAAAAATACTTGCATTATTTCTAAACAAATAGGGGGAATTTGTTAGGTCCAGATTTAGTCTAAGTTAGAACTTAAAAGATGAAACTGAAAACACTCATGATCTATAAAGTGTTTTCCAGTAACTTAGATTAGACTTAAATCGACCAAGTGTTTTCCAGTAACTTAGATTAGACTTAAATCGACCAAGTGTTTTCCAGACATACAAATTTGTATATCTATAAGTCTGAAAAATACTTGCATTATTTCTAAACAAATAGGGGGAATTTGTTAGGTCCAGATTTAGTCCAGACTTACTGGACTGGCTCCAGACTGGACTACTGGAACCTTATTTAGGTTTGTTAAGAAACTTGTTTTGCTGGTCTCGCTCCAGACCCGACTACTGGAGCTCACTGAAGACTTCACCCCAGTCCAGATCTACTCTACTGAAGACATTCTGACTGAAGTCAAAGACTGAAGTCTGAAGGAAGAAGACTTAACAAATGGCGGAGTCCACTGGAAAGTCTTACCAGATCTGCACACTGGAGGATTGTTAGTGTTCTAGATCCTGCAAGTCTGAACACTAATATCGAGGATTGACTTTAGCCTTTAACACACTTTCCAAAGAACAATCCACTTGTTCTTTAACAAAAGTATACGTGTGTTAAGGTGGTTGGATAATAGGATACACTTGCACTTGATGTGACTTTATCCTTATTCTTATCTAATACATTTAATGTTCTTGTCGGATCATTAAATGTATGCCAACCATATTTGTACGGCACAAATTCACTGGTGAATTTGTTGCCTATAAATACTAAGTCATTCCTTGAACAAAAATACTTTTAAGCATTCCTTTTGCATTTAAGTGAATTTGTCTAAAATACTCTCGATCTTAAACAGGGATACTTCACAACTTTAAGTATCTCGATCCTAAAGAGCTATTTGACAAATATAGATCATTTGTAATCATAGGTTGTTAGGATACTCACTTAATTGTGTTATCTTGATTCCGCAACAACCTTGTATTTTATTTAAACATCAATAAATGAAATACCCATGAAACATACATAATGGTCCACTTTATTTGTTTATTGCTTTAAGTCTTGTATTACTTTGTTTATATATCTTGCATCTTTATTTACAAGTAATACTAGTCCATATCTAGTGATTATTAGACTTGTTGTATTTTACACTTTCTATTGGTTAACCATCTCGTTAATTAAGGGACTCACAACTTTAAGTATCTCGATCCTAAAGAGCTATTTGACAAATATAGATCATTTGTAATCATAGGTTGTTAGGATACTCACTTAATTGTGTTATCTTGATTCCGCAACAACCTTGTATTTTATTTAAACATCAATAAATGAAATACCCATGAAACATACATAATGGTCCACTTTATTTGTTTATTGCTTTAAGTCTTGTATTACTTTGTTTATATATCTTGCATCTTTATTTACAAGTAATACTAGTCCATATCTAGTGATTATTAGACTTGTTGTATTTTACACTTTCTATTGGTTAACCATCTCGTTAATTAAGGGACTCACAACTTTAAGTATCTCGATCCTAAAGAGCTATTTGACAAATATAGATCATTTGTAATCATAGGTTGTTAGGATACTCACTTAATTGTGTTATCTTGATTCCGCAACAACCTTGTATTTTATTTAAACATCAATAAATGAAATACCCATGAAACATACATAATGGTCCACTTTATTTGTTTATTGCTTTAAGTCTTGTATTACTTTGTTTATATATCTTGCATCTTTATTTACAAGTAATACTAGTCCATATCTAGTGATTATTAGACTTGTTGTATTTTACACTTTCTATTGGTTAACCATCTCGTTAATTAAGGGACTCACAACTTTAAGTATCTCGATCCTAAAGAGCTATTTGACAAATATAGATCATTTGTAATCATAGGTTGTTAGGATACTCACTTAATTGTGTTATCTTGATTCCGCAACAACCTTGTATTTTATTTAAACATCAATAAATGAAATACCCATGAAACATACATAATGGTCCACTTTATTTGTTTATTGCTTTAAGTCTTGTATTACTTTGTTTATATATCTTGCATCTTTATTTACAAGTAATACTAGTCCATATCTAGTGATTATTAGACTTGTTGTATTTTACACTTTCTATTGGTTAACCATCTCGTTAATTAAGGGACTCACAACTTTAAGTATCTCGATCCTAAAGAGCTATTTGACAAATATAGATCATTTGTAATCATAGGTTGTTAGGATACTCACTTAATTGTGTTATCTTGATTCCGCAACAACCTTGTATTTTATTTAAACATCAATAAATGAAATACCCATGAAACATACATAATGGTCCACTTTATTTGTTTATTGCTTTAAGTCTTGTATTACTTTGTTTATATATCTTGCATCTTTATTTACAAGTAATACTAGTCCATATCTAGTGATTATTAGACTTGTTGTATTTTACACTTTCTATTGGTTAACCATCTCGTTAATTAAGGGACTCACAACTTTAAGTATCTCGATCCTAAAGAGCTATTTGACAAATATAGATCATTTGTAATCATAGGTTGTTAGGATACTCACTTAATTGTGTTATCTTGATTCCGCAACAACCTTGTATTTTATTTAAACATCAATAAATGAAATACCCATGAAACATACATAATGGTCCACTTTATTTGTTTATTGCTTTAAGTCTTGTATTACTTTGTTTATATATCTTGCATCTTTATTTACAAGTAATACTAGTCCATATCTAGTGATTATTAGACTTGTTGTATTTTACACTTTCTATTGGTTAACCATCTCGTTAATTAAGGGACTCACAACTTTAAGTATCTCGATCCTAAAGAGCTATTTGACAAATATAGATCATTTGTAATCATAGGTTGTTAGGATACTCACTTAATTGTGTTATCTTGATTCCGCAACAACCTTGTATTTTATTTAAACATCAATAAATGAAATACCCATGAAACATACATAATGGTCCACTTTATTTGTTTATTGCTTTAAGTCTTGTATTACTTTGTTTATATATCTTGCATCTTTATTTACAAGTAATACTAGTCCATATCTAGTGATTATTAGACTTGTTGTATTTTACACTTTCTATTGGTTAACCATCTCGTTAATTAAGGGACTCACAACTTTAAGTATCTCGATCCTAAAGAGCTATTTGACAAATATAGATCATTTGTAATCATAGGTTGTTAGGATACTCACTTAATTGTGTTATCTTGATTCCGCAACAACCTTGTATTTTATTTAAACATCAATAAATGAAATACCCATGAAACATACATAATGGTCCACTTTATTTGTTTATTGCTTTAAGTCTTGTATTACTTTGTTTATATATCTTGCATCTTTATTTACAAGTAATACTAGTCCATATCTAGTGATTATTAGACTTGTTGTATTTTTCTTGGACTATTTGCTTGAGGACAAGCAAAGACTTAAGTGTGGGGGTATATGATGAGCGTCCATTTTGTGATAAAAACCCCTATCGAAAGGCCTCATTTCTATGTCTAAAATGAGTTAATATTCCGGAACTATTGGTACTTAATGAGTCGTATGTTTATGCAGGTTCACGGAAGATGCGAGAGAGGGTAAATGACATCAAGTAACTCAAGATGAAGGCCTATGAAGTTACAAGACACAAGGAGGTGATTCGGGAGCCGTACGAAGAAGAACGAACTGCAGCAGGAGCTACCAGCGCCGCTGGCCAATATCAAGCGCCGCTCCCATCAGCCCAGCGCCGTTGGCCCAGTCCCAGTGCCGTTGGCAAGCCCAGTCAGCGCCGCTGGGCGGCCCAGATCAACAACCGACTTATTTCACTATTTAAGTCGAACTAACCCTCAAAACCCTAGGAGAGAGCCGATTTAGCAGCCCTAGCCGCCTACATTCAACCCTAGGTCGTAGTTGCAGATTTCAAGAAGGTTTTGGAGCTTCTAACACCTTCCGGTCTTCATCCTCAGCCTAGATCTACTTTTCTATTTTACTTTCAGTTGGTAAACAATGTCTTTCATCTTTTCAGACTTTGTTATTCCTTTAATAATGTCAGGCTAGTAGGCTGAATACCTGTTTGGATCAATGTGATCATGTAGACGTTTATTGTTTTACTTTATTTGTTAGAATCTGTTGGACTGTGCTTTACTGTTTATGTTAGAATCTGTTGGACTGTGCTTTACTGTTTATCGTAGATCCATGTTTTACTACTTCTTCATATTATTATCGGTTCTATATCTGAATATATTAGTTTAATTCTGATGGTTGTCTATGATCATACACTAGGACTAATATGCTAGGATGGAAAACACTAGTCGGTCTATAACTAGTTGTAAAAAGTGATTCACTTGTAACCGAGGGATCCAGAACCGTAGTAATTAGGATGAATAGAACATGATGCTTAACAATCTCAGACGCGATCCTTTGACTTGGAAACGAGCACTGTGGTCACCGGAGATAATTACTATCTGGTCATGGCTTAAGAGTCGGGTAACTAAAAGATGAACTAGTAACACAAACTTTAGGTCATTAATGCTTAAACAATGAATCTAACGAGAATTTGTTTATAGGGTAGTGTGAGTCTAGCGACAGCACTAGTAATTAGGCAAAGTGAATCTAACGAGAATCTGAGCCGTGATTAAGTTTCCAACAGACTAGCAAATGGGTAGGATAGTATTTGGTCGTACCATGAGATCGGAGATGCCAAACAAGTATTTTAATTTAATTACTGTTATTTGCTTTTTCAAACTATTTTCAGACTAAGCCTCTCGCTGAATAAGCGGTTGCGGCTTCTATTTACTTTTCAGTATTTTAATTAGTTTAATAGGAAATCGTGACAACCCCACAACCGCTAGAATTACACATATTATTAGATTAGGTAGTGCAAGCGTCCCTGCGAACGATCCTGTAACTTATCACTTAGACTATACTACACTGATCGAGTTCTCTGCTCGTAAGTGTGTGTGTTTTCAGATAATTACTTGTACAACTTATAAATTTAAAAGCATAAAAAAATAAAAAACCACATCAATGGGCCAATATACTATGGCCCTAATTTTCCGCGTTTTACAAATCGAACTACACATTTCCACGGGGACACTTTTAGCAACACAAAATCACCCACTTCAAATTCGAGGGGTCGTCGTCTAATGTTTGCATACTTCAAATGTCGTTCCCGGGCCACTCTCAACTTTTCCTTGATTTGTGAGATCACTTTTGTCGTTTCAACAACAATCTCGGGTCCACTAAGTTGACTTTCGCCAATCTCTGCCCAAGCTAGAGGTGACCTACACTTTCTCCCATACAAAGCTTTAAACGATGCCATTTGGATGCTAGCATGATAGCTATTATTGTAGGAGAATTCGACTAACGGAAGATGCACGTCCCAATTGCCACCAAACTCGATGGCACAAGCTCTTAGCATATCTTCAAGCGTTTGAATCGTTCTTTCACTTTGACCGTCGGTTTGTGGATGGAATGTCGTACTCATATCGAGTTGAGTACCCATTGCTTTTTGGAACGCCTTCCAAAACTTTGAAGTGAATCGGGTATCCCGATCGGTTATTATGGAAATTAGCACCCCATGTTTGGATACTACCTCTTTGATGTACAAACGTGCCATGTTTTCAAATTTGTCATCTTCCCGGATGGCAAAGAAGTGAGCCGACTTAGTCAACCGGTCAACAATCACCCAAATCGTGTCACGAATACTACTCGTTCTTGGTAACTTCGTGATGAAGTCCATGGCAATTCATTCCCATTTCCACTCCGGTGTTACCGGTTGAGCTAGTAAACCGGGTGGTTTCTTGTGGTCGGCTTTTACTTGCAAGCACGTAATACATTCACTAACGTATTTGGCAATGTCTTTCTTCATTCCTGGCCACCAAAATAAATCCCTTATATCAAAATACATCTTGTTGGAACCCGAGTGAACCGAGTAGGCCGACTTGTGAGCATCATCCATCAACTTCAACCGTAGACCACCAAAAACGGGGATCCATAAACGTTCCACAAAATACAACCCGTCATCATCTCTTCTATCAAATTGCTCTTCCAAACCGTGAAGTCCTTTGTTGATGAAGTTTTCCGGCATGGTTGCCACCCTTTGCGCTTCAATGATTGAGTCACTAATACTCCTTTTCACGGTAAGGCTCATGGCTCTAACCCGTCTAGGGTTTACACATTCTTTCCGGCTCAATGCATCGGCTACCACACTTGCTTTACCCGGGTGATGATACCGGATAACGCAATCATAATCACTAAAGAGTTCTAGCCACCTCCGTTGCCTCATGTTCAATTCACTTTGGTCAAAAATGTGTTGAAGGCTTTTGTAATCTGTATAGATCACACTTTTGGTGCCATACAAGTAATGCCTCCAATACTTCAAAGCAAATACGACCGCTCCCAACTCCAAGTCATGAGTCGGGTAATTCTTCTCATGCACCTTCAATTGTCTAGAGGCGTATGCGATCACTTTGCCCCTTTGCATCAAAACACATGCCAAGCCTTGCCCGGATGCATCACAATACACAACAAAATCATCGGCTCCTTCGGGCAAGCTTAAGATTGGTGCATCACACAATTTATCTTTCAACAACTGAAAAGCTTGTTCTTGTTTCTCGCCCCAATCAAACCTTCTTTCTCGTTGAGTCAACAAGGTCAAAGGTTGGGCGATCTTTGAAAAGCCTTCAATGAATCGTCTATAATAACCCGCCAAACCAAGAAATTGGCGAATCTCGGTTGGCGTCTCGGGTCGTCTCCAATTCTTTCACCGCTTCAATTTTACTCGGGTCCACATGAATTCCTTCCTTGCTCACCACGTGACCAAGACAGTGGACTTCTTCAAGCCAAAATTCCCATTTGGAGAACTTGGCATACAATTTCTCTTCTCGAAGCAACTCCAACACTTTCTTCAAATGTTCCGCGTGATCTTCTTTTGTCTTGGAATAGATAAGTATGTCATCAATGAAGACAATGACAAACTTATCCAAATAGGGTCGACACACCCGGTTCATCAAATCCATGAACACCGCTGGTGCATTGGTCAACCCAAAAGGCATAACCGTGAACTCAAAGTGTCTATAACGTGTTCGGAAGGTCGTCTTGGGAATATCATCTTCATGGACACGCAATTGGTGGTAACCCGACCGCAAGTCACTCTTTGAGAAGTAACGAGCACCTTGGAGTTGGTCAAATAAATCATCAATCCTTGGGAGAGGATAACAATTTTTCACCGTGAGTTTGTTTAGTTCTCTATAGTCGATACACATTTGAAAAGAGCCGTCCTTCTTCTTGACAAATAAAACCGGTGTGCCCCACGGTGATTTACTAGGGCGAATGAAACCCTTTTCTTGGAGTTCTTTGAGTTGGGCGACCAACTCTTGCATTTCGGTCATGGCTAAGCGATAAGGTGCTTTGGCCACGGGAGAAGCATTTGGAATGAGATCAATACAGAAATCAAGTTGACGGGATGGAGGCAAACCCGGTAAGTCATCCGGAAATACATCCGCAAACTCATTAACCACGGGCACGGTCTTCAATTCAACTTTCATGACATTGACACTATACACTTTTCCTTCCCACGGCTCGGTTGTCTCGCCTTGAACCACTAACTCCTCACCATCTTATAACAGAATCCTCACTACCCTACTACCACAATCTATTACCACAATCATCGCCGACATCCAATCCATACCCACAATTACGTCAAAACTACCGATATCAAAAGGAACTAGGTCTATAAGAAACGGATGGTCACGTAACTCTAAAGTACAATCACGAACAACTTGGCCAATTTTTGTCAACCCGCCATTTACCATTTCAAGTTCAAAATAATACGCCAACGGACTAAGGCTAGCATCAATCAACGGTATGAAATCATTGGAAACAAGGCTAAAATCGGCCCCGGGATCAAATAATACGGTGGAATATTGATTGTTGAGGAGAAAAGTACCTGCAACAACGTTAGGATCAACACGTGCCTCAGCTGCATTCACGGCAAAAGCTCTTCCACGAGGAGCAAGTTGTTGTGGAGCTTGTTGTTGTTGTTAATGGCCTTGATGTCCCCGGTTTTGATGGACCGGCAATTTGCAATTGATTAGGATGCACGGTCACTTGGACTTGTTGGCCAATGAGATTGGGGCACACATTGCGGTAGTGATCACGACTACCACATTCATAGCAAGTGCCCGAACCATCGGGGGATTTCTAGCATTAAGAGGAGCAACATTCAATGGAGCAACTCGATGGTTGTTGGGACACGTCTTAGAGGTGTGGCCCGCTTGGTTGCAATGGAAACAAGCATCACATTGCATATTAGGCCAATGGTGACGGTTACACCTAGGACATAAAGGACTAGTCCCTGCATAACCATCTCTTGGTGGCACAACCGCCGGCACAACCGCCGCATAAACCTTCCCTCCACGTCCATGGCGTTTGTTGTCACGCCTCTCCACCATTTTGGTGCCACTTGACTCGGCCACCTCCTTTCTCTTGTTCGAACTGTGAGTCCCTTAAATTACGAGATGGTTAACCAATGAAAGTGTAAAATACAACAAGTCTAATAATCACTAGATTTGGACTAGTATTACTTGTAAATAAAGATGCAAGATATATAAACAAAGTAATACAAGACTTAAAGCAATAAACAAATAAAGTGGACCATTATGTATGTTTCATGGGTATTTCATTTATTGATGTTTAAATAAAATACAAGGTTGTTGCGGAATCAAGATAACACAATTAAGTATGTATCCTAACAACCTATGAGTTACAATATGATCTATATTTGTCAAATAACTCTTTAGGATCGAGATACTTAAAGTTGTGAAGTATCCCTGTTTAAGATCGAGAGTATTTGGACAAATTCACTTTCATGCAAAGTGTTATGCTTAAAAAGTAATTTTCTCAAGGATATGACTTTGTATTTATAGGCAACAAAATTCACCAGTGAACTTCGTGCCGTACAAATATGGTTGTATACATTTAATGATCCGACAAGAACATTAAATGTATTGGATAAGGAATAAGGATAAAGTCACATCAAGTGCAAGTGTATCCTTTTATCCAACCACCTTAACACACTTATACTTTGTTAAAGAACAAGTGGATTGTTCTTTGGAAAGTGTGTTAAAGGCATAAGTCAAACCTCGATATCAGTGTTCAGACTTGTAGTATCTAGAACACTGACAATCCTCCAGTGTGCAGATCTGGTAAGACTTTCCAGTGGACTCCGCCATTTGTTAAGTCTTCTTCCTTCAGACTTCAGTCTTTGACTTCAGTCAGAATGTCTTCAGTAGAGTAGATCTGGACTGGGGTGAAGTCTTCAGTGAGCTAATCTGGAGAATTCTCCAGAGTACCTATACAAGTAAATGCTCACTAGTCTTCAATTATTTCTGGACAAATCTTCAGAGGGACTCCAGATTCCAAGTCTGGAGTAGATCCAGTAGAGAAACGTTTTCTGGTCAGATTTTCAGCGAGGCTCCAGTAGTCGGGTCTGGAGCGAGACCAGCAAAACAAGTTTTCTTAACAAACCTAAATAAGGTTCCAGTAGTCCAGTCTGGAGCCAGTCCAGTAAGTCTGGACTAAATCTGGACCTAACAAATTCCCCCTATTTGTTTAGAAATAATGCAAGTGTTTTCAGACTTATAGATATACAAATTTGTATGTCTGGAAAACACTTGGTCGATTTAAGTCTTAAAAAAAATAAGTTACTGGAGAACACTTTATAGATCATGAGTGTTTTCAGTTTCATCTTTTAAGTTCTAACTTAGACTAAATCTGGTCATTTACTTATAAAAATAAAAAATTGCAACTATTATTACTTTCATCAAAAAGGAAAATAATTACAACTTTCATAAGACAATTAATTACAATAAGTACAATGATAAAAGGTTTAGGCCCTTCTTTTCGATGTCCTTTCTGGAGCATCTTCAGTAGCCTTCCTTTTTGGAGATGGAGATGATGGAACAGACACTGGTGGTCTCAGACCCAACACAGCTTCCATTTGTTGAATTCTCTTCCAGACCTTCTCAATCCTCTTCATAAAGGCCTTCACATCTGGAGAGAGATCAGTCTTACCTTTAAAGGTCAATCCTATCTCCTTCAGTTCAGTCCATCCAAAAGCTTGGACTGAAGTATCCTTCCTTTCATCTGTAAAGTTACCCTCTCTGGTCAACTTCACATTGAATCTAGTCATTCCTTGATGAATTTCAGCCAATTTGATTTCAGCATTAACAATCTTTCTTGCATTGGCCCTGAAATTCATCATTTCATTATATTTTGCCTTCTGCTTAGCCAAGTGAACCATTTCTTCAGTTTCCCTGGATACACCACTCTGTTGTCCTTCAGTGGACTGGTGATGTTGATTAATTCTAAGAGTAGTATCCAGTGGAATGAAGGTGCTAAGATCACCATCTTTTATTGCCTTCACTTGTCTGGCAGTAAGCTTTGGTAGACCAGTCAACCTTTTCCTGTATTCCAACTCCAGAGCACCAGCATTTCTTCTTATCTTTTTCTGGAGGCTTACAAGCTCCTCCTTTCTTTGTCTGATCAACTCTGGAATTGTAACACCATAAATCAATGAGTCATATACCTGTTCTTCTTCAGCGTAGAACGAGCGTACATGGACATCATTCAGTGCATCAAGACACTGATGAACTCTGGGGTCATCCTTCATCCTTTTGAAAACTTCAATATTTATGCCCAACCTTCCAGCATTATAGGAATCCAGAGTGCCCATTATAGCCATCTCCCTTTGATGGGCCAGCAGTTCATTCTTTTGATTTGTCTTGAAAATTTCAATCATAATGCACTGTTGTTGTAACTTCCTTGATGTTTCATTGTCAACATCTTCAATCTGAACTTCCTCTTCACCAGATACAACCTTTTCTTTTCCTTTAACTGCCTTCAGTGTGGTAGGAATATCTGGGAAGGTTTCAAACTGGGGTTCACTGGCTTCAGTACCAGTAACCTCTTCTTCAGTCTGCACAATGGCTTCAGTGCCAAGTGCTCTCTGGGCTAATCGTGCACTGGCATCAGTACCAGTCACTTGTTTTCTTTGAACAATGCTCTCAGTAGCAACAGCCCTTACAACTTCTTCTTTCCTCTTTCTCAAACTTTCATGGACACCAGATGATGGACTAGACAATTTTTCCCCCTTGGAATGATCTCTAGTCCTGGACTTCAGATCATTCCACAATTCTTCCATCATGTGCCTGTCCAATGAACCAAAGGTTCTTCCAGTAGCTGGACTTACATCAGTCACAAACTTCTTGAGTGCCAAGACTTCATTTTTCAAATTTTCAACTTCTTTTGGCAAGTCTTTTGGCAGCTCAACCTCTAACATCTGAACAACTCCAGGCAACAAATTATCTTGAATGTTTGTTAGAACAGAAGCAGAGATATCATCAGTGATTGTCTTCAGCATATCACCCCTAAATTTTCTAACAATTTCATCACTAAGGGTGCTGACAATATCATTCTGATCTAATGTTGGCCTGCTCTCCAGAGAACCAACTCTTGTAACCAGCTTCTCAACCTCGTCTTTCAGACCTGCCAGTGGTTGAACAATTTGACTATCCACTGCAGTCTGAACAGAATTCACCAGTCTGGACTCCAAACCCTGGACTGCCACTTTAAAGTTTTCAGAATTTTGATTGGTGGCCAGTACCAGCTCATCTAACTTCTCGAACACTAACTTCTCATTCCCAGCGAAGAGGTTCATTTCTGATGCTAAGTTGTTTGACAATAAGGACTTGAAATCAGAAATAACCTGGGAAGATGACTGAAGTGATCTCTCCAGGTCCGCCACCTTACTAAGAAGGCCTTGGACCTCGGTTGAAGAAGAAGTGGAGAGACCAGAGGGTTGTTCCAGATGAGAGGTCATTCTCTCCATTACTGGTACTTGTGCCCAGACCTCTTCAGATTCAACATTTGAGTCTGGCACACTTTGTTCGGTTAGATTGACTGGTGGTTGGATTGTTGGTGGATTGAAGTATGAAGTTGTTTGAGGAATTGAAGGTGGTGGAGGTGGTGGCATGTTCGATTCTGGTGGTGGTGGAGGCATTTCTGGTTCTGGTGATGGTAAGTTTGTTTCTGGTGGGGTGGTGGCATTTCTGGTGAACTTTCAACTTGTACATTTTCTTCACCCAGAAAATTCATATCAATATCAAGGTTCTGCCCTTCAGAAATGGGAGAATCAGCCTCTTCCCAAAACATATCACCAGTAGATGTACCAACCTGTTCACCAGCCTGGACATTCAAGTCAATCTGAGCCTCTTGCTCACCAGATGCTTGTTCTTCAGTCTGAACCATCTCCTCAACAACTTGAGCAATATCATCTTGTACAACAGCCTGGACTTCAGTATCCACTCTCTGTTCAAATTGTACACCAGATTCAATATTCTCTTCTTCAAAAATAGGAGATCCATCAATATTAATTGTATCACCAGGATGGGTTGATGGATTTACCTGGACTCCTCCCCTCATCAGACGCCTATGTGATCTTGGTCGTCTGGAAAGCTCAACAGTGGGTTGCATGCCTTCTTCAGGAGCCACTTGACTTATTGGTTGTATCAGTTCTACAACCTGGATATCTTGGTCACCAGAATGTTCTTCAACAACTTGAACACTTCCTGGTGCCACAATCTCTTCTGCCCTTTGAAATGAGAGCATGGACTGAGGAATATCTACCTCACCATCTCTTGACTGTAGGTTGTTCAGATCCCTTAAAAACTCACTCATGGAAAAATGAGTAGTATTAATATCGTATTGGTCTCCTAGACCACTTCTGAACATAAGGGAAAGAAAACGAATAAATGGAACGTGTGGTTTTCTCCCTTTTGCCTTCAATCTATCCACCAAATCATTAAACAGGATCTGAGCAAAGTCCACCCTTATCCCAAACCACAAACAATAGGCAATCTGGAGCTGCGTTTGATTTATCTGATCAAGACCTCCAGAACTACCTCCTAGACACTCTACCAAATGAGTGAAGAAAAATCTCCACGAATCTGTCAGCCTACTCATATAAATTGTTCCTTTTCTCAACAACTGGCCTTGATCATCTACAATTTCTGTGTGCCCCATCAACCTGCACACTTCCCTAAAATTTATGCCAGTAGGGAGTTCGATGGGCAGCTCATTCTGGTCATGGTAGTTCAACTGTAAAACAGACCTGAGCAAATTCACCGAAAAACTCAAAGATCTGGTACCTCCATTGAGAGTGTAAGAAATTGATGAAGTTTCTTCATTATAGAAAGCGGAGTACCAGAATTCACATAAGTAGTCATGGTACATTTTCCCTGGATTTAGAGTTAATGCACCATACAGAGGGCATGAGAGAAAGAAAGTATTCAATCTCCCAATGATAGAACGAGCAGGATGAACACTGGAAAGTTTGGCCATCCAGTTATTCAATAATGCAAAGATAGTACACAATGGCGTTCAATATCTGAGCAATCACCAGATTTAAGGATTTAACATTCCCAACTCACCAACAAGATATTCAAAAGTTTTGACATCCAGTGGTTTGGTAAAAATGTCAGCGAGTTGTTTGTCAGTGGGAATAAAATGGAGTTCAATGTTGTTTTTCATAATATGATCGCGAATGAAATGGTACCTTAGATCGATGTGTTTGGTTCTGGAGTGCATGACTGGATTGTTGGAGATAGCGATGGCACTGGTATTATCACAAAAGATTGGAGTTTTTGAATATTTAATACCATAATCAAGCAACTGGTTCTTCATCCAGAGTATCTGAGCACAACAACTGGCTGCAGACACGTATTCAGCTTCAGCAGTGGATAATGAAACTGAAGTTTGCTTCTTACTGGTCCAGCTGACCAGTTTGCCACCTAGGAAATGACATCCACCAGTTGTGGATTTCCTATCTATCTTACAACCTGCATGATCTGAATCTGAATAACCCATTAGATCCATGCCTGAGCCTTTGGGGTACCAAAGACCTAGACTGGGGACACCTTTAAGGTACTTCAGTATGCGCTTTACAGCAAGCATATGAGATTCCTTTGGATTAGACTGATATCTGGCACATAAACATGTTGAAAACATAATATCTGGTCTACTGGCCGTTAAATACATCAGTGAACCAACCATGCCTCTATAGACAGTGGTGTTCACTGGTTTGCCATCTGGATCCGAGTCCAGTGTCAGTGGTGCAGAAATTGGAGTTGGTTTAGATGGTGAAGAATTCATATCGAATTTCTTTAAAAGATCTCTAACATATTTTTCCTGATTAATAAAAATTCCATCTTTGTTTTGTTTAATCTGGAGTCCAAGAAAATATGTTAATTCACCCATCAAACTCATTTCATATTCAGTGGACATGATTTTAGAAAATTTCTTGCACATGTTTTCATCAGTAGACCCAAAAATTATATCATCAACATAAATTTGTACCATTAACAGATTACCTTTCTCATGAAGAATGAATAAGGTATTGTCAATTGCACCTCGTTTAAAACCATTTTTCAACAAATGTTTAGTCAGAGTATCATACCAGGCACGTGGGGCTTGTCTGAGGCCATATAGCGCTTTGTCCAGACGATATACCCAATGTGGATGCTTGTCATCAACGAAACCTGGAGGTTGTCTGACGTAAACTTCTTCTTCAAGCTTCCCATTCAAGAAAGCACTCTTTACGTCCATCTGGTAGACCTTGAACTGATGATTAGCAGCGAATGCTAAGAAAATTCTGATCGCTTCAAGTCTAGCCACTGGAGCAAAAGATTCATCAAAGTCGACATCTGACTGGCAGTAGCCTTGTGCTACCAGTCTGGCCTTGTTTCTTATTACGTGGCCATCTTCATCTACTTTGTTTCTGAAGACCCATCTTGTTCCAATTGGTTCTTTCTTTCCAACTGGGAAAGGAACCAAATACCATACCTTGTTCCTTTCAAACTGGTGAAGCTCTTCTTGCATAGCAGTCACCCAGTTTGGATCTTCCAGAGCCTCGTCAATCTTCTTTGGTTCTATCAAAGATAGAAAACTGACGTATAAGCATTGATTACTGGAGGCTCTTCTGGTCTGAACACCACGACTGGAGTCACCTATGATCTGATCAATAGGGTGAGCTTTTGTCCATCTGGAGTACTGACCAGGATTGTTACTGACAACAATATCAGTGCAAGAATTCAGTTGAGTTTCCTCTGGAGTTGCTTCAGGAGGAGGTTCTTCATAGACTACTTCAACATCTTCATCTGATTCATTTAAATCACGATTTGCATCATGAAATTCTTCATATGAAGGTATTTCTTGTAGTACTGGTTCAGTTTGGTCACCAAAAGACATTTCTGGTAAATTCTCAACTGACACTGATACTGGAGGAGTAGTACGCACATCTGAACCAATATTAATTTCAGAGGGTAGTTTGAAAATAATAGAGGGATAGAATGGAGTACTACTGGAGAGTTTCTTTTTCTGAACAGGTTCCAGATCAGGATGACTGGAAGCTGAGTCTGGTGAATCTTCATTTTTGTCGTTTATTGGATCAGATTCACAAAAGACAATTTGTGTTACTGGGGGAGTGTCAGGGACTGGCTTCTTGTTGATTGCAACATTTGATTCATCAAATGTGACATGAATTGACTCATGGACCTTCTCCAGTCTCTTGTTATAGACTCTGAAGGCCTTGCGAATGGCTGAATAGCCTAAGAAATACCCTTCATCAGCTTTGGCATCAAATTTGCCTAGCTGACTGGAGTCGTTCAGGATGTAAACTGGACATCCAAAAACGTGAAAATAACCAATATTTGGTTTTCTATTTCTTAAGACTTCATAGGCTGTCTTTTTGTGTCTTTTGATGTACACTGATCGATTCTGGGTGTGGCAAGCAGTTGCAATTGCTTCCGCCCAGAAACTGGTAGACAGTCCAGATTCAGCAAGCATACTCCTGGCAGCTTCTATCAGCGTTCTATTTTTCCTTTCCACAACTCCATTTTGTTCTGGAGAGCGGGCTGAAGAGAAGTTCTGGGAGATGCCAGTGTCAGTACAGAATGACTCCAGAGTTGCATTCTGGAATTCTGTTCCATTGTCACTTCTTAACTGACACACTTTTCGACTGTACTTGAGCTCAATTTGCTTGATAAGACTGATGATTTCAGCAGCAGCTTCACTTTTGGACCTCAGAAAGATCACCCAACAATATCTGGAGAACTCATCTATGATCACCAGGGTGTATCTTTTACCAGCACGAGTCTGAACGTTCACTGGACCCTCCCTTATAGGTCCCTGGGGCAATCTGGTCTAGTTCACTTTGTTCAATAGTGGTCTTAGAAGAAAAGACCACTGGGGTTGATGGTTTTAAAACCTTTTTCATTTTCTCAACTGGAGAAATAAGTTTGTCTTTCTTAGCAAAAGGTTTTATATTTTGTCTAGGGCCAGATGAAGTACCCTCAAGAAAGTTTAATCTTGCATTAACACTTTGTGATTGACGAGTCAGAATTTGAATCTGGCTCTCTAACCTGGACAAAATATTTTCTTCAGATGTTACCTTAGCCTTTCCAGTCCAAGGCTTTGGTAGGGGATTGGTCTGAGGCAAAGGTCTATTCTGCTTCACCTTTTTGACTGGAGCAGCCATCTGGAGCTCTCCAGTCTTAACCTCTGGGGATTGAACTGGGTATAAATTGGTCTTAGGAGTTGCAGGCTCATTATAAACAGTGATAGGCCTGAACACCTCTGGTAACCGATCGATTACTGGTATTAATGATGCTATATTAGTATTTCCATCTAAATATGCACGTTTTTGAGCAGGAAATTGTTTAACTGAAGCATCATATGGCTTTTTGGTTTCTAGCCATGACTTTATTACCAGTTTTTCTTTCTCTAAAATGATCTCAAGATCTTGCTTTTCTTGAATCAATTGTTCAGTTACCAGAACCTGGGCTTGAAATGCCAGTTCAATGTCTTGAAGCTCTTTTAATTTTGATTTTAAAGCATTTATTTCAGAAGAATCTGTTTCTAGACCATTTACACAATCAGATCTAACAGTTTCTACAAAAATCAAATCAGAATTTAAAGCTTCAGCAATGTCCAATTTTAGTTCTTGGTCAGTTGCATTATCATAATCACTAACCTTTTTAATAACTATGTCCACCCATCGTCCAGATGTGACATCTTCCTTCACCAGGTGCTCATCAACTTCCAGAGCCATGTAACAGCAATCTCTTTCCTCTTCTTCATCAGCAGATGATTCATCAGAAGGAACCCACTTCTCTTCAGTTGTTGCAATCATGCACTTATTATTGGTTTCCATTTGTTGTGCCATGAGAGCAATTTGGGCCTTAAGCTTTTTATATTTCAATTTATAGCTATCATCAGGCTTATTATTTGAAGAGAATGGACCAGGCTTGGATACAAACTGGTTGGACCTGCACTCTTTCATGAAATGACCCTTTTTGCCACACTTAAAGCATGTCAAATTGGTCTTGTCAGTGGAAGAACTGGATGCAAATTGTCCAGATGGCTTATTTGCTCTTGCTTTGAAACGGTTAAACGTTTTAGCAATCATTGCAATAAGGTCATCATCTTCAGTTTCATCACAACAGTTGACTTACACTGATCAAGTTATATTTCAAACCATTCACAAATGCAACTCGTCTGAACTTGACTTGTCCATTGTTCAGAACACCATATCCCTCAGTCTTCCCACAACCATCATTTCCAAACGTGATGGAGGGTCCATCAGAAATGGTGAACTCCTCCAGTAGGGTCTTACATCCGGTCATCGTCCTGCCAGCTGCACTGTCAAGATACCAGATATATTTCTTTCGATCGCCCTACACATACACCAGATATTGATCAGTTAGATTTGGGAACCCATCGACTGATGGGTTCACTGGACCCTCCCTTATAGGTCCCTGGGGCAATCTGGTCTAGTTCACTTTGTTCAATAGTGGTCTTAGAAGAAAAGACCACTGGGGTTGATGGTTTTAAAACCTTTTTCATTTTCTCAACTGGAGAAATAAGTTTGTCTTTCTTAGCAAAAGGTTTTATATTTTGTCTAGGGCCAGATGAAGTACCCTCAAGAAAGTTTAATCTTGCATTAACACTTTGTGATTGACGAGTCAGAATTTGAATCTGGCTCTCTAACCTGGACAAAATATTTTCTTCAGATGTTACCTTAGCCTTTCCAGTCCAAGGCTTTGGTAGGGGATTGGTCTGAGGCAAAGGTCTATTCTGCTTCACCTTTTTGACTGGAGCAGCCATCTGGAGCTCTCCAGTCTTAACCTCTGGGGATTGAACTGGGTATAAATTGGTCTTAGGAGTTGCAGGCTCATTATAAACAGTGATAGGCCTGAACACCTCTGGTAACCGATCGATTACTGGTATTAATGATGCTATATTAGTATTTCCATCTAAATATGCACGTTTTTGAGCAGGAAATTGTTTAACTGAAGCATCATATGGCTTTTTGGTTTCTAGCCATGACTTTATTACCAGTTTTTCTTTCTCTAAAATGATCTCAAGATCTTGCTTTTCTTGAATCAATTGTTCAGTTACCAGAACCTGGGCTTGAAATGCCAGTTCAATGTCTTGAAGCTCTTTTAATTTTGATTTTAAAGCATTTATTTCAGAAGAATCTGTTTCTAGACCATTTACACAATCAGATCTAACAGTTTCTACAAAAATCAAATCAGAATTTAAAGCTTCAGCAATGTCCAATTTTAGTTCTTGGTCAGTTGCATTATCATAATCACTAACCTTTTTAATAACTATGTCCACCCATCGTCCAGATGTGACATCTTCCTTCACCAGGTGCTCATCAACTTCCAGAGCCATGTAACAGCAATCTCTTTCCTCTTCTTCATCAGCAGATGATTCATCAGAAGGAACCCACTTCTCTTCAGTTGTTGCAATCATGCACTTATTATTGGTTTCCATTTGTTGTGCCATGAGAGCAATTTGGGCCTTAAGCTTTTTATATTTCAATTTATAGCTATCATCAGGCTTATTATTTGAAGAGAATGGACCAGGCTTGGATACAAACTGGTTGGACCTGCACTCTTTCATGAAATGACCCTTTTTGCCACACTTAAAGCATGTCAAATTGGTCTTGTCAGTGGAAGAACTGGATGCAAATTGTCCAGATGGCTTATTTGCTCTTGCTTTGAAACGGTTAAACGTTTTAGCAATCATTGCAATAAGGTCATCATCTTCAGTTTCATCACAACAGTCTGGAGAGACTTGACTGGACTCTCCAGAATCCATAAGTTCAGACACCATCTTCTTCATAGAAAATACATTCTCAGAAGATATCAGTGCTGTATTTTGTGGTTCAGAATAACTAACCACTTTAGGAGTACTGGAGGCATGGTTAAAAGCATCTTGTTCTGCAACCACTCTCTGAGCTTGATTTTCTTCAGTGTACCTGAAGGCTCCATATAGAGTTGAGAGAGTGTGTGTGTGCAGAGTTTTACCTTGTCGTAAGACTAGGATCATGTGAGACCATTTGGTGGGTAGAATGTCACAAAATTTCTCCAGAAGTATATCCTTGTCCTTCTCAACCCCAAGACCTCTCAATTGGTTTATGATACTCATAAATCTGGTGTAAGTACCAGTGAGAGACTCGTTAGGTTGAGCAAAAAATGACTCATACCTCTTGTTTAAGGAGACCTTTCTGGTGACAATGGTGTCATCTCCTCCTTCATGTTGGTTAAGAAGTTCATCCCACATGGATTTGGCACTAGGAAAAAGAACTAGTGTGGGAATTAGGGTTTCTGGAACGGCCCCGAGGATCATGTTTTTGAGAAGGGTGTCTAGATTCACCAATCTCCTCTCCTCTTCTGACCAATGTTCCTCCCTCTTTTCCCTTCCTCTTCTAGATCCAGAAGGATCAAGAAGTGGATTGAGAGGTGATGTAGGTACATAAGGACCTTCGTTTAAAATCTTCATCATGTTCCTCTCAATACCAGTGACATGCAAAACCATCCTAGCCTTCCACGTACCAAATTCATCACTGTTCCCACTGAATTTAGGAACAGGATTATTTGAGTAGTGCACATGCACGTATGGAGAAGCAGGAGTAGGAGGAGGAGGTGGATTAGTGTTATTAACATTTTGTGGTTCATTTTGATCATGAATATTTACATTAGGATCGGGACCAAGACTATAACCTTGTGTATTTTCTTGGTTAGCCATCAAGAACAGATCTAGGCAATGATTAGCCTTCTGCTCTGACACCAAATGTGAGTCCCTTAAATTACGAGATGGTTAACCAATGAAAGTGTAAAATACAACAAGTCTAATAATCACTAGATTTGGACTAGTATTACTTGTAAATAAAGATGCAAGATATATAAACAAAGTAATACAAGACTTAAAGCAATAAACAAATAAAGTGGACCATTATGTATGTTTCATGGGTATTTCATTTATTGATGTTTAAATAAAATACAAGGTTGTTGCGGAATCAAGATAACACAATTAAGTATGTATCCTAACAACCTATGAGTTACAATATGATCTATATTTGTCAAATAACTCTTTAGGATCGAGATACTTAAAGTTGTGAAGTATCCCTGTTTAAGATCGAGAGTATTTGGACAAATTCACTTTCATGCAAAGTATTATGCTTAAAAAGTAATTTTCTCAAGGATATGACTTTGTATTTATAGGCAACAAAATTCACCAGTGAATTTTGTGCCGTACAAATATGGTTGTATACATTTAATGATCCGACAAGAACATTAAATGTATTGGATAAGGAATAAGGATAAAGTCACATCAAGTGCAAGTGTATCCTTTTATCCAACCACTTTAACACACTTATACTTTGTTAAAGAACAAGTGGATTGTTCTTTGGAAAGTGTGTTAAAGGCATAAGTCAAACCTCGATATCAGTGTTCAGACTTGTAGTATCTAGAACACTGACAATCCTTCAGTGTGCAGATCTGGTAAGACTTTCCAGTGGACTCCGCCATTTGTTAAGTCTTCTTCCTTCAGACTTCAGTCTTTGACTTCAGTCAGAATGTCTTCAGTAGAGTAGATCTGGACTGGGGTGAAGTCTTCAGTGAGCTAATCTGGAGAATTCTCCAGAGTACCTATACAAGTAAATGCTCACTAGTCTTCAATTATTTCTGGACAAATCTTCAGAGGGACTCCAGATTCCAAGTCTGGAGTAGATCCAGTAGAGAAACGTTTTCTGGTCAGATTTTCAGCGAGGCTCCAGTAGTCGGGTCTGGAGCGAGACCAGCAAAACAAGTTTTCTTAACAAACCTAAATAAGGTTCCAGTAGTCCAGTCTGGAGCCAGTCCAGTAAGTCTGGACTAAATCTGGACCTAACACGAACCACCATTCAAAACACCACCCCGGATCAACTCCTCCGTCACACTCCTCGTTCGGGTAATAGCATCATTCATTGTAATTGGAATAACATTCGTGACCAACACCCAAACTTGGGGAACCAAACTCATCACATATTTCTCCACCTTCGCTTCTTCGGTGGGCACAAGTTGAGGTACAAGCCTTGAAAGTTGTTGGAATCGGCTAGTATAGCCCACATAATCCGATCCACTCATTTGTAGTTGATTGAATACTTGGTGTAACTTTCTTAGCTCATACACCGGGCAATACTTATTTTGCATCATGGTTTTAAAATCACCCAACATCATGGAGTTCGCCACGTCAATTCCCATCCTATTAACCTCACCATTCCACCACTCCAACGCATCGCCCCCAAACATACCGGTAGCATAGACAATCCTTTGGTTGTAAGTACAACCACTCCTATCGATTATAGCTTCAATCTTTTCCAACCACCTCAAACAAGCCGTGGCACCACCCTCACCATCAAACTCGGGGGCGCCACAATTTTTGAAGTCTTTAAATTGAAAACCTTGGCGGTAGACGTCATTGATTCTTGGGTCAACATAAGCTCCTCCTCCATTTTCACCACCGTTCACATTGACATTTTCGTTCACATCTTCCTCCACATGAACCTCTTCAACCTCCTGTTCCACATTTCCACCTCTATTTTCCATGGTCGCCGAGATTCGGGCCACAAGATCCGGTATGAGGGCATTAATAGCCTCAGTGATAACCTCGGTCATTACCGGGGGGGTTTGCACCATCCCGACCACCACGACCGCCACGACCTCCACAGCCTCCACGACCCCCACGACCACCTCTACCTCCACGACCACCTACATCTTCTTGTTCATATTGATCACGACGATTTCGTACGACTCTCCTTGATCTCACCGTTATCCTGAACACACGTGTTAGATTAGCAAGTCAATTCTCACAGTTCACACACGAAGTATCCGAAATCAATCATCACATAACAAGCATTTCATATCTAGGTTTTCCTAGACCATCTAAAATACGCATCTCTACTGGGATATTATCATGGCAATAGTCTAAGGCATCATCATTTCGTTCAATTCTCAATCAGTTACACAAGTTCAATCCAAGTCATACAAGTATAAAATGGTCAAGGCATTAAACAAGGAGGGTAAAGTATAGTCCGAATCTAACTCCTACATTCAATACATTAAAGGTGTTTGTATACAGGTGATATCAGCGGCTTTCCCTCCACACCTTTATTATATTGAATGCATGTCGGGATTCGGTTCCGTTATGCCCTCAAAGTATTGGTTGGGTTTGTATACAGGTGATACCAGCGGCTTTCCCTCCACCCAACCAACACTTATCAAACATACCGGTTTACCTACTATACTTTAATCCACAATGCGTAATCCATGATGTCACTAACATGCATATGACATAGGGTTGCCGTAGAACCGTTGATCAGGCATTTCTAGGGTTATCGTATGTCATACTACCTTAATGATATTACTTCACTTTGCTAGGGTCAAACAATTAATAATTACAAAAACTACACAGAAACAAACGTCAATGAAAGTTCAACAAGTCACGGTGTATCCCGACCCTAACACATACGTCTATCACATCATCACATATCAATCAATCACCAAGTGGTGAATATCCTACGAACTCCATTTAAACAACTTCACGTTTCATATAATTTATGTTGCACACATAATTTCCTATCATGCATGCTAAATATGAAGTGTTTATGCAATGGCTATAGACTAGGTCAATCCACTTAATACTCTACAACCACGGCTCTGATACCATTATGTAACACCCCAACAAGGCAGAATTATGGGGGTTATAAGAATTAGTCAGCACGACATGGAAATTATGTAGAGTAAATACTAAATGCATAAAAGGATTGGACAATCCATACAATTCAATTCAAATACATGTTCCGGATCATACAAAAATGCATAAGGAGCACAACACCATCAAGCGTTTACAAAAGATAGTTCAAAAGATGGCTAACGATCCTAAGCATAACGCATAAACGGGAACAATGAATCACGGATCCATGAATAGTCCAAGTCCAATCCTAGCACATGCAATCAATCATCCAATACGTCTTTGATTCACCTGTTCACCTGAAAAGTGTACTAAAATGTGTCAACATAAAGTTGGTGAGTTCGTAGGTTTTGACAATAAAAATCAAGTGTCAGGATATCAACCGTTATCGATACATGAGGGTTAGAATACCTAACCACATCAAAGAAACCCTAAAAGGGCACACGTTAGCACAAATCAATACGTTCAACATCAATGGCTCAAACAACATTCATACATATATATATAAAAAGGGTAATTGGATGGGAACCCCCTGATCCCATGTACCATTTGGTACCCACTAATCCCCCAGCCAGGCTAGTGTCCAGGTGAATCTCAACCACTTAATAATCCCCTGATTATCTCAAGTTTGCCTTTGGCAAGACTTGAACCCAGGTTCCCCCTGGAAAGTGGCGGCTGGTGGCCACTGGGCTATTACCCAATGGTTTTCATACATATATATATATAACATAATATATATAATAACGTCAATAACGCGGGTTCAACAACCCGTAACGTGGCATGATCATACCGAATGTGGATTCGTCAATCCACAACGTCTACGTCTTACATACATATATAATATAACGTTTCCCGTCTTACATGTATATAATATGGATTTAACAATCCATAACGTCTCCGTCTTACATACGTATAATATAATATGGATTCAATAATCCATAACGTCTTTCGTCTTATATATATAAACACATAAACACAAGCAAACATTTAGGTATTCAATGTCTCGTTCCATATCATAACATATCAAATCAACCGACAACCGTTTAACGACAAGTACACTTTTCCACCCCAAATAAAGTAAACGTAGGGGCTACGAAACTCACCTTGATCGGCAACAACAAGTTAAGAATGAGCTAGGAGCGTTAAATGGCTGCCAAAAGTTCACAACCTATCATTATATATAACATGCATATCAATATACGTCATTACATTTCCATTCACAACTTATTGATGGACTTCTAGGTTTAACTCTAGACTTTGAACGTCTACCGGGACTTCATTAAAGATTCACGTGAAAGCTCGGTTCGACCCTAAAAGTGTTGACCGGAAGCTAGAAAGGAAAACTGAGGAACTCATTAACTAGAGCACCGTAACACACACTGGACACCAGCGTCTATTACGCTGCACCCACACTGGCCTGGCGTAGTTTACGGTAAACAATGGCGTCTGGTATGGTAACAAAGTTGGCCCATCGTCTTGGACGGTGCTCCTCGACGTCTATTACGCTGGTTCAGCGTCTCATACGGTAGCACCCCACCGTAATAGACGGTGGCTTAGAATAAGGGTTTTTGGCGTTTCGAATTTTCTTCTCAACGTAAAACAGGAAGTGACCAGCTCAAGGAAGAAAAGTGGAAAGGAGAGGCACTATAAATTACGCCCAGTTGGGCGTCTTTTACGCTGGGTCAGACCTGGGCAAGACACAGTTGACCAAAAAGTCAAACTCGAACCATAACACTTCCAAACCCTAATTTGGCTATGAAATCGGTTTGTTTTGATCCAAAACTCATTTTTATACTTTGTTAAACATAAATAGACATAAACTGTAACATCTCAAACTTTTCGTGTTTGACTATTTGACTTTCCCGTTAGTTAACGTTAGGTTCGTTAAGTTTATGTGCCCTATATGGGATTATGTGAATTAAATGCTTATGTGTTTAATGCGAAATGATTATTATGATGTTAATGAAAGTAATTAAAGTAACGTTATGAAAGTTAAGTGCTTGTTAGATCGTTAAGTCTCCCGGTAAGTGATTTAAGCTAAGAAAGTTAAGTTTAGAAGTTGAGGGGTCCTAAGTGTAACAATTTGGGTTGATGGCCAGGGGTTAGTGAGCAATTAGGCAGCCCTAATTTTCACAAAACTTCTGCAATTGTGTGTGAGAAACCCCCATCCAATCCCCATCCCTTTCAAACAAGTTTTCCTCAAGATTTGACCATTTCGTGCCGCTTTGATCAAGTTGTGTTTAGATCTTGAATCCCCTACATCAAGTGCAGGTAATATAGGTATTATCCTCTTTGAAATCTGATTATTTGAGTCATAGATGAGTATTCAATCCAGGCCATGGGGTTTGGGTTGGGTTAATTGATTAAACGTTTACCGATTTCATGTTACTTAGGTGATTCAATGAGTGATTTATGTTGTAAAGGATTTAAGGATTGATTGATGGATTAAAGTCATCATAAGTATTGTCAAAAAGGTTAATTTTATGTCTCCAGGTCGAATTGATGGTTTGTGTTCGTATGGAATTCGATTAAAGGATTGAAAGTTTGGATTTTGGTCGAACTGGACAATATGCGGCGCATGAACCATCCATGCGGTGCATATCTGCCCAGTTTTGAAATTTGATTTCTGAAGGGAGCCCGATATGCGGCGCATGGAACTTTCATGCGGCGCATATTTTGTGTGCTCAAAACTTGGGTGTTTTTCTGTGACAAAATTCATTGAAATATGCGGTGCATATTTCTCCCATGCGGCGCATATGTGCCCAGATATGCAAATATGTGGCGCATGCTTCTGCCATGCGGCGCATAAATGGGTCCAGTCTGGTACTTAAGTTTTGTTTAGCTTATAGACCGATCTTATACTCATTCTAGGTTGTCGGGAGCACTTAGCAAGCACTATAAGATACTCTTAACTTGTTGGTAAGCTGTACCAAGGTAAGATACACTACTTTGACACGCTGAGGGTTCAACAAAAACATGATTTCATATAATAACTTCCCAAATGATATCTTGATTGCTTATGGGTATTCGGGGTTACACGGGAGGTGATATGGGCTATGTAAATGACCATTGAGGCATAAAATGTAGTCCCTATGATATGAAATGTAATGATATGATGTGCAATGTACGTAATGTCTTGAGATGTATTGAAATGTGAATATGTGATTATGATATATGAAATGTGCATGATTGTATCGCTTGTTCATCTAGTTCACTAGACTTATTAAGTTGCCATGACACGTGCATGTTTAAGGGACCAAACGTTAAGATGTATATGTGATAATTGTTTAGGTAGTGTAAACACCTAAACTATATGAGATGTGAAATCGAGCTCGTAATTTAGATGTGAAAGTGTTAAGCTTAACCCGTACTTGCCCTTGCCCAGCGGGTGCGTAGATGTGGTTGCTCGGGTGGCTCCTTACAACATGGTCTTAGATGTGAAGAGTAATACGGGAGGTCTGACCAGCCCCATTGTCTTGAACAAACGGATTACTCCGGGTTTGGCTTGCCATTCCTTAACGACGTGTATGAACAGCCGTAAGGTTTGTCCATCTAGTCGGGTGTGACTCATGTCACAACTACAAAGATGTTTAGATGCTATATGTGAAGATGCAAAAGATGATTAGGCACATTTAGGATGACCCATCCTACATGAAAGATGTTAAATGCAAAGACGTGATGTTTTGTGATGATATGTGCCTTAATGATGTAATACGACTTTTCTATAATGTTTTAATTGGACAAATGTTTTTATTAATGATGTGTTATCTTACTTAGCTAATTCGTTAGCTAACACTTGTTTCTTGAAATGTGTTTCTTCCTCAGGTTTAGCTAGCTTGTGATGGTTGATGAATAAAGAGCGGGGAATGGGTAGATTGCAATGAGGATAGCTTTAGACTACCCATAGTGGTTGCTCGCTTTAGACATTTGATTTATGTTATCATATTTATGACTTGTATTCGTATTGTGGTCGGTTGTTTTATGTTGGACAACCGATGGGTTTCCATTTGAACTTATTTTGATGATATGGCTAGTAACACCAACTAATAAATGAACCAAACAGATTTTGTTGGTTTGGACTTTTAAAGTTTACTTTCGCTTTCTTTTGACGCCGTTAGGCGAAAAAAATTGGAAATCCATATTTTTAAACGACAGGTGTTACATAAATAAACATAACCCATCCCTTAATCTCGATCCATAACATCATTTTTATGTCTAAATCGGTTTTGACCCAAATCATTCATCATGAAACCCTAAATTCGACCCAAATGGGTTTTAACCCGAAATTTGACCAAGAATCACTTAGGTTAGACTAGAAACATGATTGCCAACATAAAATGGTGAATTTGAGATAGATTTAACTTACCAATTCCTTCTCCAAAGTGTTAAATCCGAAATTTAGCTATAAGTGGTGATTCCTTGCACTTTGACTTTCCAACTCTTGATATAATGATAAGAAAATGTTAGAGATGATGATTCTTGTGTAGATCTTACTCAAATAAAAATTAATGAGTCAAGAATTTAGAGCGAGGGGGAGTTTTAGTCTTGCATTCAATATAGAGAGAGAAAGAGAGATAGGAGTGAAAGATAGTAAATGACTGGAGGAGGGGAGTGTAAGAGTTGAGATAGGGTTGGGTCATTTGGGGTGGTTCATGGGTCATGGGTCAACCGTGGATCACCCGATTACATTTCTAGTTAATTAGACGTCGTCTTGCGTCATAAAGTCGATTAACACGACCCCATAGTCTCTACTAGTACAACACACGTCATAAAGTCATCAAATGGAATTAAATCAATTCAACTAACTAAAATTAGTTAGTCAATTTACACGTTTAAATCAACGGGTCAAGATTATAAACGTTTCACTAATTCGTAAAATTTAATTACATTTAGTCACATATAATGACGTAAATCACACGTCAATCAAGTCAAAATTCACGAATGTTACACTTTCTAAGAAACAAATCCAAACTAATGTCTTCTCATATAAGACCAACAAATGTAAATTAAGTAAACCCATTTCATCAAAGTAAAGGGTGCTAAAAGCATATCACTCACAAAACTTAAGCAACAAAGGAGGAATATTAATTCACGGGGACCAAACAAGACATATATATAAAAAGGCACTCACATGAAACGAAACACTCCATAACCTCGATGAGAAAAAACCTTAATTTGTAACAACAGCAAGCAATTGCATGTGAACTATATATCAAGTCCATCCCAATTCATCGTGTCACTCTTTGATATCACAAAATCTTTACAAAAACCTCACTTTTATTTATTAATCAATTTTCATCTATCAAATTCCTTCTCATCTCCATATATTCATATGCATGCTGACAAACCTACATATATGCAGGTAAATTCATATCATTCATAATCGAATATAAATGATATATACGAGTATATATTATATATATATTTTTTTATTTATCATCATTAGTTTCATGCTTTACCTTCTTTACATGTGTGTGTGTGTGTGAATCGGATATATATATATATATATATATGCTGTTATGAGGTACTAATAGTTTGTTTATGCGGATCATTAGCGGAACTTAATTGAATGTTTTTATATAAAATTTACGCTGTCTAATTAAAATTTACGCTAACATATATCTTGGTTTAACAATTAACAAGAGAAAGCAATATATTGATTTAGTTCTTTACTTTCTTTAGGGAAAAAGTTGATTCTCATTTTTATACAGAATCTTGCTAACAAGATGGTACTTATAGTGATTCACATGGTTTAATTTTTCATGTAATTTTTTTCGAATGACAAATGTTTCACGAAATTTCTTATCAATTTACATAATTGTTTTATTAATTAGATGATTGATTGTTCTAATTTGTGCATTTCACCTTATAAGATGGTTCAATTTGTGTTAAAAAGTTTTTTTTTGTTAATAATGGTAGTTTTTCAAAAGAACATGTTAAATTCAAATTGACAAAGTACTCTATCTTTGGCCTTAGAGATATGTAAATTTTTCATGTCAAGCATATATACTTGTATATATTTATTAAAATTTCAAATGATGCTATCAGTTGAAACTGCTTCATGTAATCAATAATGTCTGATGAGATGCAAAAGATCCAAGTGAAATATGCCTTAATGAGAAGGCTTATATTTATGTTAAATTCTTCACAACCTTTTTTTTCTTAATTTGTCATGTTTAAATATTGCTGTTCAGGTTTGGATCTCGTGCTTGTTAGAGTACCGTCAACTGGTTGTGTATCAAATATTTTATGTCTTATTTTGTTGCGCCTTGAAGAAAAAGATAGGGATGCAGAAAGATGTGCCTCTTTTGCATCTCTAGAGCTACCTTTCTTCATCCCTGATGAGACTGATCCGAGCAACGCATCTGGTTTGTCAGATTCCTGTCCCTAAACTCGAGAATAAATTTTATTCCAGAATGGTAACTTAACATATAATCTGCATTGTAGAAACTTTCTGTATAAGTAATATTGAGGGTAGTTTATTTATTGTTTGATGTATTAAGATTCGGTATACAAGAAATATGGATACTGAAGGGAATGTTTTGATGGAAAAGTACGAGTTAGGGAGATTACTAGGCCAAGGCACATTTGCGAAAGTTTACTATGCTCGTAATTTAGTAACTGGCCAAAGTGTAGCGATTAAGGTAATTGATAAAGAGAAGGTTTCAAGAGTAGGTCTTGTTGATCAAATCAAGAGAGAAATATCTATAATGAAACTGGTGAGACATCCTAACATTTTACAGCTTTATGAAGTTATGGCTACCAAAACAAAGATATATTTTGCCTTAGAATACGCCAAGGGAGGTGAGCTTTTCGATAAAGTAGCAAACGGGAAGCTAAAAGAACAAACAGCTCGTAAATATTTTCATCAGCTGATCAATGCTGTTGATTTTTGTCATAGCAGAGAAGTCTATCATCGTGATTTAAAACCCGAAAACTTACTTTTAGATGAAAATGAAAATCTGAAAGTTTCTGACTTCGGGTTAAGTGCTCTTGCTGAATCTAAGCGTCAAGATGGACTACTGCATACAACATGTGGGACGCCTGCTTATGTGGCACCAGAAGTTATCACTAGGAAAGGGTATGATGGGGATAAAGCCGACGTTTGGTCTTGTGGGGTAATCTTGTATGTTTTATTAGCAGGTTATCTTCCATTTCATGATTCTAATTTAGTGGAAATGTATAGAAAGATTGGAAGATCAGAATTTAAATTTCCAAGTTGGGTTCAGCCTGAGGCTCGGAAGTTGCTCTTGAAAATCTTGGACCCGAATCCTGTTAAAAGAATCACAATTCCCAAAATAAAGGAAAACTCATGGTTCAAAAAGGGATGTATATCTGAAGAACAAAGTTTAGACAGAGCCTCGGGGTCGTCCACTACTAGTACAGATCATGCAGAAGATCAAGAATTGACAAGGCCTCCAAATATGAATGCATTTGATATTATCTCTTTATCTCCCGGGTTTGATTTGACAGCATTGTTTGAGGAGCCTCAACAAAAGAAAGAAGCCAGATTTACCATTTGGAAACCTGCTTCAGTTATTATTTCTAAATTGGAAGAAATCGGTAAACGTGTGAGGATGAATGTGAGTAAAAGAGAACCAGGGTTACTGAAACTGGAGGCAATGAGAGAGGGCAGAAAAGGAACTTTGTCGATCGATGCAGAGATATTTGAACTCACTCCATCATTCCATATGGTCGAGGTGAAAAAAACTAATGGAGATACATTGGAATACCAGAAGGTGTTAAATGAAGGTTTAAGACCTGGACTTCAAGATATTATATGGAATTGGCAAGGTGATGAACAAGAACAACAGGGGCTACTACCGCAGCAGGATCAGTAGCCCCGGATTACCCTTTTTCCCGGTATCTGCTTCTTGTTCTTGCTCATATGTGTTATGCACAACCTTTGTTTAGCTAGGAATTTTTGAAAAATGGTTCCTTTTAAGGATATATATATTCTCTCTCTTGCTCATATAGGCAGTAAATCACCTGTCTATGTTGCTCTAATTTGCTTATGATTGCTCTAGCTCCACCACCATCACCGCACCTTTTTAGACTCTTTTGTAGTTATGGCAGACATCAAAACAAGTTCCAAAACTAAAGGTGGCTATATCGACCCATTTACTTATGAATGGCCATAAGCAGATATGTCTAATCTCTATTGGGTCAAACGGGTAAGATAAAAAGTTAAAGCTGGAAAGGAAGTGTGTTAAATGGGTTGAAAGTTGCCCAAAGTCATTTCATATCAATTTTGGATTATCTAACATAATAATATTATCTTTATAGACAAAAAGTGTTTGTGGGTCAACTCGACACATCCTGTTATAAAAAATAATATTATGACCAGTTTGACCCGAATCCAATTTGGATCAGTTATCCAACCCACCCATTTTGCACTCTACCTAAAATTCATCAATTAGTTGTACAGTTAGTATATTCTTGCGTGGATACATAGATAAATGCATTAAAGATTCGCGCTGAACCACTCAAATAGTTATGGTTATCATGAGAACACAATACATACTGGTAGTATTCTTTTTCTTTTTTATACTTTGTTGCTCAAGACGGGAAGGAATCACATGCATAGCTTCTTCTTCACATAATGCTACTTGTAAAGGTGACTCGGAAAAAGTCATCTTGTGATTGATGTGTTGGCATTGTAGAGTTAAAAAAGTATTTTGCTTCTTGAATGCCTAGATACAGATTCACAAATCATGTGATAATAACAGAAATCATCTATGTACAATAACATTAAATGAACAAAAGTATGCTCAACATTTGTCACTTGCAAAACAATTGGATCTTGTACATGAAGGAGACACTTTTAACTAGCACACATGGAAATACCTTGATTGATGTATTTATATTTATAAAGCATGAATAAACAGACTATATATTAATCGAATCCAACCCACCATCCCGGCCCATTTTAATCTGTTTCTAAATATATATTAGTTTGAGCCAAATCTATTATTACACGTCCAGCCGGTTAACCGCTCCTTGTAATCAGGTACTTTAGGTTGACAAATCAGATGCCTCAACTGTAAACAACTCTTTTATTGGATATCAAAGGTACAAGCATACATGAATTGTTGATTTTATAACTAAATAAAAAAAACAATATGAAACTATAACATATGATCTATAGAAAAACACTAATTACACACATATGGGTGACTCTGTCAGGTCAATGACCTCAGGAGAAACAACAGATACCGCTCTTTTCTTTCTTCGGAAATTAGCTCTGTACTCTGGAGATGGAGTAAACACATCTATCACCTCAACTGGGCCAGAAATTTTGGCTCCGGGCCCATCTTTATCCGTAATGCAATCCTTTATAACATCTTTGTTTCCCGTTATTGGAGAAGTAACACCGCAATAGTCTGAGCCTGTAAATGAACTCTCGGGAATGTTAACAAACAACCTTCCTGGAGATTTATTAGAGCAAGATGGTAGTTCATAATTTTCATCATCTGAAACGCAGATCGCGTTCTTTTCATTCGTGTGATGGTCTACAGAAACTGGAACTGACATCGTTACATCTCTAAACCTTGCCTGAGATTCACAACATCCGCCAGATTTTTCAGGTTCATCATCCCACAAATCATTATTGCAGAATGGTCGTTTATAATTTCCGGTATCTGAAACAAAGGTCGCTTCGGCTTCAATGTTGTGATGATCTACAGAAGCAGAAACTGGAACAGTAACGTCTTCAACTGTCGCTTCAAAATCGTTGGATCCACCCCTTTTTTCTGTTTCTTCTTCATCACCCGACAAATCATTTTCAAATTTAAATAAATCATCTTCTATGTCTTTATATCCTTCTGTGTAACATGGAAGTTCGTCCATGGAACGAACGTGTACCCTCATGTGGCTAGGCAAGGTAGGGCACCCAGCATAATGTGTTGTGTATTTTGTTGAGAAAAAGTTTACAGTCAGGTTCAACCTGATCAGGAGGAATCATAAAACATAGATGAGAGATTGTCAGCGGTTTTGAACACACATATAAATATATAACTTGACTAAAGACACAAGGTAGGAAATTAAACTACTTTCGACTCCTAACAAGTCTGAACAGGTTACAGTGGAAAAAAAAGAAAAAAAAGAATGGCTTAACTGGAAACACGACAAAAGTAGCCAAGCCATCAAATGCATTCATCATCTATATTAACATTAATATTATACAACTTTTGTAATCACAAAGCACAAAATGTTTATACAAACGCTACTGATTTTTGACAGAAAATAAATACTCATAAGCGATAGGCAACGGATTTATTGAAAAAAATGGTACTTTTTACTTTAATAAGCTTTATATAATAATCCCTTCATCATAACCGATGCACGGTTTTTAGGATAGTTATAATGTTTCAAGTCAATGAGCTTCATCCGAACCAAAAGCCACCTGTTTGACCGTTATCCGACCCACCCGTTTTGCCACATCTACTAAAGTCAAAGAGACCAAAAAACATAATACATACTTGTTCCAGGATGGCAGTGTGAGCATTGTGTAAGCAAGTTTGATCTTATTTGCAAGCGCACGAAGAGATTTAAAACCAACTGCCGCCTTTCTAACGGCCAACGATTCCACAGGGTGTTGCCAAGCCCACTCAAACTGCACATATGAACTCAACATTATAAACATTTCCAAAATAACAAAAACAAGAAACATTAACAGTGGTTGATAATAAATACCTGAAGTGCGGCAACGTTTGTCGGGAAACCGTAGATACAAAGTACCATTTCCCAGGGACGTTTTTTCTTCGTCCTAAATGCACCGCTGCATAACTCCCCATTATGTTGCCTAATTCTCCGTCGTGGGTTCACTGTAAACCTACAAAATATATATATATATATATACATATATAACCAACCTAAAATATATCAATTCAGAATAACACTAATAAAACATCCTTTTTTAAAATTCGACATTTATTTTGGGACGGATGGACGAGATTAGTGTATAACTTATGAAATCCATTTTTTTTATAGATCATAAATTACTACGTCATCATGTAACACTATGATTAAAGGAGCATGTACCCGCAACAAAATAATACTAACAAATTAACAATGATTATTACTAAGAAATAATAATAAGAAGAAGAAGGGTTTTTTTACCCAATGTAAGTGTGGCCTTTATAACGAGGACAGAGTGACGTCAGCAAATAACAGCCAAAAAACTCTCCATCTGATTCTGATTTTTCTTCTTCTAAATCCTCTGATCTGAATAATAATGATTCATCTTCATTAGAATTGGAATTATTATTATTATCATTATTTAGGGTTTGTTGTGATTGACGACGACCTTTTCTTTTCCCCATTTCTTTCTTTATTTTTTTTAACTCTTATGTCTCTATGTAAAAGCATCGAACCGTTTAAGAAAAATCCGACCGTTGCGATTGTTGACCGTTTGAGTCAGTTTGACATACTACATTCTTTTGTTTTACAAAAGGGCTAGGCTAAATTAGGGCCTTAGGGCCCATCAAAGAATTTTGGCCAAACCATTCATTTCGCCGATAGGGTGGCAACTAGAGGTGGGGAAAAAAACCCAAATGGACAAAAAACGGTTGAAAAACCCAAAATTAGACCCGCTTTAACGCCAGTTTTTCAAAACTCCGGTTCGGGTATTTGAAAAACCGTTGGAACCGGTTTGGAAACTCACTTTACGGATCGGATTTTAAGGGTTAGAAACCGGTTTTCCTAAAATAACGGTACAAACCGGTAAAAAAACTCGGTGCACGTTGACCAAGAACAGGTTAGAAACCGGTTCGGGTTGTAACCGGTTTTGCCTAAACCTGGTTTTTATGTACAGCAAGTTGCAACAGATTCAAGAAAAGCTCGACAAAGTTTCAATATGAAAGCTTGAAATCAGTTTGATTAAGGTTCACATACGGCTCAATAAGCTCGATAATATACGTGAGTTAAAGTACACCTTATAACTCTAAAAATAGCATTATCACAATATTTCCACCACTAATATTTTTAAACTTAAGTTTAACGTTAACACAAATCATAAAAGGTACAAGAATAATTAACATAATTAACTAAAGTTCAGAATTCTCAATTACTTTAGCAAAATGTTTTCTACTATACTTCATGAGTTTCAAAAGCTCGATAATATATATCAGCTCGAAAAATTCAATAACCACTCAAGTCAAGCCTTTATAGCTCGAGTTTAACTTGTTAAGTTTTTTGAGCTTGAATTTAGAGCTCAACCTCGACTTATTGTTTTAAAATTGTTTATTTTTTTGAAGGGTTAGGTTCATAAAAAGATAACATATTTACCCAAAAATGTTAATAAAGGGTACCTCTCTAGGTTTAGCTTATTAAAAGGATTCCATTTTTGTAAAAGTATTAAATAAAGAAATATAGTTAGTTTCAGCCATTAGACCTCTGTTATCATGTTAACACGCCATGTTATGTTAAAAAATTATAGATTTAGTTATGATTTAACCTTTTTTTATAAACAAATTAACAATATATGATTTAGATATTTAGAAAATAAGAAATATATGGTATAAATATGTAATGGGTAATATGGGTAGTTCTAAGAGTGTTGAAAAAAACCTAAGCCTAATAACCCAACCGAATTCAAACGGGTTTGGGTTATACGGGTTGGGTTATTCGGGTTTTGGGTTGGTTATTTGGTTAATCATACCCATATAATTTCAATTGGTTTGGGTTATGTGTGATATTTTTCTATATGGTTTAACCTGTATATTTTTTTTATATTTTTTTGTTTATATAATATTATATATGTATTATATAGTTGACGTTATGACTACATGTTGCCTCTACTAGATGTGATTCCCGCTCATTTATTATATATCTTTAGAATTTATGTTGATAAAATTTAAAAAAGATGTTTTCAAGTTTTCTATGGAAAGTCCTTCACTTGCTAGCGCAGTGGTTGGACATCCCGGATGTTGTAGCACGAGTCACATGTTCGAATCCCATCTCGAGCATTGTTACTAGCCAATATTCTTGGCGAGCGAGTTGAATTTACCGGGTGGATCGGGCGGGGGGAGGGGATCGGGTAGGCCCACGGTATTCAGTCCGGATACCCGTGGTCCGGCCCTTCGCTGTTCTTAAAAAAAATAAAATTATAATAGTTATATTACTATTATACTTTATAACTAGTATATTAACCCCGCGCTTCGCCGCGGGACTAAATATACGTGTTAGATACAAATAACTTTCGCGGCATAAGTTAAAAAGTGAAAAGTTATATGGTAAAAAGTAAAGAAAATGAAACTTTGGTGCAGGGCCGGTCTAAGGGTGGGACAAAGTGGACGACGGGCCGAGGCCCGTTTTTTTAGGGGCCCGATTTTTTTTTTTTTTTTATGTATATATAAAAAAATATATATATATATAATCAACTTAACTCATTACAAATCCTAACAATTAACCAAAATTTAAACCATATAATATGACTTACATAAAAAACCCACTTACGCATCTTTTACGGATAAATAAAAGTTATATTTTTCAATCTTTAAATGTAGCCGAAAACTACTCTAATGTCCTTATAGACTTAAACTACTCTTCAATAAGTAACAATATAAAATACCATTACATCTTTTAGTTTGATGTAAATAAGAATATCCAATTTATATGTATGAATGTATTCAACTTGTACTATTTTTTTTGTTTCGTTAAGTATAAATTGTAATATGATATATATTTTTGAAGATTATCTTAATAATTCTCCTAAAACTATAAAATGATGGCATACTGATTCTACTAAAAAAAAATTTAATCTTATTTCTTGATTTTTTTCACATGTAATATAATTTGAATAATAACTTTTGTTATGTTTATTAATGATACTATAACTTTTTTTCGTCATATTATAAAAATAGTTTTATAATATAAATCGTTGCGTCTAACATAGGGGTCTTTTTTATGGCTCGTCCTAGGTCTATAAATTCTCAGAGACGGCCTTGCTTTGGTGGTTGAAGTTGAAAAATTTAAAGTTATGTGGTAAAAAGTTAAGAATGTGAAACTTTGTTGGCAAAAGGAAAAAAAATCCAAAAGTTATATGGTGAAAAGTAAGGAAAATAAAACTTTCATGACAAAAGTTACAAAATTGAGAGTTATGTGGCGAAAACTCAATATTATATGGTAAAGTAAAAAAAATGAAACTTTGATGACTAAATTTTAAGCTATGTGGTAAAAATTGTTGACAAAAGTTAACAAAATAAAAGTTATGTGGTAAAATGTAAGAGAATGAAACTTTCGTGGCAAAAGTTAGAAAAAGAAAAGTATAAAAAGTAAATAAAACAAAACTTTCGTGCGAAAAGTAAAATAAATTAAAGTTATTTAACAAAAAGTAAAAGGGCGAAAACTTAGTAAATTTATGTGATAAAAAGTAAAGAGAATGAAACTTTCGTGGCAAAAGTTAGAAAAACGAAAGTTTAAAAAGTCAATAAAACAAAAATCTTGTGCCAAAAGTAAAAGAAATTAAAGTTATGTGACAAAAAGTAAAAGTTTGAAAGTTTTTGTGATAAAAAGTAAAGAGAATAAGAATTTCGTGGCAAAAGTTAGAAAAACAAAAGTTTAAAAACTAAGTAAAACAAAACTTTCGTGCCAAAAGTAAAAGAAATTAAAGTTATGTGACAAAAAGTAAAAGTTTGAAAGTTTTTGTGATAAAAAGTAAAGAGAATAAGAATTTCGTGGCAAAAGTTAGAAAAACAAAAGTTTAAAAACTAAGTAAAACAAAACTTTCGTGCCAAAAGTAAAAGAAATTAAAGTTATGTGACAAAAAGTAAAAGTTTGAAAGTTTTTGTGATAAAAAGTAAAGAGAATAAGAATTTCGTGGCAAAAGTTAGAAAAACAAAAGTTTAAAAACTAAGTAAAACAAAACTTTCGTGCCAAAAGTAAAAGAAATTAAAGTTATGTGACAAAAAGTAAAAGGGCGAAAACTTTAGTAAATTTATGTGATAAAAAGTAAAGAGAATGAAACTTTCGTGGCAAAAGTTAGAAAAACAAAAGTTTAAAAACTAAGTAAAACAAAACTTTCGTGTCAAAAGTAAAAGAAATTAAAGTTATGTGACAAAAAGTAAAAGGTTAAAAGTTTCTGTGATAAAAAGTAAAGAGAATAAAAATTTCGTGGCAAAAGTTAGAAAAAAAAGGAAAAATAGGGGCCGATGGAAAATTGGGGGCCAAAGTTGCAAAACACTAAAGTCTTGTGGTAGAAGTCGAATATCACAAAAATGTACTGTAGTTAACTCGACTTTAATTGTTATATATAAATAATTTAGATAACAGTAGCTTTACTAGCTTTCAGTTACATATATTTATTTGTTAAATATTTCAATTACATTATGTCAAATTGTTTAATTATTGAAGTATTTAATAGTATTTTACAAAGTTTATAGCTAATCTATTTTATCTATGATGTTTCTTTCATCATTACAACCATATGTTGATGCATTAAATTGTTGTTGAAACACCTTTATATATAAACAATTTGTTAGTCTACGCTTATATGGGGTATCATTTTCAATGTTTTTGAACATATTGTTACATAATTAAAATATTTTTTATAAAAAGGTTTCATGAGCTTCAAACTCAACATCACATCTTATTTAAGTGATCCAAAACCCCACTCAAACAACCCAAACGTAAACAACTCAAACCCAAATAATCCAAATCTCTTTGGGTTAAATTCAATGGAACCAAATAGCCTAAAAACCTAAATAACCCGACTCATCAATACTCATAAATATTCCCAATAATGAAAATATGTAATTAATATATACAACAAATCAAACATAAGTTCTACAATGGTAGCTTAATTGCATTTGAATCGGCTCAGTTGATTAATGACAACTTTTGGTTGGCTTAGTTGGGCAACAACAAAAAGAACTTAGTTGCTTGATATTTTAGTAGGTTGGCTAATAAAAAAATTAAGTGGGCCCAAAATTTGATATGTAATGCTACACTTGGTCCGTTTTAATTTGTGTTTATACCATATGATTACACGAGGACATTTTTTAGATAGGTAGGGGGGGAAATTATATACAAGCTTTCTTCCTATCTTTCATTTCCTCACACTCTATCGCCTGAAATATCAACAAAATGGGGAATAACAAATACATATGTCTTGCTTTCCTTTTCTCTATTTTGGTTGAGAACCTACCAAAAAATATAACTACTGTCGTTTATCATATATATACAGTAAAATATACATATATTTATAATAATCTATTATCTTATACATATAATATAAATATTATATGACATTTTAAATAAAAGATAAATAATACGGAGTATAAAAATTTATAAATAATATCAAAATAATATATATATGTGTGTGTATATCTTCCTGTATATATACTAAAGTGGTAGTAATTATATATTTTTTTAATTGCTTCTCAGCCAAAGTGAAGAAAAGAAAGCAAGAAAGAAACATATGTATTTGCTGTTACCTTTTTGTTGATATTTCAAGCGATAGAGAGTGGGGAAATGGAAGACAGGAAGAAAGCTTGTACAGATTTTTCCCCCTAATTATGTAAAACAAAATGTCGACGTGTAATCAAGCAGCATAAACACAAATTAAATTGGACCAAGTGTTAGCATTACATATCAAGTTTTGGCCCACCCAATTTTTTTACTAGCCGACCTATATTCAAATATAAGGCAATTAAATTATTTTTATTGTTGCCCAAAGCCAACCAAAAGTTATCATTAACCAACTGAGCCAATTAAAATGCAATTAACCGAACGTATGTTTTGATTTGTTGTACATATTAATTACATATTTTTATTATTTGAAATATTTAAAGGTATTAACGGGTCGGGTATTTTGGTTTTGGGTTATTGGGGTCAAGTTATACGGGTTTAAAAGAATTATAAGCAAAACCATAACCAAACCGAATAAAATTTAGGCTTGAGTTGTTCAAGTTTGAGTTATTTGAGTTGGATTTTGGGTCATCTAAATAAAATGTGATGTGAGTTTAACAAATCAAAATATAAGTTCTATAGTTGCAACTTAGTTTCATTTTAATCGACTCAATTGGTTAATGACAACTTTTGACTACATAGTATAGATAATTGGCTATAGTTTAATACCGTTTCCAACACTTACTGAGAAATCACACATTCATAGAAGTGAAGCTAGTAGAGGGTTGGCGAATGATTTAACCCTCTCCAAATAACAAATTTGTTAAATAAATTTTCATTTCAAAGCTTAAATTGTAAAGTATGAATTATATATATACATTTCCCGTAGCCAAGCTTCCTCTCACACATTACTGTAGCGCGCACTGTAACATTTACTGTAGCGCGTACAGTACTGCTACAGTAACTACTTTTTTTTTTTTCTTTTTTTTTTTTTTTTTTTTTTTTTTTTTTTTTTTTTTTTTTTTTTTTTTTTTTTTTTTTTTTTTTTTTTTTTTTTTTTTTTTTTTTTTTTTTTTTTTTTTTTTTTTTTTTTTTTTTTTTTTTTTTTTTTTTTTTTTTTTTTTTTTTTTTTTTTTTTTTTTTTTTTTTTTTTTTTTTTTTTTTTTTTTTTTTTTTTTTTTTTTTTTTTTTTTTTTTTTTTTTTTTTTTTTTTTTTTTTTTTTTTTTTTTTTTTTTTTTTTTTTTTTTTTTTTTTTTTTTTTTTTTTTTTTTTTTTTTTTTTTTTTTTTTTTTTTTTTTTTTTTTTTTTTTTTTTTTTTTTTTTTTTTTTTTTTTTTTTTTTTTTTTTTTTTTTTTTTTTTTTTTTTTTTTTTTTTTTTTTTTTTTTTTTTTTTTTTTTTTTTTTTTTTTTTTTTTTTTTTTTTTTTTTTTTTTTTTTTTTTTTTTTTTTTTTTTTTTTTTTTTTTTTTTTTTTTTTTTTTTTTTTTTTTTTTTTTTTTTTTTTTTTTTTTTTTTTTTTTTTTTTTTTTTTTTTTTTTTTTTTTTTTTTTTTTTTTTTTTTTTTTTTTTTTTTTTTTTTTTTTTTTTTTTTTTTTTTTTTTTTTTTTTTTTTTTTTTTTTTTTTTTTTTTTTTTTTTTTTTTTTTTTTTTTTTTTTTTTTTTTTTTTTTTTTTTTTTTTTTTTTTTTTTTTTTTTTTTTTTTTTTTTTTTTTTTTTTTTTTTTTTTTTTTTTTTTTTTTTTTTTTTTTTTTTTTTTTTTTTTTTTTTTTTTTTTTTTTTTTTTTTTTTTTTTTTTTTTTTTTTTTTTTTTTTTTTTTTTTTTTTTTTTTTTTTTTTTTTTTTTTTTTTTTTTTTTTTTTTTTTTTTTTTTTTTTTTTTTTTTTTTTTTTTTTTTTTTTTTTTTTTTTTTTTTTTTTTTTTTTTTTTTTTTTTTTTTTTTTTTTTTTTTTTTTTTTTTTTTTTTTTTTTTTTTTTTTTTTTTTTTTTTTTTTTTTTTTTTTTTTTTTTTTTTTTTTTTTTTTTTTTTTTTTTTTTTTTTTTTTTTTTTTTTTTTTTTTTTTTTTTTTTTTTTTTTTTTTTTTTTTTTTTTTTTTTTTTTTTTTTTTTTTTTTTTTTTTTTTTTTTTTTTTTTTTTTTTTTTTTTTTTTTTTTTTTTTTTTTTTTTTTTTTTTTTTTTTTTTTTTTTTTTTTTTTTTTTTTTTTTTTTTTTTTTTTTTTTTTTTTTTTTTTTTTTTTTTTTTTTTTTTTTTTTTTTTTTTTTTTTTTTTTTTTTTTTTTTTTTTTTTTTTTTTTTTTTTTTTTTTTTTTTTTTTTTTTTTTTTTTTTTTTTTTTTTTTTTTTTTTTTTTTTTTTTTTTTTTTTTTTTTTTTTTTTTTTTTTTTTTTTTTTTTTTTTTTTTTTTTTTTTTTTTTTTTTTTTTTTTTTTTTTTTTTTTTTTTTTTTTTTTTTTTTTTTTTTTTTTTTTTTTGTATATATGCTACAAATGTTTAATTTATTCAACATTTTTAGTCTTCATCTAATTGACATGTAAATTCAATACTAATACAACTATATCATTACTATGGATTATTCAAGATTTAAGAAGAAAATTGTGGTCATCAGTTATATGCCTATATTGTATATCCATTTATATTGTATATGTGAGTAACAGTCGAAGCATTGTTAAGGTTAGATAAGTATAATGGTAATATATTACTCAAATAAGAATGGTCATCAAATGAGGATGGATGGCACGAAAGTCTTTGTATGCTGTTGAATCTTCTTGAACTATTGTTTACTGGAGAGATTATTTCAGAGTTGTAAAGTTGTTGAAGGGTCATGTTGAAAGCCTTTAGAGGTTTATTTTTAGTGGTAGACTCATTTCAAAAGCCTCTTTAAACCTGTTGTAGAGTCACCTTGAAAGCCTCATATTTAAGGAATACTCGGTTTTTTATATCCTGATAATAGCATGCTATGGGTTAGTTGTTTGCTTCAGATAATGGTGGATGTTAAATGCTAACAATTGTGTCATATTTATACTGTTGTACCGACAAAGTATAAAATTATATGGTCAAGTGTTGATATGACGAACGGCTATCATTTGTTAGTTTGTTAGCAATTGTGAGCGTTTAAATACATGATGATCTTTTGTAGATTTATTAGTTGTTTGTGTATTTTCTTTCATTTGGGTTGCCTTTGTTTAGGATGCGGGTTGAATGGGTCAAAATTTCCGTGAAGTGTAAGTCTTATGCAGAAATAACTAATCTTTAAAACAATTATTTTAAGCACATTGACACCCTAGCTATTTTTGGAACAGATTTTCTACGTCGTTGTCTTGATCTTGAAAGATTTGTTCTATACGTACTCAAAGTAAGCGGACCATTGTCTTCATTCAACTGTTTGAAGGTGAAAGGAGTGTTACAAAAGATTGTAGGTTGCTGTTTGTTAATGGAATACATATAATTTTGTAGACTGATGTGTTTTTGCTTATCGGAGAACCTTATAAATTGAAGTGACATTTGAGGTAGATACCAATAGTATCTTGAATGTGAAGGCTGCAGACAAGAGAACTGGAAAGGCAAGAAAGATCACTGTCACCAAAAATTGAGCAGATACTCATTAGGCTAGCTAAACACTAATAGCCTTTTTGTAACTCTATACAATTGTGTAATGTTTGTCAATGTAAGTATATATTAACCCTTCTGTATGGCTATGCTAAATATATGATGGTTACCAAATTGTATATGTGAACTTACGATTTACCCAAAATTTAACTAAGAGACGTACCAAACCTGCCGCAACGCGCAGGGGTCAAGAACTAGTTTTAAATATTATGTGATATTGTGAATTTAAAGTGTGAGAAAACTAAGAGAGAATTGAAATAAATACAAACTTGTTGAAAGGTGGGGATGAAATTTATGAGAGAAAGATTACATATTTCTTAATGATTTAAGGGGTATATATAGAGGTCATATTGTCTTAGTCATTTGCAAGTTTCATTTGCACCCCTTCATTTTACAAAACATAATCAAAATACATTTAAAGTACAACGAGCACGGTCTAGTAGTGTCGGTGTCAAGTGGTGTACGTTGATGTAATTGTGATAGTGGAAATTTTTAGAAGATAAGGGTTTAAAGTGTTAATTATTAAAATAAATGTTTAGAGTGTAAATTAATTCATTAAGGGCAAATTTGGTATTTTATAAAAAATCTTTCCATAGTGGGTGTTTATTAAGGGTAATTTAGTAATTCCATATGTAACTATTGTGTAACTATTTCTAAAAATGGGGGTGATAATTTTTATAAAGGAGTATAGATTAAAATATAAATCAAAAATGCAAATTACCTATATACATAATTTTTATATATACACACTAAAACTAAATTATAATTTACAACTAAATATGCATAAAGTACAACACACCACTTAATACAATCTCTTCTTGCTTGGGTTTACTAATTTCAATAAATCTAATAAATCTTTTACAACTTTCACGATCATCTAATAGGCTAGATTAAATTGATCTATCACCGACATATCTTTTTTATTTGCATTACATTATCACTATATCAGTTTGCTCTATGTTAAATAGCCACACACACATAAGCTCTAATCACATTAAAAGGTATGTGTACAAACTTATATTAATATTGCATTTGATTTTCTTCTTTTTGAATAGTCATTTCGAAATACATATATATATACACTGAAAATAATATGATAGTATTTATGTGCATGAAGTAACACCTTTTGATTTTTGCCATTTCTTTTATCCTTAAGTTTTTATTTTTTAACCTCGGCCTCCGTCATAATATAATTTTATGTTCATGAAGTATAACACTTTTTGACTTTTGTTTATTTCATTTTACCTCCTAACGTTTACAGATATCGAAAGTTTATGACCTATAATGATTAAATGATACATCTATACTACTTTATAAAATATTTACCTTCTTTTTAATTGAAGTAAGAAGTTGATGATACCAAAAAATCTTTTTTTTTATTCACTAATTTAAATATTTCCACTTAGTATACCTACATAATATCTTAAATGAAATTATTTACTAACCTTTAAAATAATTACACTACCGTTTTTACATCATTAATAACCACACCACTACAGCCACCACCGCCACCACCACCATTGCGGCCACCGCCGCCGCCACATCGTCGTATTACGCGTGCATACGTCTAGTATTTTAATGTTTACATGGTAGTATGGTACTAACTTTAATGTTTACATCATCGTATTACGCGTACATGGTACTAATTTTGAAAGTTTAATACATCAAAAAATTCAAGTTTACTAATTACTAGTTGAGCCAATATCAGGATATAACATTACTTTTATCGGAACAAATTTTCATTACCTATATTGGTATTTTACAAAGTACAGTACCTACCTCATAAAAATGAAGCCTAAAAAGACGAGAGAGCGCAAATCTGAAATGAGTGTAACAATTCATTCCAGATACTTCTATATTTCGGTTATTGATGAAAATTCACCACATAAGTAAAGCCATACACCAGAATTTACAAGACAGAATGTGATGTTCAAGGATGAGAACTGCAGGGACAGCTTCAAAACACACAACAGCTAAAATCACGACATACAAAAGATAAGAAATACTTCGATATATATCATATAGCCTAGACATGATGATTATGCGTTCCTTTGGAAATACAACAAAAGCTGAGCAAAATGCAATATTCATATCCACTCTGGTTCTAACTGTACATAGAAAAGGAAGCTCACATCCACACACTTTCACCTGCAAATTTGAAACATTCAGATGATAAAATGAACACTTTTAAAAGAAAAGCCAATATACTTATATACCTGATATAAATCACATAAAAATCATAGATATTCAACATAATTACATATATTAACGCATGGTTTAGAAGGTTGCACAATTATCCACATACCAGATATAAATCACAGAAAAATGACTGTTACATGCCTCACACAACAAAAAGCAACTATCATCACATAGTTCTTTCTTTGACCAGCAATTTTTTCATGTTAATTTTGCTTGTGTGTTTATAGTACCTTCTTTGACCAACTAAAGAGCTCCAACTCATCTTTTTCACGTTTCCCAACTAATTTAGATTGGCCTAGAAGACCAAGAAAATATCACCCAAAACCAATTTCCATTTCCCATAATAAACGCACCAATGTACAGACAGATGGATGGTTATTGAAATATGAAAAGCAAATGGGTTGAACTGTTGAAGCATTCTAGCAAAAAATTAGACGTTATCTAAAACTTCAATACCCATAAGCATACTTTATCTGATTATGCAGAATAACATTGCTACAATGTAGTGATGGCATTCAATTAGACAATTTGGACCTATATTCATATATCATATCAGCTGCAAAGAACTTACAAGATAAAAACCCAAATTTAACCCAAATATTAAAGATTTTTATCTTGATGTACAGCAATAACTGAATCAAGAAAAAAACAAGCACCCTGAAAACCGGTAGACATTAAAAACAAGCCTAACAAACTCATCACTTTGAAAACATATTCATAAACATCAATACACATATTTTGTTATTCATAGGCTACAATAATCACACTAAAATAAACTTATTAACCTATGTTGCTCATAAAAGTATTTCTATCCTAGCAGGGACCAAAAAAATATCAAAATACTTATAGCATTGACATAACTTCATGTAAGCATCAAGATAGTTTAGAGCTGGCAATTGTGCAAGTTCTACGATACATCCATCTAAAGTTCACCTTAATTTCTTAGACGACAAGATAACTCGCCTATTTTACCGATTATAGCAACATAATAGCATTTACTTACCAACCAAAGCAACATGACTTCAAAAACATTCCTATCAATGGTAAAAAGAAAATTGGACGTATACCGTTAACATATGTAACAAAATTACCATAATTGGGAGCAACACCGCAAATACATTACTCTTACTCATACTTCCCGTGATACGTTACTAATACTTTCTAATCAGTATGTACTAAAGAGGATCATTTCCGTAATACGTTACTATAATCAACAAAAAGAAAACAGGTGAAGTATATTGCAAATTTGAACAACTAACTTTTTTTTAGTAATTACTATTCAATGTTTATGTTGTAATACTCACTACAAGGAATCAAAGTTACAAAATCAACTTCTTTTTTTCCCCCAAAAATTTATCAATAACTATTATTATTATCATAAATAAAATCAAGCAAATTAATCAAATTAATTATAGAAAAAATAAATATAATAGAAAAAAACCTCACTATATTATAGAAAAAATCAATCAGATTTTTTGGAAACAGAAATTAGGTTTCTCCAGAGATAACGTCCACTCGCCATATCAACACAAGTCCAAAATCCATTCACAAATGCAATATAAACCTGCAATTATAGATACACGCATTATATATACACACATTATAGATATATATATATAGTGTATATATATATTATAGTGTATATTTTGTGTATATATATAATATAGTGTATATTTTGTGATATACATATATATATATATGTAGATAATGAAAACCCTAGGAATGATGAAATGAACCTTGGAAGATGATCGGCGGCCGGAAGTAACGTCGGAAACCGGAGAATCGTCGGAGGACGCGGGAGTGTCGGTGGCGGAAGAAATGATTGAATGAGATTTGAAGTTACGGAGAGCGAAGAATCCGGCGAGAGATGCCGATAGAAATATGAGAATAATTCGTAAAGGACACATTTGTGTGTGTGTTTTCTTTCTCTCTCTAGAAATATATGTGTGTATTTTTAGAGAGAGAAAGTGACTTTTGGGTGAGTGAATGAGATTTATTCAAAGGTACAAGTGGTTTTAGTGATGGTTGCTGGTTTATGATAGTTGGTTTATGTTGATGATGATGCTTTCCCCATGTATCATTTTAGTTCAACGATATGTTATTTACAAATCTTTTAACGGAAAATAATTAATCTTTTTAATACATTTTTTTGAAAACCTTTCTTAACAACATGATGACAATTAAATGATGAGACTAAAAGAAAGAATTAATAGACTAGGAGGACATAGGAATTAATTCTGAGGGCTTGGCTTGGGTATACCCAAGTTCAAGTCTGAGGGGGCAGGGTTTACCCCTATTAATCGTCGTGCCTTCGGGCGGATTGGTAGGGGGTTTTCCCCCATCGGGTATTTGAAATAGGCATTTCTACTTTGAGGGAGCTCTCTAGCGCGGACCTGGTTAAGACAACGTATGCTAGACCTCCCGCTGTCGAATCGCGACACGAATTTCCAACGAAATTCACCTTTCAAAAAAATGAAGACTATTAGAAAAAATTTTGTTGAGAAGATATATCATCACTCATTTTTAACTAATGTCTTATAAAATTTATAATTAATAAATATTAAAGAAGTCAAAACTTTTCATTTTTAGCATGAGTTTTTTGTTTGTATAGAAATCTATGACTTCATTAAACACTTTTAATAAGTTTACAATTACAAATAACTTAAGAAAATTGTTAAACGAAGCCCGAATGATCCCTACACAACACACATTTACCATACACAACAATATATGCATTAAATAATTGTACAGTACAACTGTCTGATGCATATATTGTTGTGTATGGTAAATTTGTGTTGTGTAGGGATCACCTTCCTTTCACTTAACATACATAAAAAATTTGTAGATTTTCATATCAAAAACTCATCCCCTGACTTTTATGATAAATATACAAGTAAGCCTTAATGTTTCGTTTAAGAAAACCCATAACTCAATGTGATTAATAACCATATTTAATTTTGTCATTAGTAGGATGTAAGGAAATAGGAGTAACATGTAAACAATCATATACATGTTTAAAAGTTAAGAGATTGCTTCAAAAGTCTTTTACAAACATCGAAAGAAGTATAGATGTATAGTAAATACAAAAATAAATAAATGTAGAAATGTTTTTTTTTATTTTAAAAAAAAAAAACTATCAAGACACTTTATATATGCTTTAGAAAGAAGTATAGAAGTATACATTTATTCCATATCATGTTAAGATTTAAAAGCTTCGATAGGAAAGGAAGTATCCCATGACTATTTTAAGGCTTATTCTCTTGAATGAAAACCATGATATCCAAGACCAATCAAGGAGTAGTTTTGAGGCTTCACCCACTATAAGAAGTCGGCATATACAATTTGATTTTCGAACTCAAACACATCAGCATTCCAAATTCAAGAGTGATATGCATCTTATCATAAAACTAACATCCACTACTTGTATTTATAACAAAAACTCTAATGCAACTATCTAATATTTTATTACAATTGACATTGCACCAATCAGCTTAGATGTTATTACAAAAACTGATATAATGGCGCAGTCAAGGTCAGATTCTGAAGAATCAGTGGCTAATATGATAATCTGTAAACTAATATAGATTTACGAAATACCGCTAGACTCGTGCGAATCGGGATATATTAGAAAGCACTGTTCTTAAAGTTCTAATCCCAGCTCCTGTTTTAGAGCTAACCATCATCTGCAAATGAACAAAAGCCAAAACAGCATAAGGTGCATTCCTCATGTTGCTATCTCAATCCTAAAAAACAAAAATCTATGTTTCTCTTTGGGCATGTTTGGCAAGAGCTTTTTGGGAGTTTTAGCTTTTAATTTTGAATAATAAGCTCATATAGTGTTAAAAGCTTTTTTTGGATGTAACTAGATTTAGCTTTTATGTGAAAGAAAAAGCTCCAAAATGAAACGTTAATGAAGTAGCGTTTCAGGAGCTTTTAGTTTGGATAAAGCTTTTAATTTTTAAAAATTTCACAAATACCTTTTGAAGTTGCACCTACAGCAACCATAACAAACACCTCAAAAAATTAAAAACTCTAGATAACAGCTTTGCTTAAAAGCTACAGCTTAAAGCTACAACTACTTTTGTCAAACATACCCTTTAAGTGTCAAGCACGGTTCCTTTCTACCCCCAAATCGACGAGAATCGATTCCACTGGGTTGGGAGTCTTAAAATTATTTTTAGCCAGGGAAAGTAAATTAAAATTAAATAAACAAAAAAACATTTTTCTTTTTGTTCCATGTGAATCTGACTTAGAAAGTAGCAGGTTCATAAAAGCGGATATTTATGTCCTAGTTGGACTAATGAGATTAAGTATTATATGAGCTTAACGTGGCAATTTCGACACATTTGCTCATGAGTGGGTCGATTTAGGATATGCTTAAATCTCTAACAGTCGAAAGAATGTAATAGAAGACAGTAGCTTGAAAGGACACGAATTAAAAAGGTTAAATGGGTAAACAGTTGTCCAATTTGTATTCTGAATGCAAATGAGTACATAAAGGGCAGGGCAAAGCATCAGTTCTTTCTTGCATTTTGTCTTTAATAAGAAGGGGTTTCTTAGAAGAATTCTTACTTTCACTGGGATAATCGAGTGGTTGTACCAGCCAAAAAGCTATACAAGCAACAACGAGCGCAAGCCTCTTGATCATTTTATTTCAAAAACTTGATTACTTTATAATAAAACACTTTTGTAATCATACTTGACACATTACGTATTCATATAAATAAATACTTATTTTGGACCAATGATTTTCAAATCAACCCAATACAAATTGTAAAAAAATTATTCGTCTTGATCTGTTACCCAACCAACCCATTATGCAACATTCAAAATTAAGAAATCAACATTTCTTACCAAAGGCTGAACAGCAGATTTCTTCGTTTTAAGGGTCTGCATAATCAGATGATCATAAGAATTAGCACAATATTGTCAAAGAGAGTAAGGAAAACTCTTGAGGTACAAGTATGTTTACTACCTCCTCAATTTGCATTGCACGCCTGGCCACATCAATGGGGAACGATAAATCCGTTTTTGTCAGTACTATCTGATATTTGGTTTTGGACCTGGCCATTGAAAACAATAAGAAACACCCTACATAATGGCTATACAAAGTGACCCGTTTAAAGAGTGTGTACAATCTATATAAATACTAGGTTTCTCGATTTTATGGGCCTCGTTTTATTTTTCCTTACACCAAGTAATGAGACCCAATATCAAATCTTGATTTCTTCTTATATAAGATGATCGAAGAGGTTGTCTACTTTAAACTACCCTATAGCTTTCAGTCCATTTAACCAATCCAGTTTTGACTCATTCATGAGTAGATGAATCAAAATTGCCACCTCCGATCATTTTGATCAAAATTACTTGCCAGTGTGGCCCACAATCAGTACACATACCTTTCCATTAAATCAACGAGTTCATGATCCCTTGCCTTCATACCCCACTTTGTGTCAATTAGAAGACATACCCGTTTCAGGCCTTCACGAGTGGAAACATACTCTTTCACCTACAAATTACAAGACAAGTCAAGAGCACCAAATTTCCACACAAAAACGGTAACTATATTATGGAATCATGCATCTAATAGCACCCTGAATAAGCTTTTTTTTAAAATAAAGCACCTTGGATAAACATCCAAGGCACTCGGAAACAAAACTTAGTTTTAAGTGTCTGGATAAGCTGATTCTGTTTCTGATTATCTGACTATTTAGTCAAACAAATCTGCGCTGAATAATCAGTTTCATACTAGTTGTAAAAAAAAATATTATCTACGGGTAAAACGAAGAACCTATTTATCCCTTCTAGTAATCTAATTTTGTAATCACTTTACCTCCATTTCACAAAATATCTGTCGTTTTTTTCATAAAAATGTTGGTCATGTTATCTACTAACCCCTTGAATAAAACAAGAATTGTCAAAAACTCAAACAGCAAAAGCACATCCAGATACTAGTATACAACCCAATTTACTATAGCTAATTATCCATATTTGATTCTCCAATATTACATCATTCTTGAAACACACCAAATTATACGACATTCAAAAGCCTTGATGAAAATTACAAAAAAATTATTGTAACACTTACAAGTTCTTCCCAGTTTTCCTTGACATCGTCTTTTGCATAAGCAAAACCATACCCGGGTAAATCAACTAAACATAGCTTTGATCCAAGGTTGAAAAAGTTGATAGTCTGCACAAGCATTTATGAGTGTCAAATTTTTCATGCTCTACTCAATCGTAAGAAAAATCTGTAATTTAACACAAAACTTAGTCAAGATAGACGATTTGAAACCTGAGTGAGACCCGGCTTATCTGATGTCCGTACAACACCCCATTGTCTGGTTAGTGAGTTTAGCAAAGAGGATTTGCCAACGTTTGACCTACCTAATAAGTGTCAAAATTTAAACAACAAAATTAATGGTTACGATTTTCAACTTATTTACTTGGGTTGTGATTGAGTCCATTTGGGTTAATCAAATCTCTAACGCGTCAAATAATTAAAATAATATATAATTAGCTACAAATGTAACGTGTAAAATAAATCAAAAGTCCACAGATGCAGTTTTACTGGAGATATATATAAGTCATATAACCTCCTAAATCAGTTTAACTGAGAACATATTCAATCATATTTTAACACACTAGCTACATAAACACACTGGACGAGTAAGCTAAAAGTGAACAAGACTAACTTATGCATATATCCAGAGAAGTAATTTACTAGATGGTCAAAGTAATTTCCATAGGATGTCCCAAAATGTCGATTGTTGAATGGGACTGAGGAAGTGTCTAGTTCTTACATGCCGACTCAGATCTTTAAGTCCATCCAAGACCTTAGAAAACATTGTTGAAGGTAACAAAATCAAGATGCCTGTTTTATGTTGTTGATAGATACATAGCATGAAAGTGTCCTATTTGAAAAATAACTTGATGTCAATGGGTCAAGAATTGTAAAAAAAAATTCTTTTACCTGCAAAAGCAATTTCTGGAAGATCATGAGGTGGAAAAGATGAAGACACTTTTGCAGCAGCGAAAAAATCAAGTTTATTTCTGAAAACCTGCAAATTAAAAAAACCACGATCACATATGTGAAGATAGAAAACACTAGATGATGTTGTACAGTAACTACCTAAAAGAGTTTAAGACAAAAAGATATTGAAAACTACATTCATCATACGATACAAGTTCAACTAAAACAATAAATGAGTGAGCTTACTGATTCTTCGATTCGCTCTCGTTCTGAGCTCGTGGAGAATGGAATATTATCTAAAGGAGAAGAAAGTTCTAGATTGTATCCCGCCTTTTTGAACTCAATTTCACGTCTGCGACCCAATAACTACAATGATAATCATTCAAAAGTAATACATAAAGGTAAGGAGGTTTCAGGAGCAATATACCCATCTTGAGCATAGGAAATATCTAAAGGTGGAGACTTAGGTGCTTTATCTTAAATAAGCTGAGAGAAAAAACCTAGAAGCGGAACAAGTCAAATAGGTCTCAGGTCAACCAAAGTCTACTTTCATGCTTACAACTTACAAAATCGTTTTTTTAAATGGTTTAGATTATTATTATTTATACCAGCATCAGTTTTGTAATGATAACTAATGCAATAGTTACTCATAAGATATATTTCAAAATGTCCAAAGAGTGTGACTGGCGTGTTTTCACCCGTCCTAATAGTGATGTGTTTCAACTCACGAATTTTGACCCCCTTCCCTAACAGCCCACTTTTCCACCTCCATGAACAAGTAGCCAAGAGAAATTACATTTTCATTCACAAATGATGTTAGTAAGGGGCCTGGTTGTATAGCCCGGAACTGTGCATTTTGGGACATCTCGGCCTTTTCTTCTGTATCAGTATCTTCGTTTTTCTCGGCGGTATTTTCTGAAAAGCAAGAGGAAAATAATATGTACTTTACTAGACCAGGGAATTTGACTAAAGTTTATAGGTTAAAAAAGATGTAGATGGCTGGAAAAAAAAAATGCTGCGTACTAATACAGCCTTCTTGGAACTGACAAGCACAAGGTATAATATTTGCAGGAATTGTAAAAACCAAACAAGCAAAATTTTAAGTGGTTCATCAATTTGCATATATCCATAGACATTGCTAACATTCTTTTAACACTAGTAAATCAGAAGGTACACCTAATGAATAAGACTGCTTTCTATAAGACGTACAAGCTATCTTTTGTAGATATTTTCTTATCAATTTACGTAAACATCATCATAGACCGGAATCCATATCAGGCTACATTTCAACAGCTTTTTCCTCCAAGTATTAAGCCAAAACCAACAAGGACATGCAACAGACCTTCGAAAATAATATATTTTGACTAAGACTCACAAAAGGATATCAAGAATTCTTCATCTTGACTAATGACAAAATATAGCTACCACCAAGGTGGCCTAGCGGTCAGACGTCCTATTTCCTCACAAGATGTTGCGGATTCAAAACCTCCCTAGCTAAACATCTTGAGGGTACTTGGGAAACTGTTGGAGACGATCACAGGATACCCCGGTTAGACCATGTACATCGGAGTAAAAAAGATCCATCCCCCCAAATGGCAACATGAACAAGGAAAACCTCATTCGTTTACCCATTTAATAATAGATATGACAAATCTTGTGAACCAAGATCAATATGGTAACATGTTGTAACAATTACTAATGTGTAAATAGATATATTCGGTTAAAACTTAACCAGAAAAGATGGAATCATCTTCGGTCACTTAAATGAACGCAATTAATTAATACGAATGGAGGGAGTACCAAATAACTGATTATGAACATGGACTCGCAAAATAGATATAAAGAAGGCTGACAATAGATAAACAGCTAACCTGATTCACACTCGTTACATAACATGTATATGATCATAAGCAATAATCCAAATACTAAAAAAATTAAAGCATATGATAGAATTTATATAGTCAAACTGACCAATTTGAGGCAGGTTATCATCAAACCGCTTATTTGCAGGGTCATTTCGATACGCTATCCGAAACAATCTCCTCTTCCTCTTTGGCCGATCAAACGTTGCCAATGACTCATCATCCAAACTCTTCTTGTTTTGAAATTTCTTCTTTCCAAATTCACGATCCTCTGCAGGACTTCCCAACTGTTTGCTATTCTCATATTTTTCCTCACTATCCTTCATCACGAAACCACGTTTGCTCTCACTATTTTCAATATTCTTTCTTCTGTCACCCCTTCCATCCTTCGAATCCCTCCTATCAAAGGTTCTTTTCTCATCATTTCTAGTAGTCATTCGTCTATCACCTCCTTCATCCCTCGATTCCCTTCTACCAAATACTCTCTTCTCACCATTTCCACTATCCGTTCTTCCATTGAACACTCTCCTCTCACCATTTCCGCCATCATTCCTTCTACCTCGTCCATCAAACCGCCTATTTTTCAACACCGCTTCCCACCCTTGTTTTTTATCATCACGCACCCCCCTTCGTTCTTCACCTCCCTCTCGAGATAACCCCTTTCCCCCATAAACCCTCTTCCTCTCATTCCCATACCCTTCTTCCCTATCTTTCAACTTCAAACCTTTTCCCCGATTATCCGTCTTTCTAAACTTATTATACCCGCCAATGTTATCGTTCCGTCTCTCGTCACCATCATCAACATTCTTATTATCTTTTCTCCTCCTAACAGTTGTGATTTCACCTCTACTAAGTTTCCCTCTAAACCCCTTTTTCTTAAACCCTCCTGAGTTTTCATTTAATGATAACTTTGCTCTTTTTTTAATATTATTCTTATCAAACTTTGAACTTGTTTCTTGATACATTTTTCAACAATAACCAAAACAAACCAAAATAAATAACAAACAAACGAAATTTCAGATTACTATTATTATAAAAATGATACTGAGAAATATAAAATGAAATACATACAGATTGTGTAAATAACTTGGAATTCTTTTTTGTAATATCTGCAATTAATATAGGTTTAATTTCCACATTTTGTTCGGTTTGCCTTGCCGCCTAATCAATTTGGTATTTTCAGCTCTTCTGCGTTCTTTGTGTGCCCTTTTCTTCTTCTTTTTTTTTTTTTTTCTTTTTTCTTTTAATTTGTTTACTGGTTTGTGTGACTTATTTGGGCCTGGTCCAATTTTAGCCCAAGACTATGAGCTTTGTAACACATTTTGGGCCACTTTCTTTCCAACTTTTTTTTTTCCAGCATCACTAGTTTGAAATTTTGAATCGATAATATAGACAATGTTTTTTTATGGAAATTTTGTAGCTTCAAAAAAGCAAAGACCTCCCCTTTTTCTTTTGAACTACTATACCAAAAACTCATATATATCTCATAAAACCTGACAACGGTTTCAAAATAAAAGTTTAAAGTCTCATCAGGCTTCAAATGCTTTTGTCAAACATATGGCTCAAAACCTTATAATAGCACTCAACCTTGTAACCCGAACATAATTTACCCGTATAAAAACGACTACATAAAGTTATGAATTAACTTTCCATCAATAAATAAAAGGAAAATAAGGTACTGTGAAATTGTACCTATAATAGGTACATCATTTGCAAAAATAAAAATAAGAGTTACAAAATTAACCCTCGTGTATTATAAACGGGGAAAGATTAGGTAAAGCATACAGTACCTATCTTAGGTAAAACATGTGTATTTCAGGGAGGATTATGTAAAATTCAGGTGGGGTTATGTATGTTTATCAAATTTAAAGGTTTAATTTGTAACTTTTTTTAACATGGCATTATCTAAGATAGGTAAAGTCATGCAGTACGGATCATTTTCCCATTATAAATACCCATAAATGCTCCATGAAAATCACCTTGCAGTACCCAAAATTTGTAAAGCCTGATGTACATATGATTCCCCCATAAATAAAACTACAAGGAAACGCATTTGTTGTATTTTTGACCAAACATTTTAAGCATGACTAAAATAGGTGAAGGTTGGTTAGATGTCACTATTCTCCTTTTTCTTTATGTATCAAGTGGTCAAAAGAGCTGCTCTTTTAATTGTTTATATATAACCACGTATAGATGATGTAACCTAATTTAGACCATAAAATGTTACCAAATGTCACCCCTTGGCTGATTTTAGTTTTGAAGAACCCTGACCACTATTACTTTCTATTGTTGTCATCACAAAGCCTAATTTTATCAACAAGTGAATGAGACATTAGATAACCGATTTATAGCCAATTCAAACTTCAACACAAGTTGGTTCGAAATCATCGTCGTCGTATTATATGAACAAGTAACGCTAAGTATGAATGATTTATAAATTAAGGACAAACATATTAGCTTATCAGAATAGACAGACGTTTCTCACTCGATTCAAGTTTATGATTTTGTTCATATAACCGGTTTAATTACTCCATTCACATCCACGATTAGCGCATTAAGATCGCGTATCAAACATATACACACACAAAATTCAAAGAAGTTTTCTGTTTAGCTTACTAACACAACACCAGAATTTACAATCACCCCAAATGATATCTCTTAAAAAGCAGCCTTGTCTTTATTTTACAACATCAAAACCAAAACTTACAATCACCCCAATTGATTCATAGGGCAAGTTACATGTTATGTACAAAATCAATAAACTGCTATACCAACTCTGTTTTTTTTCTTCCTACCCATAATTTGGGTAAACAATTCTCTACAAAAAAAAAAAAAAAAAACATACCAATATATGTATATAAGAAGATTAAGTACATAAACCCGACCCGTGCCCCGCGGCGAATATCTAACTCTCCGATACTTGTACATCCGGTCGTGTAAGCAACTCCGATCTAATTTTATTATTCCACAACTCATCGTAGAAATCTTGACCTCCAGGGCTACTTTGAACCTCCACCACCACTAGTCTTTCTGTTAACCGAAATACTTCAATTCCGATAACATTTTTACCGTTTTTGCCTATTAAATCCACACCGAATTCTTTTCGTTTTTTCATCCTAGCATTCGCCTCTTTCACGATCCTATCCACTTTCTCAATAATATTTTCGGGTGACTCGGATACAACTAGTCGTTCCCCTTGTCTCGAGGAGCTAGTGTCAAATAAAGGTGACAAGTTTAAGCCAGAAGAAAACGAGATAATATCAAACGCGTTTAACGCGTTTGGTTTATTATCTTGTTCTTGTTTTGGCTTCACAACTGCTTCTAAATCGTCTAATTCCACCTTCGGTTCCTTGTATCCTTTCTTAAACCATGGATCATTTATGATATCATTTACACAAATCCTTGTCTCCGGATTTGTATCCAAGAGTCGAGATAATAAATGTTTTAAATCACTCGACATCCATTTAGGACATTTATATTCGCCTTTGTATATTTTCTTATACATCATCATAAGATTTGAATCATTAAAAGGCAGGAAAGCGGCATTCATCACAAACAGGATGATGCCGCATGACCATATATCCGCCTTCGCGCCATCATATCCTCTTTTAGCGAGGATTTCTGGCGCGACATAAGATGGGGTCCCACATAAGGTATGTAACAATCCGTCAGCACGGATTTGTCCTGTCACGGCACTCAAACCAAAATCTAAAACCTTCAGATCGCCATTTTCGTCGATCAAAAGGTTTTCAGGTTTTAAATCGCGGTGATAGACACCGCGTGAATGACAATACCCTATAGCGGAAATCAACTGTTGAAAATACTTACGACTATGTGTCTCGGATAAACGTCCTTTTGCGACTTTTGCAAATAACTCACCACCTTTTACGAATTCCATAACGAAATAAATCTTTGTTTTTGTAGCCAACACCTCGTACAATTTAACAATATATGGATGTCGTAACCTTCGCATGATATCTATCTCGCGCTTTACGTTAGACACTAAATGCGCGTTATGAGATATCTTGTGTTTATTAATAACTTTTATTGCGACGCTTTGACCTGTATTAATGTCTCTGGCATGATACACCTTGGCAAAAGCGCCGCAACCCAGAAGTCTCCCGACTTCGTATTTTCCAAATAATGTATTGTTTTGTGACATGCTAGGAACGATATTGGAGGCCTCCGGCATCGACTTAACGATACCGGAGGAGATCGGTATGGATTGTGGTTGGTTACGAGGGTTCAAAAAAGAACCAAGGAAGATTGAAGATTAAAAAAGATCGGAGAAGATATTTTTGGGGGTGTTTTTTTTTTTTTTGGTTTGAATGTTTGTTTGATATGTTGTTTTTTTTTGTTAGGCAGACAAACTTGAATGTTTTATGTTTGATAAATACAAATATATTGTGTGGTCCTGCATCTTGGTAATATACAACAACGTGGCCTTTGCTGTTTTATTTATTTAATATTTTTCTTTTTTTGACTTTATTATATTTTTAATTTTAATTTTAATGTCATTAATATAACTTTTGGAATATAAGACGCGGGTATATACGATCATGGATGATTTAATAAATAAAGGAGGATACAATAATGAGCCATGTAGGCCGACCAGTTAATTTGTTTTCCAACCACACTTTTCGCAGCGACGTCGCTGCGGAAAGTCTAATAAGACGAAAAAACACTGTTGTACTTTTTCCTTATATACGATTCATGAAATTCAAATTCGTTCATTTGCATTCTTCCATCGCTACTCTGATATTTCGCTTTCATTCTATTCGTAGTTCGTTTCGCTTTCATTCTATTCGTAGTTCGTTTCGCTTTCATTCTATTCGTAGTTCGCTTCTTCATTGGTCATCAGGTATCATACTTACATATAGCATAGAAATATATATATATATATTAGTAATATATATCCATACATACTTATAGAGTAACACTCCGGTAGGAAAACTCTTAAAATAAGAACGGTGAGAACACTTAAACACATCATTTTGATGCATTAAAAGTCCATAAAACTAACATAGTGCATAACTAATTATCATTATTTAAGTGTTTAACAACACATTGATCCGTCAAAATCGAAAAAATCACGTTTTTTGTTGGATGCATCATTTTGATGAATATGCATCCAAGATGGATGCACAAAACAAAAAACATGATTTTCTCGATTTTGACAGACCAATGTGTTGTTAAACACTTAAATAATGATAATTAATTATACACTATGTTAGTTTTATGGACTTTTAATGCATCAAAATGTAGTTTTTAAGTGTTCTCACTGTGTTCTTATTTTAAGGTTGTTCTTATTTGATTGTCCCCCTATACTATATATATTAGTAATATATATCATACATACATACTTATAATATAGATATTTATATACATAGTATATATGTGTGTTTTCAGGTATCATACATACATATAGCATAGAAATTTATATATATTAGTAATATATATATATCCATACATACATACTTATAATATAGATATTTATCCATACATATATATATGTTTAATCATATTATTGATATAAATGTGTTTACAAATTGATTCTTTTGAGAATATGTGGGAAGATATGGGTGATCAAAATTTTGAGTTTCAGTTAGAAGAGCCTGATGAAAAATTGAGACCCCGGAGATGGCCCCCCAATTTGACTACGACGCTAACGATTTCAACACCGATGAGGTATAATTAAATGATGACATCAACGTTTATTTAAAAAAATTTATCACAATAATGAGTTTTGTTTGTTTCGGGCACACTTTACTATTTCAGGTGTTTCATTCACACGAAGAACTGTTCAACTGGGCCCAAAGAACAGCAAAGGCGCTTGGTTATGTCTTAATCAAACGACGAACAAATTCCAACTCAGATGGTGTCGTCAATAAAATGACCTTAGTCTGTAATCTTTCTGGGCAAAAAGATAAAAGGTCATTTGGGCTCGTTAAAAGGTCAGTAAAAATTGACTGCCCCTTTAGATTGGACGGTCGTTTGACAAGGGATGGTGGTTGAACGGTCAACGTTATAAACGAGAGACATAATCACTATTCAGCTAATAATCTGGAGGGTTACGCGTACGCAAAAAGGATGAGTGAAGCTGAAAAATCATTTGTGGAAGCTGAATATCATCGCAGTACAGAGCCCCGTCATATTGTAAAGCGGTTGAAAGATGAATTTCCAGGAAACTTGAGCCGCGGAGATGACATTCACAATTTTCTAAAAACGTTACGGAAGAGGGCGGCCGAAAAACATGGGGACACTCCAATGCAGGTTACATATATAAAATATACATTTTTTAATATTTATTTACTATGATAGGGTATTTGAAACGACCTACGTACGTCATTTTGTTCAACCGTCGCAGGTTATGTTCCATTTGCTACAAGAGCAAAAATACTTGTATTATTACACCACAAATAGTGCATCTGGTCGGTTGCAAAATCTGTTTTTTATACATCCGACATCCTTTGAGTTGTGGCGTGCATTTCCTTGGGTTATCCAAATAGACGCCACGTACAAAACCAACTTGTACAACATGCCGTTGGTCGAGATTGTCGGGGTGACTTCAACAAACAGGACCTTCAACATATCATACGCATTTATCACAAGTGAACAGGAGCATAATTATAGATGGGTGTTGGAGTGTTTGAAGTCGACCCTAGGTGAAGGGTTGCTGTACGTATCATACTTACCGACAGGGATCTGGCCCTCATGAAAGCATACAAAACTGTTATGCCGGAAGCAAAACATTTACTTTGTAGAATCCACATATGGAGGAACATCGACAAAAATTGCATGCCATCATTCAACGCGCACGGCAAATGGGGGCCTTTTTACGGATGGTGGAAAAAACTTTATGAATCGCGGACACTAGAAGAGTACACCGAAAATGAAAAAGATTTAAAAGAGAAGATGGGAACAAATGCTTTCGAAGTATGAGTCCAAACCAGCATATTATAAGGATGCATTCGCTGGTGAAGGGCCACTGATACATACTTTGCTGCAATTGTCTTATCCCGATGGTGGTCGCCCACCGGAATACTGGATGATGAATCCATATTGTGCTATGCTTCTTTCCAATGCTTTGGGTCTTATAATTATCTGTTTAAATGTCCGTCAAAGCACCACATGTTTCCCTTTTTGGAAGGGGCCATGTCAGCTATACCGTGATGAGCCGATATCAATTGGCTTAGTATCGGGTGGAACACATTTTGTTACAGTTTATTTAGACAGGGACAGCCCAATGCCCCGCCCCTCAGCTTGGGGAGTTAGTCAACCCGCATTGCGGGCCTGGGCAGAAGATGCGAAGTATATAAACCGCTTGGCTGCGTACGAGAGACACATTGAAACTAATAGGGCACCTACGAGATTTTGTAATCTGACTAACAGCTTTGATTGTTAGTTGAATTATATTGTATAATACTTAGTTTGTAAGGTTACTTGATGTATTTTATTTTAACGTTTTTTGTAATAATATTAGATGTATTTGTAATAATCGTTGATGTATTACATTATGAATATACCTATATCTTTTTTTATTATGATTTGTAATAATACTTGATGTTTTTTTCCTTTTTTTTAAAGTTATAATAATAAATATATTGTTAAACCTGAATATCATAACCAACACAAGAAAATATAAATTTATAACTAAACCACCAACATAATTAACACACACGAAAAATATATTGTTTATAACAACCATATACTAATATGAAAAGGCTAATCATCATTGTCCTCATCATCCTCATCACCCAAATTTATAGATCCAAAATACCACGGAGAGGCAGGACCAAATTGCAAGCCATGAGCCTGTGCAGCATGGACCAATTAAATATATCATCAGGATCAAACCAACCCTCTGCCGGGGCGGAGTTGAGATCGAAAGGGGCATGAGAGGGGCCAGGCTGGCTACCCTGTGCATGATGGCTCTGGCTACCCTGTGGCTGCGTCAAATGAGTATAGTCATACTCTTGGGTTCCCACACCCCGAACGATCCTCCCTAGGCCACGGCGGTGCCCCGACCGGTTTCCAAATGTAGCCGGAAAAAGATCTGGCTGGGGTGTTGGGACGGGGTCCCGTTCACGCTCCTCCTTCTTCTCCTTCAGCTTGTCCTGAATCACGTTAAAGTATATATATATATAAAGTTGATAAAATGAATAAGTAATACTAATAATATAACTTAAATATATATATATATATATATATATATATATATATATATATATATATATATATATATATATATATATATATATATATATATATATATATATATATATATATATATATATATATATATATATATATATATATATATATATATATATATATATATATATATATATATATATATATATATATATATATATATATATATATATATATATATATATATATATATATATATATATATATATATATATATATATATATATATATATATATATATATATATATATATATATATATATATATATATATATATATATATATATATATATATATATATATATATATATATATATATATATATATATATATATATATATATATATATATATATATATATATATATATATATATATATATATATATATATATATATATATATATATATATATATATATATATATATATATATATATATATATATATATATATATATATATATATATATATATATATATATATATATATATATATATATATATATATATATATATATATATATATATATATATATATATATATATATATATATATATATATATATATATATATATATATATATATATATATATATATATATATATATATATATATATATATATATATATATATATATATATATATATATATATATATATATATATATATATATATATATATATATATATATATATATATATATATATATATATATATATATATATATATATATATATATATATATATATATATATATATATATATATATATATATATATATATATATATATATATATATATATATATATATATATATATATATATATATATATATATATATATATATATATATATATATATATATATATATATATATATATATATATATATATATATATATATATATATATATATATATATATATATATATATATATATATATATATATATATATATATATATATATATATATATATATATATATATATATATATATATATATATATATATATATATATATATATATATATATATATATATATATATATATATATATATATATATATATATATATATATATATATATATATATATATATATATATATATATATATATATATATATATATATATATATATATATATATATATATATATATATATATATATATATATATATATATATATATATATATATATATATATATATATATATATATATATATATATATATATATATATATATATATATATATATATATATATATATATATATATATATATATATATATATATATATATATATATATATATATATATATATATATATATATATATATATATATATATATATATATATATATATATATATATATATATATATATATATATATATATATATATATATATATATATATATATATATATATATATATATATATATATATATATATATATATATATATATATATATATATATATATATATATATATATATATATATATATATATATATATATATATATATATATATATATATATATATATATATATATATATATATATATATATATATATATATATATATATATATATATATATATATATAATTTTAAGTAATAGTTAGCGATATATCAAATTTTCACAAAATATCAATTTAGGAATATAATATTATAGAGATTGTACGTTTAAGGCTGGAATTAGGAAGGCCTTATCTTGCGTGGGCACATCCGACCATGAGTCATAAGTCATGGGATCCGCCGAATCAATGTCCCCATATAGCTCTTATACATGGAGCCCGACTCCCCCACCGCGCGCCACGTCATCAACTTTCTCGTGTCAAAATCAACAGAAAGCCGACCTTCTTCTTTATACCGCTTTTCCAAGTTTAGAGCTTTGTTCTTGCCCCTCCCTTTTTTAGGTGCTACAAAACAAAATGAATTATTAATTTAATATGAATCCATAAATAAAAAAAAAAAAAAAAAAAAAAAAAAAAAAAAAAAAAAAAAAAAAAAAAAAAAAAAAAAAAAAAAAAAAAAAAAAAAAAAAAAAAAAAAAAAAAAAAAAAAAAAAAAAAAAAAAAAAAAAAAAAAAAAAAAAAAAAAAAAAAAAAAAAAAAAAAAAAAAAAAAAAAAAAAAAAAAAAAAAAAAAAAAAAAAAAAAAAAAAAAAAAAAAAAAAAAAAAAAAAAAAAAAAAAAAAAAAAAAAAAAAAAAAAAAAAAAAAAAAAAAAAAAAAAAAAAAAAAAAAAAAAAAAAAAAAAAAAAAAAAAAAAAAAAAAAAAAAAAAAAAAAAAAAAAAAAAAAAAAAAAAAAAAAAAAAAAAAAAAAAAAAAAAAAAAAAAAAAAAAAAAAAAAAAAAAAAAAAAAAAAAAAAAAAAAAAAAAAAAAAAAAAAAAAAAAAAAAAAAAAAAAAAAAAAAAAAAAAAAAAAAAAAAAAAAAAAAAAAAAAAAAAAAAAAAAAAAAAAAAAAAAAAAAAAAAAAAAAAAAAAAAAAAAAAAAAAAAAAAAAAAAAAAAAAAAAAAAAAAAAAAAAAAAAAAAAAAAAAAAAAAAAAAAAAAAAAAAAAAAAAAAAAAAAAAAAAAAAAAAAAAAAAAAAAAAAAAAAAAAAAAAAAAAAAAAAAAAAAAAAAAAAAAAAAAAAAAAAAAAAAAAAAAAAAAAAAAAAAAAAAAAAAAAAAAAAAAAAAAAAAAAAAAAAAAAAAAAAAAAAAAAAAAAAAAAAAAAAAAAAAAAAAAAAAAAAAAAAAAAAAAAAAAAAAAAAAAAAAAAAAAAAAAAAAAAAAAAAAAAAAAAAAAAAAAAAAAAAAAAAAAAAAAAAAAAAAAAAAAAAAAAAAAAAAAAAAAAAAAAAAAAAAAAAAAAAAAAAAAAAAAAAAAAAAAAAAAAAAAAAAAAAAAAAAAAAAAAAAAAAAAAAAAAAAAAAAAAAAAAAAAAAAAAAAAAAAAAAAAAAAAAAAAAAAAAAAAAAAAAAAAAAAAAAAAAAAAAAAAAAAAAAAAAAAAAAAAAAAAAAAAAAAAAAAAAAAAAAAAAAAAAAAAAAAAAAAAAAAAAAAAAAAAAAAAAAAAAAAAAAAAAAAAAAAAAAAAAAAAAAAAAAAAAAAAAAAAAAAAAAAAAAAAAAAAAAAAAAAAAAAAAAAAAAAAAAAAAAAAAAAAAAAAAAAAAAAAAAAAAAAAAAAAAAAAAAAAAAAAAAAAAAAAAAAAAAAAAAAAAAAAAAAAAAAAAAAAAAAAAAAAAAAAAAAAAAAAAAAAAAAAAAAAAAAAAAAAAAAAAAAAAAAAAAAAAAAAAAAAAAAAAAAAAAAAAAAAAAAAAAAAAAAAAAAAAAAAAAAAAAAAAAAAAAAAAAAAAAAAAAAAAAAAAAAAAAAAAAAAAAAAAAAAAAAAAAAAAAAAAAAAAAAAAAAAAAAAAAAAAAAAAAAAAAAAAAAAAAAAAAAAAAAAAAAAAAAAAAAAAAAAAAAAAAAAAAAAAAAAAAAAAAAAAAAAAAAAAAAAAAAAAAAAAAAAAAAAAAAAAAAAAAAAAAAAAAAAAAAAAAAAAAAAAAAAAAAAAAAAAAAAAAAAAAAAAAAAAAAAAAAAAAAAAAAAAAAAAAAAAAAAAAAAAAAAAAAAAAAAAAAAAAAAAAAAAAAAAAAAAAAAAAAAAAAAAAAAAAAAAAAAAAAAAAAAATATACTTTATACAAATTATTTCATACAAATTATTTCTTTCTACATAATCTTTTATGATTTTTTTCTACATAATATTTTATTTTTCTACAAAATCTTTTCTACTAAATTTTTTCTTAAACTATTGGGGATTTTTACAACACTAACATATTAACAATAAATTGAAACCAAAAGATAGATGGAAATCATTCAAGGTTAAAAACATGTAATCATTCATTCAAATCCAAACAACATTAGATGCAAAACACAATTAAGAATTAAACATCTAATCCAACATAAATATAAGAAAGGTTGAATACAATTGTCTTACATAATTGTTCACATAAGAATGATCTAAAGAGAGATTAGCCTTCCATGTTCATCAATGAATCTTCAATTTGGATTGTCATCTCCTTAGATTTGTGATTGAATGATGATTTGATGATGATTTTGGGGCTTGGGAATGGTATGTTGCTGCTCTAGATCTCAGAAATTAGGGCTTGTGTGTGTGTTAATTCGTATGTGATTATATACCCCAAGTTACAATTAAAACCCTTAAAATTCGACTTCTGATCAGTGGCTGGCGTAACCTACGCCTGAACTGGGCGTAAGGTACGCTTGTTGTATCTTTGATCTTCACCTGGCGTAAGCTACGCTTGATGCCAGCGTAAGCTACGCCTATTGAACTTTTGCCTAGCGTAAGCTACGCCTATTCCTGCGTAAGCTACGCTTTGATTGCCAGCGTAAGCTACGCCTATTGAATTTTGCCTGGCGTAAGCTACGCTTGATGCCAGCGTAAGCTACGCCTATTGAACTTTTGCCTAGCGTAAGCTACGCCTATTCTGGGCGTAAGTTACGCCTGTTGTATCTTTGATCTTCACCTGGCGTAAGCTACGCCTATTGAACTTTTGCCTAGCGTAAGCTACGCCTATTCTGGGCCTGCGTAAGCTACGCCTTTGATTGCCAGCGTAAGCTACGCCTATTGAACTTTTGCCTGGCGTAAGCTACGCTTGATTCCAGCGTAAGCTACGCCTATTGAACTTTTGCCTAGCGTAAGCTACGCCTATTCTGGGCGTAAGGTACGCTTGTTGTATCTTTGATCTTCACCTGGCGTAAGCTACGCCTATTGAACTTTTGCCTAGCGTAAGCTACGCCTATTCTGGGCGTAAGTTACGCCTGTTGTAACATATCTTCACCAGCGTAACCTACGCCCCATCTGGGCGTAAGGTACGCTTGTTGTATCTTTGATCTTCACCTGGCGTAAGCTACGCCTATTGAACTTTTGCCTAGCGTAAGCTACGCCTATTCTGGCGCGTAAGCTACGCCTTTGAATTTGCCTAGCGTAAGCTACGCCTTTGATTTGCCTAGCGTAAGCTACGCCTTTGAATTTGCCTAGCGTAAGCTACGCCTTTGATTGCCTAGCGTAAGCTACGCCTATTGAATTTTGCCTAGCGTAAGCTACGCTTTGATGCCAGCGTAAGCTACGCCTATTGAATTTTGCCTAGCGTAAGCTACGCTTTGATGCCAGCGTAAGCTACGCCTATTGAATTTCACCTGGCGTAAGCTACGCTTGATGCCAGCGTAAGCTACGCCTATTGAACTTTTGCCTAGCGTAAGCTACGCCTATTCTGGGCGTAAGGTACGCTTGTTGTATCTTTGATCTTCACCTGGCGTAAGCTACGCCTATTGAACTTTTGCCTAGCGTAAGCTACGCCTATTGCTGCGTAAGCTACGCCTTTGATTTGCCTAGCGTAAGCTACGCCTATTGATTTGCCTGGCGTAAGCTACGCTTGATTCCAGCGTAAGCTACGCCTATTGAACTTTTGCCTAGCGTAAGCTACGCCTAATCTGGGCGTAAGGTACGCTTGTTGTATCTTTGATCTTCACCTGGCGTAAGCTACGCCTATTGAACTTTTGCCTAGCGTAAGCTACGCCTATTCTGGCGCGTAAGCTACGCCTTTGTAATTTTGCCTGGCGTAAGCTACGCTTGATGCCAGCGTAAGCTACGCCTATTGAACTTTTGCCTAGCGTAAGCTACGCCTATTCTGGGCGTAAGTTACGCCTGTTGTATCTTTGATCTTCACCAGCGTAACCTACGCCCCATCTGGGCGTAAGGTACGCTTGTTGTATCTTTGATCTTCACCTGGCGTAAGCTACGCCTATTGAACTTTTGCCTAGCGTAAGCTACGCCTATTCTGGGCGTAAGGTACGCTTGTTGTATCTTTGATCTTCACCGGCGTAAGCCTACGCCATTCTGGGCGTAAGGTACGCTTGTTGTATCTTTGATCTTCACCTGGCGTAAGCTACGCTTGATTGCCAGCGTAAGCTACGCCTATTGAACTTTTGGCTGGCGTAACCTACGCCCCATCTGGGCGTAAGGTACGCCCTTTGTAAATCTGCCAGCGTAACCTACGCCTGAACTGGGCGTAAGGTACGCTTGTTGTATCTTTGATCTTCACCTGGCGTAAGCTACGCTTGATGCCAGCGTAAGCTACGCCTATTGAACTTTTGCCTAGCGTAAGCTACGCCTATTCTGGGCGTAAGTTACGCCTGTTGTAACATCAGATTTCCAGAATTTCCAGATTTTGATTCTTGAATCACTTGACTTGTTTCTTGACTTTGCTTGACCCGTTTATGTTCCATTTAATGCCAAGTTATCACCAAAGACCTGAAACACTTAAACAAACATAAAAGCGCCCTACTCGTCTATTAACAAGCACAAAGTGGTCCAATTTTATCCATTAAGATCATGCATTTTAGGCGTTTATCACATTCCCCAACTTAATCCTTTTTCGTCCCGAAAAAGTCATTCATCATGTGACAAGTCAATTTACAATCCTATAATACTTCCTATCACCAAAGAAACACTATATAAGAGTTATATCAATTATACATATTTGTAAAACTCAACCCTCAAGTAATCTTCAAAGTACACTTGGGTGAAACTAAGCAATGCAAACCAAACCACATAACACAATCAACTCATAAGACTTACAACTATCAAAAGATTTACGACTAGCAAATAGAAATATATAAATGTGCAATTAAACCTAATAAACCTCAAGTTTGCCACAATACATGCATTACACTCTCACAATGTGCACTCCCCTCGGTTCATATTTTGGGTGAATTAGCAAAAGATGTGCCAATATATCTATATGAAGCTTACAACTCATTATTGCACACTAAAAGTCATAGGCTAGTACACAAATCGAACCAAGACCTCATAACTCAAACTATCACTTCGGTATTCATACAAAATTGATGGAAATATGGAATGAAACACGGTAATGATTCTCATTTGGGCGATTTACTAGAATGATTTTGGAACATTTCACTTTTGATTCTCTTTTTGATCAACTTTACATGGATAATTGAATTGGTTTTCATTTATGACCATATACTTTGACTTTTCAACCGGATTTTGCAATTTTGACTTTGACTTTGTTCTTTCTTTCGATTCTTCATAAACAACACAACTTTGAACAGTTAACGAATTTCATGACGAGGTGAAGTGGAATATGGATTGAATTGTATGATTTTTTAAGCACATAATCCAAGCTAGAGGTCTCGACACGGTAAGTGCACTAGTTCTAACCTAGTGTACAATAATGGTTCACACAATATGATCATCATGAGAATTTAAGCTACGCTAACAATCTAACCAATCATTGACGAGGCTTTTTCTCTCATTAAATTGAAGGATATAACGGATATATAAAGTGTGATACATGCATGATGACTCACAATTGGCATATTACCCTTATTTGCACGTTTGTATGTTTTTACTTGCTAACAACTCTATCAAGACGCTCATAAGTCAACCATATCATGCAATCTAATCTACACTACCTAGCCCCACTTACATGTACAAATTCAATCACAAGAAAATGAAATCTACCTACTAATTGAAAATGCAAAAACACAAAATAAACACATAATCACATAGTTACACAATAAGGACAGAAAGATAAATGGAAGGTACCAATCACTGCTGTGGACCTTGCCGTCCAAAAATCGACTCCATTAGACCCCGATATAGAGATTGGATGCAGATGGATGAGATATGTGTGGGTGAAGAATCAAGAAAATCGGTTATATGTGGCTATAAATTAAAAAGCTTTTTCGGATTTTAAAAAAAATAATTAAAAAATTTTCGAACCTGGCCTGGCGTAAATTACGCCAATACTGAGCGTAACCTACGCCCATTTATTATTGACTTACCGTAACATACGCCTTGGATCACCGTAACCTACGCCCATTTATTATTGACTTACCGTAACATACGCCTTGGATCACCGTAACCTACGCCCATTTATTATTGACTTACCGTAACATACGCCTTGGATCACCGTAACCTACGCCCATTTATTATTGACTTACCGTAACATACGCCTTGGATCACCGTAACCTACGCCCATTTATTATTGACTTACCGTAACATACGCCTTGGATCACCGTAACCTACGCCCATTTATTATTGACTTACCGTAACATACGCCTTGGATCACCGTAACCTACGCCCATTTATTATTGACTTACCGTAACATACGCCTTGGATCACCGTAACCTACGCCCATTTATTATTGACTTACCGTAACATACGCCTTGGATCACCGTAACCTACGCCCATTTATTATTGACTTACCGTAACATACGCCTTGGATCACCGTAACCTACGCCCATTTATTATTGACTTACCGTAACATACGCCTTGGATCACCGTAACCTACGCCCATTTATTATTGACTTACCGTAACATACGCCTTGGATCACCGTAACCTACGCCCATTTATTATTGACTTACCGTAACATACGCCTTGGATCACCGTAACCTACGCCCATTTATTATTGACTTACCGTAACATACGCCTTGGATCACCGTAACCTACGCCCATTTATTATTGACTTACCGTAACATACGCCTTGGATCACCGTAAGCTACGCTTGAATGGACCGTACCTTACGCTGGCTCAAAAACAACTGGCGTAACCTACGCCCCATTGGACCGTACCTTACGCCCTTCTAGAAAATGCATTTTTGGCGTAAGGTGGGCGTCTGGTAGGCCGTAAACAGTAAAATTTGGGCGTAAAGTCCATTTGACACTTCCAGGGCACCGTAAGTTACGCCCCAAGGGCCGTAGCTTACGCCCCTTAGAGATTTTTTTTTTTTTAACTACAGCCACAAACAACTTTCAAAACTTGCAATTTACATTAAAATTAAACTCCCTTCCCCAACTTAAAGGTACATTGTCCCCAATGTACACCCGAAATTAGAAATGAGTTAATCGGCTCAAAAAAATTGCAAAAACGACTCACTTTTTCACCCAAACCGACCTTCCCCAACTTAATTCTCAAGCATAGGTGCTGAGAATTAAGTTCCTTGTGTGATTATGCAACAAAAACAACTGAACAAATAAAACACAAGTAACGAAAAAGAAAACATACCGGAATTGAAGCTATAAAACAAATAAAACACAAGTAACGAAAAAGAAAACATACCGGAATTGAAGCTATAAAACAAATAAACAACGGGTTGCCTCCCGTTTAGCGCTAAGTTTATTGTCCTCAGCCCGACATTACCTCAAATGATGTTCAAGCAACCTCATAGGATGGTGGACTTGAGATGAAGTTCACCATTTCCTTTGTAGCTCCATTAATGTCGGTTGCGTCCAAATATGGCTTCAATCGGTGTCCATTGACCATTTGCTTCACACCATCTTTTGGATCTTCAATCTCAATCTCTCCAAACTTTCCAATTCTTGTGATGATATATGAACCCATCCATTTGCGCTTGAGCTTTCTAGGAAAGAATTTGAGTCTTGAACTATAAAGCCAAACCTTTTGGCCAACTTCGAACAACTTCTTTTTCAACTTCCGGTAGTCAATGCACACCCTGGCCATAATCTCCCATTCTTTCTCCTCCTTCTTCAATGCTTCACTATGCTCCATGATTAACCTGTCAACCAAAGCACAATTCTCCCGTGTGTCTTCCTCATTTACATGAGAAATGCACTCATCAATGACGTCCGCCATAAAGCATTCGTCACTAACTACGGGGTTCGGAACACTAGCTAAAACATTCAATCTTATCTTACGGTTGCCAAAAGTCATTTCAACCATACCCCTTCTACAATCAATTAATGCATTAGCGGTGGCCAAAAAGGGTCTACCCATGATGACATTGGGTTGCCTAACATTACCGCTTGGTGCAAAATCAAGAACCAAAAAGTCTACGGGGTAATAACAGTCTTCAACCTTAACAAGCACATCTTTGACAATTCCTCTAGGAAGTTTAAGGGACAAATAAGCCATCACCAAGGTGGTGTCGACTTTTTCCAACGGCCCAAAGTCATATTGGTCATACAAACTTCCCGGAAGAATGCTCACACCCGCCCCCATATCCAAAAGTGCCTTGTTCATTTTGAAATCACCAACTTGAATAGTAATTAAAGGCGCTCCCGGATCTTGGAGTTTAGGTGGGAGTATACCCATCACAACGGCACTAACTTCCTCATTTAAAACAATTTTCTTTGGAAGCTTATGATGCCGTTTTTGGGTACACAAATCCTTAAGATACTTAGCATAAGTCGGAACTTGCTTGATTATGTCAATAAGAGGTATATTGATTTTCACTTGTTTAAAAATTTCCCACATTTCTTCCTCATGGGGACCTCTTTTCTTAAGTGTAGGCCTAAGTTTTGGATCAATCAAAGCCAAAGAAAAGGAATGGTATTACCCTCCATATCCTTTCCTTGTTTTTCAGAAAATTTATCACTAGACCTCTTGTTTTCTACCTCTTTAAAAGATACTTTTTTATTTGATTTTGGTAAAACAAGTTCCGGTTCATGCTCACTATCTTCATTTTCATCAACATCCTCCACCACACCATCAACAAATGGTGGTGGAGGGACAACATGATTATCATAAGTCTTACCACTACGAAGAATACTTACATTGTTGATCTCCACATTTTTGACATTTCTGGAACCGCCACTTTGATGTTGTGGATTGATCTTCGTATCACTTGGTAGCTTTCCCGGCTCTTTCCTCATTGATGCCACATCCTCCGCCAATTGACCAACTTGCTTTTGCAAACTCTCAACCGTTTTATCCCGAATCTCATTCTTTCTATCCATTTCTTTCAAGTAATCCATAATCTCCCGAGTTGACACATCATTGCCTCCCGAAGGCCCACCTTGGTTAGTACCTTGTTGATGGTTCCTTGGGTAGCCTCTATTGAATCCTCCCTGATTTTGACCACCTTGGTAATTCCCTTGGTTGTAGTTTTGGCCTTGAAATGGTTGAGATGGCGCCCCACTGTTTTGGTTATTTCCTTGAAAGTTCGGGTTGAGTTGGTTTGAAGAATTGCCATATCTAAAGTTTGGATGATTTCTCATCCCCGGATGATAAGTGTTGGAGTTCATGTCATATTGCTTCTTCTCTCCATACACTTGATTCACTTCTTCAATTTGATCCAAGTCTAATGGGCATTGCAAAGCCGAATGTCCCAACTCATCACACCTTTCACAAACCGGATAGTCTTGAGATACTTGATAAACACCCCGATTTTCAGCCTTCCCCAACTTCGCAAACTTTTGCTCCAAGGCTTCAAGTCTATCTTTTGTAGCTTGATCACTAGTTGATGAAGAGGCTATTGGACGTCTTGCTCTCCTATTCGATTGAGCTTGCCTTTTTGAGTTCACACTCATCTTCTCCAAGAATTCCCAATCAACATCTTCGGGATTTGTCAAAAAAGTACCATTGCTAATGGAATTCACATCTCTTTTCTCTTCCGATAACAAACCATCATAGAAAGTCGTGATCAATTCCCATTTAGCAATTCCATGATGAGGACATACTCTCAACAACTCATTAAACCTCTTAAAAGCTTCATAAAATGTTTCACCCGATTGTTGCTGAAAAGTTCTTATCAAATTCCTTGCATCACTAGTCTTTTGCATGGTGTAATACTCATCCAAAAATTGTTGTTGCATTTCAGCCCATGAAAAGATACTACCCGATGGCAATGTCAAGAACCATTGCTTTGCTTTATCCTTCAAAGTAAACTGAAAAAGAACTAGCTTAACCTCATCCGGTGAAAATCCTTGGCCTCCTATAGTTCCACATATCGCCTCAAACTCCGACAAGTGCAAGTAAGGCTCTTCCGCCGCCATCCCATGAAAACTTGGCAAAATACTCAAACATTGAGGTCTAACCTCAAATGCTCTACCCCTCAACACCGGTGGTACTATAGGTGAAGCATTAACGGCTATGGCGGGTCGAAAATGACTATCAACTCCTTGTGGTGGAGGTTGATAGTTCATATGTGGCATGGCCCGGTTATGCGGTTGGTAATTTGGATGCCCTTGGTAGTTTGGTTGAGCTACATGATGGTTAAGGCGATGGGGTGGACCTTGAGGACGAACCCTTGGTCCTTGGTTTATGTAGTGAGGTTGGTTATGTTGGGGTTGGTTGTATTGATGATATTGACGATTTTGTGGTGGCCCATAATCTCCCCCATGGTTCCAATCATACCCATCCGAATTATTATCAAACCTCCCGTCATCCCAAAGATTCACCCTATCATGAAGCCTATCATAAAACGACCCATCCGCATCCCGTGATGCATCTCCAATATGAGTTGGTGTTCTAGGTCGGTTTTTAGTTGTGTGACCACTCCTCATTGATGGGGTTGGGTTTCGTGGTGGAGTTTGATCTCGGTTATTTGGTTCAGGGTTGGGTTTCGTGGTGGAGTTTGATCTCGGTTATTTGGTTCAGGGTTGGTTTCTGGTGGAGTTATGGTGGATTGGATGGTTGGTTGTGGATCTGGTTGATCATTCATGTTTACACGATGAAGTATCCGATTCCTTCTAGCTGCTTTCTCAATTTTCGGATCAAACAACAAAGGTGATGTATTCTTGGAATACCTCATATGCATATACTACTTGAAATCTGCACAATTAACACACCTCGTGTAATACTGAACTACAAAAATGAAAAATGAAACAAACAAGAACTAAAACAAAACAAAACTAAATATTTTTGGATTTTTCTGAAAATTTTAAGTAAACTAATTGAAAACAAAATTTCAACACTTTGCACACCGACTCCCCGGCAGCGGCGCCAAAATTTGATCGTTATCGTTGGACCGATCAAAAATATAAACTAAATACCACTATTTAGCAAGGGTAAGTCGAGTATCGTATCCTCAGGGAATCATGGGAAAGTGTTGAACAATTTACAAAGTTAATTAAACTAGACATAAACTTAAAATCGAGTTTTGTATTTATTTGATTAAACTAAAAATGATTGTAAACTTAACAATAGAATTTAATAATAAAAAGGTAAGACCATTCTTATGATCCCAATTATGTTTTCAAAAGTATAACCTAACTTATATCCGTTGGAAATCACATAGACATGATTCGTTTTAATGCTTGGAATGAATGAACATTAAGGATTAATTGATTAGGTTGTGATGATTCACGATAATGAAAACCGAGTAATTGACACAACTAAATTATTTATCCATTAACAAGATTCAAGAACCGATTGATTGGGTTGTGATGATTCACGATAATTAAACCGAGTAATTGACACAACTAAATTATCTATTCAAAAATCAGATTACAAGTGATAAGAGATTCTTCCAATAATTAATGATTAACAATAAATTGAAACCAAAAGATAGATGGAAATCATTCAAGGTTAAAAACATGTAATCATTCATTCAAATCCAAACAACATTAGATGCAAAACACAATTAAGAATTAAACATCTAATCCAACATAAATATAAGAAAGGTTGAATACAATTGTCTTACATAATTGTTCACATAAGAATGATCTAAAGAGAGATTAGCCTTCCATGTTCATCAATGAATCTTCAATTTGGATTGTCATCTCCTTAGATTTGTGATTGAATGATGATTTGATGATGATTTTGGGGCTTGGGAATGGTATGTTGCTGCTCTAGATCTCAGAAATTAGGGCTTGTGTGTGTGTTAATTCGTATGTGATTATATACCCCAAGTTACAATTAAAACCCTTAAAATTCGACTTCTGATCAGTGGCTGGCGTAACCTACGCCCCATCTGGGCGTAAGGTACGCCCTTTGTAAATCTGCCAGCGTAACCTACGCCTGAACTGGGCGTAAGGTACGCTTGTTGTATCTTTGATCTTCACCTGGCGTAAGCTACGCTTGATGCCAGCGTAAGCTACGCCTATTGAACTTTTGCCTAGCGTAAGCTACGCCTATTCTGGGCGTAAGTTACGCCTGTTGTAACATCAGATTTCCAGAATTTCCAGATTTTGATTCTTGAATCACTTGACTTGTTTCTTGACTTTGCTTGACCCGTTTATGTTCCATTTAATGCCAAGTTATCACCAAAGACCTTAAACACTTAAACAAACATAAAAGCGCCCTACTCGTCTATTAACAAGCACAAAGTGGTCCAATTTTATCCATTAAGATCATGCATTTTAGGCGTTTATCAATGACGTGGCAGGACTTTCCGCAGCGACATCGCTGCGGAAAGTGACTGGTCGGGAAACCGAAAATTCGCTGGTTGAGGTACGGGCCGCGTATAAGATTTATAATATAAAGTGATGTTTTTTTTTTATTTTATTTTATTTCGAATGATCAAGTGTCATGATCCCAAGGGAATCTGAAATGAGCCAATTTTTGAATTTTAAATAGCTATTGCGTTGTGCTTTTTTCTTTCTTTCTTTCTTTTTGTGATGATAATTATGAAAATACAATGCTAGGGGTGAGTTATTTTGATAACTTACAAAAAAAAAGAACGCGAGAACAATTCTGGGCCACTCATTTTATGCCATTTTCTTTCTCTTCTATAAAATAAGAAAATTCATCCAAATCATTCAAAACGCTGTATCTCACAAACCGTAAATCGTTAGATGAAAAAAAAAAGTATAGAGGTAGTTTTAAAATTTCGTCCTCTTTCATTAGAGATGCAATTCGATATACTTTTGACGACTTTTTAATTTTCGTTTTCTTTTTGGTACTTACACATAACCTACACATGTGTAGGTTGAATGAAAATTGTGATTCGGAACGGGCTTCACCCTTCAAGAAATTAATAAAGGGTAGCTGGTGGTGGTGATAGGTCATTGAGGGTGATAGGTCATAGTATGATAGGTCATAGAGGGTGATAAGTTATAGGGAGTGATCGGTGATGGGTGATCTACCTAACGGACTCCGCCCTTAGCCCTATGGCTCCGCCATGGACTGACAGGCTCCGCCCTTGGCCACCATGGCTCGGCCATGGATTGACGGGCTCCGCCCTTAATCTTCATTGTTGTGTACCGATGGTCATTTACTAATTTACATGTGAAAACAAAAATCCTACACATGTGTAGGTACACAGGTACAAGGGAAAAAAAACGAAAATCAAAAAGTCGTCATAAGTATATCGAATTGCATCTCTAATGAAAGAGGACGAAAATTTAAGACTACCCATATTATTTTTTTTCATCTAAAGATTTACGGTTTGTGAGATAAAACATTTTGAATGATATGGATGAATTATAATTTATTATTGAAGAGAGAGAAAATGGAACAAAATGACCCTTCATTTTATTTTGTGAGTTCTCAAATAACCCTTCCTCTACAATGCTAATGACATTGTTGATACAATTTTATGGATTTGATATGCGTTTAATAATAAAATCAATTTTAAACATAAAACCTTTATATAAACATGCATTTTTATAGATTTGCTATGGGTTACACACACTTAACGTTACTTATAACAACTTAGGGGGTGCTTGGTTGAGGGTATTATGGGTGAGTAATGGAAATGATTGCCATTAATGATGCTTGGTTTATTGTACACTGAGTAATCATTACCCATTATTGGGTAATACACCATTATCTAGTAATTTGGGGGTAATAAAACTAGGTAATGAATAACCCACTAATTAACCATATTCACGTAGCTTCCGAAAATTTCTGCAGCCTTTTCGTTCAGTTATATACACATATCTTTAATCCATTTCAATTGTTATTTTCTACAAAGCACATCGAATATTTTATAACTTAAATTATAATAATATAATACGAAAGCACATACATTTCTCCTGACTAAAATTGCATTTGTAAAATATGTATGGAATATATACTTTGGATATAATATAGTTAGTTATTGTCATAATTAATTAAATATGTTTACTATGATGTCCAAACATATACGTTAATATTCATAAATTCATAAACACTTTCTTTTAAATTTTTTCAAAAAAAGCTTAAATATATTTATAAAATCAAGAAAGTATATATATACACCAACATTTCATATATCTTTTTTAATAAAAAACAATAGTTAATTTATTATGCATTTAATTGATATTTTTATGAACCAAGCACCATCAATGATAAAAGGAATACTCATTATATTCCTTAGTATTCCCTTTACCTTACCCATTACCATTGTTTGACTTGAACCAAACACCCCCTTAGTTGTGAAGGAACATGGGATCCATCATTGCCAGCGGTACATTTATGGGACATCATATATGTACCATGTTCTCTTAACTGCAAAACATAAATTAAAGTTAATATGCGACTCATGAACCAAAGGGGTGAAGCTACGACATATATAGTGGAGTAGATGAGTAATTCATTAGATAAAAGATAGCATAAATTTTGTAAGTGATAGCATATAGACAATCGTACTCACATAATATATGGAGACAGTAGATATCAGTTTTTTTAATAAGTGAGAAAATAATATGACATGAGGAATTCTGATTGTTTAGAAATTTGAAAGGGTTATGTGTATGTTATTTTCTATAATTGTCTCCTACTAAACAGGGAAGGGATTCCCTAAAGTTGTTTCCAACTTGATCAATCAAGTTGGAAACATCTTGGCCCTTGGATTGAAATTAAGGGTCAAGATTTAAAGATGGACTTTAAATCTTGACCCTTGATTTTAATCCAAGGGCCAAGATTTGGCTAACATGACTAGTCATGTTAGCCAACTTGAGGGAATCCTCTCCTACTAAACATACTTCATTGTACTGAGTGACGCGCAGATCTTGAAATAACAAACATGGGGGCCGAATGTTATGGATGAGACCTAAAAGTTTTAGTTAGGGTAAACAAATTGTAAAAGTTTGTCACACTTTTAATTAACTTGTGCATTTTTCAAAATTCACATTTTTAAAAATGAAAGTCCACGCTTATAAGTAAATATGAAAGTTCATGCCTAGCATGACAAATTTTTATAATTTGTTAACGTTAACTAAAAGTATGAACATTTTTAGTATTATTTGTAGCGTTTTGCCTGTTTACGCTATTTCTTCACAAGAATCAGTATATATACTATAATATAATGTACGTTATTGTCCTGACTTAATTATGATATACAATACTTTTTAATTTCAATATTTTGCATGTAATAATGTAACATATGCTACACCATAAGCAAAAGTTCAAAACTATGAAATAATCAAGGCACTAGACATGTGACCTCTTTCAGACATGCAATGCGTGACAAACATGATGGCATGATTCCATGTGAAATAATTAAGCTTGTGCATAAGATATAACCGTGATCATCATTAGGAGTCATTTAGTATTATTCATCTAAGATCAATTAATAAGTTTTCGACGTATGCTAAACTCAAGCATTCACAAGCAATGTACACCTTTTAAAAAAAACGAGAGAAAGGTACTCGCGTGTTGCGGCGGTGATAGAGGCGGCGGGTTGGTGGTGATGTAATGGCGGCGGCGGTAGAGGCGGTGATGACGGCGACGGTAGTGGCGGTGATGGATGGTGGTGGGCGGTGGCGGCGATTGGTGGCGGCAGCGGCGAGTAGTGGAAGTTATTGATGTAATGTGGCTATGATGTATGGTACACCATGCATTAGAATGTGTACATTGTTGAAACTTAAAATCAATATTGAAATTTTAAGTTCAATGTTGAAAATCAAAAGTAAATTTGCTTTATAATATAAACGAGGACGGTACTCGCGCGTTGCGGCGGTGGCGGTGATGTAATGGCGGCGGCGGCGGCGGGGGTGGTGGTGGCGGCGAGCGGCGGCGGAGATTGGTGGTGGTGGTGGTAGTGGTTGCGCCGGTGAGTAGTGAAAGTTATTGATGTAATGTGGTTATGATGTATGGTACTAGACCTGCAATTCTTACCCATATCTACAAAATTGGGTAAATTTCTTTTCTCTTTGGGTTTAATTGGGTGAAGACTAAAACTCATAACGGGTTCAAATGGGTATTTCAACCATTTCAATGAATTGTATTGCGGGTCAAAGCGGGTAAGAAAGAGGGTTGGAATGGGTATTGATATGAACACCATTTTTTCGACTTCCGATCAGATCGACGACGGCGGCCACAATCTCCGATCAAATCAACGACGGCGGCCACCATATCCGATCAGATCCACGACGGTGCCCACCATCTCCGATCAAATCAACGACGGCGGCCACCATATCCGATCAGATTCTCGACGGTGGCCACCATCTCCGATCAAATCAACGACGGCGGAGATCATCTCCTATAAAAACACAACGGCAGAGTTCATCTCCGATCAGAAACACGATAGCTGAGCTCATCTCCGATCAAACCCAGCACGGCGGTCGGCGGAGCTCATTTTCAATCAATTTTGTTTCTTCTTTCTTGATCGATGGTGGTGGTAGGCGGGTGGTGGTGATGAATGATGATGATTAAAATGTCGACGGTGTTGTCAAAAGACCGTAGATTATATGGTCCTATTTTGTTTCTTCTTTATTGATCCGATGGGTATGGGTTTGTTAATAAAGATGTGGATGAATGAATAATGATGATGATGACTGAATTCTGAAATGAAGCAAAAGCAAAATATGTACTGACTTGTGAGTGGCGTATCACTTTGTCAACAAAAGCAAAAGACAAATATGTTAAATATAAAATATATCTATGTATCTTCCTATATAAATTAAAAATATATAAATAAAAAAATAGAATCTAATATTTATACATATATTAAGCATACGTAGATTTTAAAAAAATATGTTAAAAAATGTGGGATGACCCGCACCCAACCCGCTTTGACCGGCACCCGCTTTGACCCGTTACCCAAACCCGCCCGACCCGTCCATTTTGTCAGGCCTATATGGTACATTATGCAATAGAATGTGTACATTGTTGAAACTTAAAATCAATATTGAAATTTAAAGTTCAATGTTGAAAATCAAAATGAATTTGCTTTATAATATAGTATAGAGATTTTAGGTAAAATAAGTATTAAATTAAAACAAATAAAACAAAAGGTTTCTCTTCATTGAAAATCACCGTGCATCATAAAAATCATCGTGCATCAATTGCTTCGTGAATCTTCGTGCATCAGCCTAACCATGATCTAAAGGTCAAGATCTTGTCCTATTTATTTTACTTTAATACCTGTTTTACAATACCCAACCCCATAGTATAGATATAGATATAGATAATAAGAATGATTAATTTTCAACTATGCTGTAAATCTTCAAATATATAGCGTGAGAAACATTAACAATTAGAAATGATTCTAAACATCGAACAAGAGTATCTATATAGTCACGTTACAATATAGATGTAAATAAAAGAAAAGAAAACCAGTGTATCAGAATTAATTAAAAGAAAATGGTTTGTCATTTTACTCACCATTTTTATGTTAAAAACTTTTCGGTCTAGAGTCCCTATTATATGGTTGAACTTGAATATGAAAAAGGTCGCAAGAAATCATAAAAAGTATTCCACTAAGTCACTAACTATTTAAATATAAAAACGAAATAATACTAAGGTAGGACTTTAAAATGTCAAATAGTCTTTCGGAGAAAAAAAGGAGTGGTCCAAAATCCAAATGAAGAAAGACGGGTTCGTGTACGCTTTTAAAGTCGGTGGCTCGTCAACTCGTGTCACCAAAAATAAATTAAAAAAATATCCTAGTTCTGGTGTTTTCTATTTTCATTTTAAAAGTTATCATTAACTTTTTTTTATTCTTTATACATATACCACTATTTCTAACATGATTAATATATTTTAAACTACCATAAAAATACAGTATTTAAAAAAATATATGATATGATTATAATATATAATACTAGATTATTTTCCCGCACGAGATAAATATATTTATTTTTTAGTTAAAAATTAACATGTTAAATCATTTCTTTTAATTATAATACTCGTAATATTTTGTTCACATACATATATTTTAAAGATTCTTTTGCAAAATGTAATATTTCTATAATTGCATGTCAATTTTATTTTGGACACTTATTTGGATAGATGTATGGCTAATTTCAGGGGGAAAAATAATAATTTACTTCTATGAAAAACATAATGCAAGTTCAATTTTTGATATATATTTTTAATAAAGTTTGCTAAACATAGTCTTAGTAATTAATGTTATGGTTATGCATAAGTAAAAATATTGTACATGACCATTAAAGATAACTTTAAAAAGATCGTTATATTTATGTTAAAAAGATGAATTCACGTTATTTACATCCAGGCTACTAAAATAACAAAATTAATGAGAAAGGAGTTCTAAATATGTAATTTATCAACTTTAAGGACACGTCACATATGGCCTAGATATATCATAGTTGTCGACTCGTAACTTTTTACTCGACTCGAAAATATGACTTTTGACTCGTGGCTCGACAGAGTCAGGACATTTTTATATATACATAATATTGTATAATTATATATATATGTGACGTATTTATAAACAAAATATAAGTTGATTATCTTAATACATTACCAAAATATTACATATTCGATACTTTTGAGTCATAAACTTACATTTTATCTCCAAATTCGTACTAAAATGATCAAAAATACATATATAACATACAAAATAATGTAACCATAAATATGATATATAAAATATAATCATATTATCAAACTACAACAATCATAAGTTGCGACTCGTATTGACTCGTTCTAAATTCACACCGCAACTCGTAAGAGTCAGAATAAAAAAGAGTCACCCAGCGAGTCACCTCGTTTTTGGTGTAAATTCACTCGACTCGTAAAAGTCGACTCGTGACTCGTAAGAGTCTAACAAGTATGGATATATCTAAAACCATTTTGTTTTCTTATAAACGGCAGAAATATCTACAAGCATCTATATCGATATCTATATCTATATATATGTATTCTTGGGATGTTTTAACATAAATTTAACACGATTGCAATAAGCCAACAAACATCATCAAAGCCTTATATCTGCAGTAGTAGTAATACAATTGACAAGTGTAGCTGAATAAAAACAAAAACATTGAGAAATCTAAGTAAACGACATATCACACAGCTAGAAATTACAACATATTACTTACATTACGCGTAAATTACAATGATCTTACACTTATCGGATTGTTTCTGTATAATTAAGCCCACACAAAAGAAAAGGTGAGAAGTTTATGACCAAAAATCTGATAATATGACAGCTTGAAATATCGAGGAAAGCATTTATATTAATATATGATGGGTCGGTGTGAAATATATATTTTATGGTACGAGAGTAAATACCCGCGCGTTGCGGCGGTGAGATGGTGGGGGTGATAGGTCATAGAGTTTGTTAGCCAAATGCCTTAACCGTACGGGTTCCGCCATCGGATTTAAAAATTCGTCGAAATTATATCGAATGACATCTCTAATGAAAGAGCATGAAATTTTAAGAACACCCATATAATTTTTATAATTTATCGATGTACGGTTTGTGAGATAAAAGATTTTGAATGAATTGGATGAATAAATGATTTATGAAGGAGAGAGAAAAAAGATGATTGGTTGAGATTTGAGGAGAGAGAAAGGGATGTTTGGTAAATATAGAATTGATAGAATGAGCATTTTGGGAAAGTAAATGTTGAAACTTAAAATGTTAGACAGGTGGAATCTGCTTTATAATATAGTATAGATATGATAATTTTATGGTTTTGTTAATGACAATCTTTAGGGCTGTCGGTAAAACTAATTTGGTGCATTTAAATTTGTACCTTGTTGTAAAAAATTATGAAAATGATTTTTAATAGAGTTAATGACACGAATCGTCCTTGTGGTTTACCCAAATAGTCACCTTTCATCATTTAAAATCCAAAACCTCAAGGACAGTCCTTTATAGGTGGATAAAGATCATGTTCGGTCCTTTGACTATTTGACCGTCAAGTGCTCTCCGTTAAACCCCCCACGTGACACCCACGTGAGGGGTATTGCAGTCTTTTCCGCCATCTTTGACTCTAAACCTCATCTTTTTCACTCCCAGGTCAAACAACCTAAAATCTAAAAAGTAAAAACTAACCTAGATCTAATACTTCTTTTACCTTTATACACATATATTATGAATCCCATTCATCATCTCCACCATCACACCACACTAATACTTTCATCTTATTTTCTCTCTTGATTCGCTGGAACTGTCTATCGGAGAAAGAAAAAAAAAACAAATCACCACCAAAATCAATATAACCAGATATTATGAACAATGAAAAAAAACCTGCTTATTGTTTAAATCACGGAGCAAGGTGAACCTGTCATCACGTGAATAACCAAAAGAAAAGGAAAAGAAAGAAAACAAAGGTATAGATCTAGGTTGGTAATATTGTAGATCTGTCTGTATATATATTTTATTTCTATTTTTATGGAAATTTAAAGATTAAATATATAGATTTTAAGATAAATAAATTGAAAGGTTGGGGTTGTCGAGTCATTTGATGGATGTTCAGTGTTTGTTTTTTGTTTCCTCCAATGTTCCAAAATGATGATGAATTATCATATATCATGTATATATAGATATTTTAAATGGGGTTTTGCATTAGTTGGAAAATACGGGTAATGTTTTTTTGTTTCAACATTAACATATCTTCATTTTCATCATCATTCTCTGTCACACTTAAGAAATCAAACCAACCAAAATCATATCTAAATCCTCAAATATTCATACCCATATCAAGAAATTAAGAAAAACGTCATACATAATTCAAGAATTAAGAAATCAAGACAACCTAAAAATCTATATACGGGATTTTGAATTTCAGGCGAACCTCAACTGTTGGGTTTCCGGTCCAACTTCCACTGAGTTTCCACGGTGGATGGATGGATGCTGGAGGTAGTTGGCGAGAAGAAACACCGAAAGAACCACCAGATCCATGGGGATTAAAAATATTGTGTCGATGATTCTCGATGGCGGTCTTAAAGTGTTGGTTTAACCACATCATCTATGGGAGCAAAAATGGAGACTGGTGATGTTGATATATGAGAGAATGTTGTACGGTGGTGGTGCAAAAGTAAAGACGGTGGATGGTGATGAAGAGGGTGGTGATTCCGTGGTGGTGATTGTGTGTTATGGTTTTTAATTTGAGAGAATAATATGGTTGACAGGAAAGTTTAAAATATCGATAATGTTGTAACGTATTGCCAGTAGTTGTTTTGAAGAAAAGGGAAAGCAATGAAGAAGATGATGACCCATATCTGCTACTGTTAAGAAGATGAGATTTAGAGATCACAAAGTCGGAAGAAAAGACTGGAATACCCCTCACGTGAGAGGCACGTGAGGGTGTTAAAGGAGGTGAGATGACGGTCAATAAGTCAAAGGACCGAACATGATCCTTATCCACCTATAAAGGACTGTCCTTGAGGTTTTGGATTTTAAAGGATGAAAGGTGACTATTTGGGTAAACCATAGGGACGATTTGTGTCATTAACTCTTTTTAATATATAATGTTTAAATTTTTAGGCATGTAATAAGTTGTTAATGTAAGGGCTGTCATTATCATTATCCTAATTTGTTTTGTGAAAATAGTTTGAAAATTCTCCTAATTATATAATGATATAGTGATAATATGTGAAATAATTAAAGAATAAGATCATAAAAGAAATGTATTAGATTGACATGTTAAATGCTATCTTGCTATAATTTTAAAGAGAATTTTTTACCTTAAACTTTAAAAAGATATATTATATCTCACATTTAATATTTCTTTCGATCATATATGTACTTGTAGTGTTAATGGGGTTGGTGGCTCATTGATAAGGTCTTTGACCTTGGAAGAATCCACCTGGGTTCGAATCTCACTTCCCACATTTGTAGGATGAATTAATAGGGATTTTTTGAAAGTCTTGATTTTCAGACATGCGTATAATTTAGGAGTAGAAGTAGATTAGAAACGTTTAAAAAAATATATATATATGTACTTGTAGTGGGGTTCAAGACGGCTATGTTTGCTGGAAAGCGTGTTAACCTTTTTTTAAGATATGTAGTTGTCTTCAATATTTAAGTTTGAGAAGTTCTAGAATCTAGATGACGTGTTTAGTAAAGTATGTAATATGTTTGATTTATTTTACAACACTCGCAACATAAGCAAATGAAGAATTCCAATTTAAAAGGGTTGGCGCTTATTGATATAGACTCAATAGTGATCAGCCATCTCGTATTTGAAGCATATTTGAAACTTTTATGTTTAGTTCTAAACATGAATAAAAATAAGGGAAAACTTAGGTAAAGTATGCAGTACCTATCTTAGGTAAAACATGTGTATTTTAGCGGGATTATGTAAAATTTAGGGGGTTATGTATGTATATCAAATTCAAAGGTTTAATTTGTAACTTTTTTTAATATGGCAGTACCTAAGATAGGTAAAGTCATGTAGTACGATCATTTTCCCATAAAAAAAATAAGATAATTTGTTGTTAAAAACAAAAACGAAGAACATATTTGTAGCAAACTGCATATAAGATCCATGCAGTTATAAGTAATATGTAAAAGATAATTTTAATATTAGCCCTTCATGATTTAAATTATGCGTAATTGCTTCCTTAACTTAACAGAAGTTAACAACCTTGCAGTTTAACTATAGTGAATTAGTGATGATTTTCCCTAAAATATATATATATTTAAAGGGATAGTTGAACATAAATTTATGCTCATGGTAGCTCATCATAAAAATTTATTTGTTCATGTTTGTTTATATATTCGTGAACGAACATAAACAAAAACAAATATAAATAAACACAAACTAATTAACAAATCCCTAACACATATCCAAATTCATATTGTAGGATGGATAAAAAATGATTAAAAGTGAAGCAATTTATCAAAACTTTGCGGAGCCGTAAATCCTAGAAAATGAGAAATCGAAAAGGCTCCAGACAAACAAAACACGCATAAGACAAAATAACATGTGGTTGGAGACCCAACAAATTGAGAAAGAGTACACTCGGTATAAAAGGTTGTTTTGTATTTGGTACTTTATGTCTTGATCCAAAACCATATTGACCTTTGATAAAAATTCTTGCTTTTTAGGGGTGAAGTCTAATACTCTATTTCTGGTATGCGGTAGTTTATGAGTAGATGCAGATTTACCATTATAAAAATACATATAGACCAGAAGGTGAGGTCTTTATTTCGACATATGGTTTGCCTCTATGATCAACAAAGAGCTACATAACAACTAGATTATAGAGGTCTTTACAATTTTATTTTTATTTTTTGAATGACAGTATTGTATTTGATATAAAAAGTAAATAATCCCAAACAAATTTTATTTTTATTTTTTGAATGACAGTATTGTATTTGATATAACCAACTACTTATAAGATTGAACCAATTCGTAATAAGTGAAATAAATATAAGACTACCACCTGATTTAGGAGACCACCAAACGATCTTAATACACGTAACCAAAAAAGTGAAAAACAGTTTCACACATAAAATCAAGTCCACCAAAAGGATGTGTTCGGAATGTGGGACTGTGGGAGTCCAGCAAAACTTGCCGTAAGCAAATCCTAGACGAACCATTAAAAATAAGACCATCAACCAGGCTCAAACCACCAATGGACCCAAAAACATTTGGCCCATTTACCAATTACAAAATCACCGTGGCCGAAAACCAAAATAGAAGAACATGTAGATGTAGTAACCAATTTGGCAACTTTCATGTTGAGAACATTGTTGCACTCCACTAAAATGTGATAAGTTGACTCCAAAGCAAGGTCACGATCGATCAAATTGACATAAACCCAACTCGATATGAATCCCACATTCATGTAAGGGTTATCAACTTATCATCGTAAAGTTGTACAAACAAGTAATTATATGCAATTTTAGTTAGATAAAAATATCAAGTATGTACCCCAAACTAAGGCTAGATTTTTTTTAGTCAAAACTTATCTATACTTTTATATTCATACTACTTTGTAAAAATTCTACAATTTGATGTTGAAAGTTACACCTTTTGTATATGCGATATCACCATTTTAATCTCACTACCAGTTTCTTATCTCTAAAATATCTCCACTAATCCCTTTACATCAAATACCTTACATCACTTGACGCCGGTGCCACCACCAACAGTCACCCCCACCTCCACCAACAGTTTCCGTAACCATATCGTCCGCGCTGCATTGCACGGATACCCTTCTAGTTCGATATAAAAAATAATCTAAGTATCAAATTATTATTTTTATTTATGTTTTTAAAAATTTTAATTATAAAATTCACATAAAAACATGTAATATAAAAATGTATGTTATTATTTTTTGAACAGAAAAAAAATTTAACAAAATGTATGTTGTTAACATATTATATCATTGAATATTCAAACATAAGCTATCACTAACAAAATTAACATATTAACAAATCATGTTATATTTCACACTGTTAAATAACATATGACAGCCACCAATAAATATTTTTTGACACAACCAATTAAAAAAATCCTCATGCTACATTATACAAAAACTAGTTAGTTTTATTTAGAAAATCTAATTTACTATAGTTACAAAAATTTATAAAGACATCGGTGATAATCATATTAGCTCCCTTTTTGCTTCTCTTTCTGTCTTTTTGTAATCAACCAACTTACATGTCACACGTATCTTACATATATTCGTTCATATATTATGTTAGCTAGCAAGTATAACATTTATCATACCATTTCATTCAATTCATTGACACTATTTATAAACATTTTTTGCTTTTTGAATACAACACGTATCACCAATATAACTGATTAAGACATACCATTACTCGTGGATATACATACATACTTGGAAGTGTAACAACCCGACCCGTAACTAGTTCCAAAAACAGAAGGTGACACGAATGGTGCAATTGGGCGATGGCGACGTAAATATATTTGAATTAATGGATCAAAGAAACAGGGGCCCGGTTTGAAAATGGGTAGGTGAAAGAGGATGAGCCCACGTGTGTATGTTGATAAGAAAAAAGGATTTTGATGTTTACTTGTCACAAAATATCCACCGTATAAAAAACATTAGGTACGGCAAAGGGACATTAATTCCTCCTATAGTAGTCCTATATATATGTTGTTCCTACGTTTGATTTGATTCCCTTATGTAAAGTATATACTACTAGTATGTAGTTATCATTTTGATTTGTTCATTACAAGAGTTCATTAGGACGTAATTAGTAATTTACTTGAAGAATACGCTTTAAATAGACCTGATCATTGTGGAATCGAAGTGTGAGATTTAATTTGTGTGACTCATAGATTTTTTTATTTTACTTTTTGATCTGCACTACTAAAAAAACTGAAATTACCGACGGCAAAATCTGTTCCAAATCCGTCCCAAAAGTCACTTTCCGACGGATTTTCTCCGACCAAAAAAACGGCCTCGGTAAAATTTTGGGACGACAATCAATATTACCGACAGATTTACGATGGAATAACTACGACGGATTAGCGACAGTCATATTACCGACGGACGTATTTGGGACGGATTTTCGACGGAAGTCTTGTGCTTTATTACCGACGGATCTAGTTTTACCGACGGCATCGTCCGTCCCTAATCTGTCGCCATGTTACCGACGGAAATATTTCCGACGGATTTCCGATGGGTTTATTATCAATTATTTTCGACGGATGGTAGTTTTCCGACGGAATAGTTTTTGTCACAAATCCGTCCCTAATCTAATTTAGTGTGACCGTCACTGATCATCTATCCTTCCTGATATGATAATTGACGATAACTGAAATCCCTATGTCTAGTAAATATTTGATGGACGTATTTACTCTTAAAGACGTATTATAGGGTTTCCCATTAGGTGATTGGACTTAAGAGGACTAATGAGGCACGAATTAAACACCAGAGGGACTAAATGTGGAAATACTCTCCTTATATAAATAGAGAGTAATTAACCTAATTTTAGGTTAATCAAAAACATAATCACAGCCTCCCTAAACACCCCAATTCGTCCTTAATCCTCTGATGAATTCCTTAATCATGAATTCATCAATCCATCATAAATCAATCATCTTGTTATGGGAACCCGAAATCAATAGCAATCATGCTTTATGCTGTTACAGGTTCCACAGGACGATCTGGATTCCCCGGTACGTGTTTATTACGAATTGAATCATGTTATATTCCAACATGTGGTATCAGAGCCAGGTTACGAAGTTAACCCTTGATTTGATTCGTTTTCGTACCCTAAATCGCGAACTGAAGAATGCAGAAACTTAAGTTCGTACGCTTCTTACGAACTTAAAGTTCGTTTGAACTCTAAATTCGTTTGAACTCTAAGTTCGTTTGAACTCTAAATTCGTTTGAACTCTAAGTTCGTAAGGAATTTCTAAGTTCGTAAGGCTTAACTGTGTACGAAACTTCTGCTCATCTTCGCACTTACTTCCTCACGAACTTTATCTTCGTAAGCTATTTTCGTAAGCTATTTTCGTAAGCTATCTTCGTAAGCTATCTTCGTTGCTTATGTTCGTAAGCTATCTTCGTAAGTTACTTACGAAGATAGTTAACTACTTACGAAGATAGTTAACTACTTACGAATTTACTTTTATTACGAAGATAATTAACTTCTTACGAAGTTAATAACTTCTTACGAAGATAATCACTACTTACGAAGATAATCACTACTTACGAAGTTAATCACTACTTACGAAGTTAATCCTTATTACGAACTTAACTATCTTCGTACCATGCTTATTTTTCATGGATTACTGATTAACTTAGTTGATTATCAAGTTCGTGCTTATGTTTTACCTTAAAGTTTAAATGAAAAAAATGACCCTTATTTTCAGAAAATAATTTTTTCTGAGGCGTTTTTACCACAGGGCTCTGCCCCTTGGACCCCGCCAGGGGCTGCCGCCCCTTGGACCCCGCTTTCCAGGGGCGCTGCCCCGGACCCCCGTAATGTGTGGGGGCTTCGCACTAATGTACATGGTTTCATCATTTGCGCCCAAAGGTCAAATGTGATTCTCATGTTGCGCTCTTTTCTCTTTTGCATAATTAACACTTAGTATATTAATTCTGCCCAAAGGTGATTTAATATGTTTTGTGTAGCAAAGGGATTCTTTTCATGCCTAAAATACACGATTCTTAATTTTGTGCCCAAAGGTCAAAAGATAAGCGTTGTGTTGCATGACCTAATGCTCATGTTTGCTTAGATCTTAGTTACTTCTGCCCAAAGGTGATGTAACATCTAAGTAGAGCCTTACTTTAGCTTATTGTTTTGGTGTTTACAATAGGCTTACTTATCACTAGCTTCATTAGTATAATGGTCTTAGTCTCATTACCTTTTGAAATCTAATTATGTTGCTATAAGGAACATTATTATTAGCCCTTAGTTAGTTTTAGGCATTACTTTAGTTCCCTTACTTTTATAGACATTACTTAGTTTGCCTTATATAGCTAATCATGTCACTATAATTTCATTACTATTAAGCCTACTTATTTTAGGCATTACTATTATAATCTTCTATTGCTTGTATCATAAATTAATATCCTCCTTATTTCCACTGAAGTACCTAACTTAGGCATTGAGCCACTTACTGATGCAAACTTTGCTTTATGAAAGGATTAATTACCTCTAATTCTGTAGATGATAGACCTTGACTATGTCATTCACCATAATGAACCCACTGCTTTACTGCTAACTCTTTCGCAGCTCAGAAAGCGAATTTTTAATAAAGTGGGATAGGGCGAATCACTTGTCAATAATGATGGTCAGAAACTTCATCAATCATAGTTTCCGAGGGAATGTATAAGGCGTTTGCAAGTAGCTTAAATACAAAGAAAATAGCAGTGCTTGTGAACACATAATGTAAATGACTGACATGACTCATAAGCTTAAGAGTCCAAAAAAATGGAAGTCTATGACAATTTTCTTTTGCATTTTAATGACCTCATTGCTTGCTCATTTCGACTCCTTCAAAATTAATTTTAGCGCTATGAAGGATAAATGGTTGATGAGTGAACTAATAGCAATGTGTGTGCAAGAAAATGGTCGCCTTAAGTTGGGCCAACCTTAAGTTGTTCATCTTAGTACCACTGCTAATTCCATTAAGAGGAAAGATAAAAACAGTAAAAAAAAAAAAAAACTGCAAATAAAGTTCAAAGGCTAATCATGGTGCTACTACCTCTAGCATTAAGTCTTGACAAGCAATCCTAACTGCAAATTATGATTGTGCCTAGATTGCCCTAAAATCAAGGAGTAGCTAGCTAAGAAAGGTAACTTAATTTTTGTAATATTTGATTCTTTTATGTTTGATGTACTTATCAATACATGTGTGAGTGATTCTAGTTTTATACAAGGATTCCATGCAATCTAGAAACTATCAAATGACCAGAGAAAGCCTAGAGTTGGAAGGGTTGATCTCTTATATGTCGAAACCATGGAGACTTATGATTTACATATAAACAATGGAAAGTGTATTAGACTAGTAGATACCTTATGTGTATCGAGAATTTCTCGAAACCTTGTATCTGTTTTTTTTTAGTCTAAGACCTTGAAGGTTATGTAATAATTCATGGTTATGACGAGATTGCCATTACTCATAATAATGCATTACGTGGTCCTAGTTTCTTGAATGGAATGTTGTATAAGTTAGAACTAGATCATAATTTCTCACAGTCTTTGTTGTCTCCTGATATTGATGACATAACTAAAACAAAGACAAAATCACCTAAATAATTAGAGAATTCCTCCATAATGTGGCATAAATATCTTAGCCACATATCACGAGTTCGCGTGATACGACTCATAAAGGATGAAATATTACATTCTCTTGACTTTAGTGATTTTGAAACATGTATTTACTGCCTCTAAGGTGAGATGGCTAAAGGGAATAAGAAAGGAGCTACTAAAAGTTCCAACTTGTTGGAAATAATTCACTCTGACGTTAAGTGGCCCCTATCCCGCATTCATTTCAGGACATGCATCATTTATTACATTCATTAACGATTATTCACGTTATATGCACCTAAATCTGATCTGAACCCTTAGAGACTTTTATTGATCTTAAACCTTTGGTTTAAAACAAACTTGATCGTAAAAATAAAAGTTGTGAGATCAGATAAAGAAGGTAAGTATTATGGTAGACATACTGATATTGGTGAAGCTCATGGTCTTTTTCCATAACTTTTGAAAGGAACAAGACATAAGTAACCAATACACCATGTCAGGTTCTCCTCAACAAAATGTTATGTTGCTAAAAGGAGAAATAGAACCTTAATGAACATGGTGAAGAGTATGCCTTTTCAACACTAACTTACCAACTTTCCTTTGGACTAAGGCCTTAAAACAGTTTTTCATGAACTCAATAAAAGTTCCATTAGAATCTGTCGCTAAGAGTCCTGGACAGAAAGGAATCTGAGTCTAAAATATATGAAAGTATGAGGCTGTCATGCCGAAGCATAAGTCTGTAACCCTAACTTAAAGAAACTGGATCCTAAATCCCTTACATGTTTCTTTATCGGTTATTAGTTTTACTGTCTTTTCTACACTACTAGCATTATTGACACGCATCATGCCACGTTTCTCAAAGACTAAGAGATCAGTGGGAGCACGACAAATCATATCTTAAGATTTGCTATAAGTACAAGAAGCGGGGGGAACCACTCGTCGGTTATTATTACTCCTCCGATAACTCCTCTTGTACTCAACGCTGCTCCTAAAATCACTGATCCACCTTCTCCAAATCAGAATCCTAATCCTCCTAATTATGATACTACTAATGATAAAGCATCTTATTAAATAATGCTAAAGCAAAGCATCTTACTATTAATGCTATTAATGCTAAAGCATCTTCCTTACTCAACCTGAAAATCAACTCAGGAGATCATCTAGGTCACGCAAGGCCATAACTTTTGATGATTTCATAACTTATTTAACTGAAGTTGAGGACATTGGAAAGCTTACTGATCCTACCTCTTATTAAGAAGCCATTATTAGCGATCAGGCCACATAGTGGAATGAAGCTGTAATTTGAAAGCTCAATTCCATATAGCATAATGACGTTTGGGACTTGGTTGAATTTCTTGAAGAATCCAAACCTATAAGTTGTAAATGGATCTTCAAAACCAAATTAGACCCGAAAGGAAACGTCAAACGCTATAAGGTCATAACTAGTTGCGAAAGGGTTTTACTCAAAAGGAAGGAATCGATTATCAAGAGACCTTATCTCCTGTCTCATAAAGATTCCTTAAGGATTATCATGACATTAGTAGCTCATTATGATTTAGAGTTACATCAGATGGATGTCAAAACCACTTTCCTGAATGGAAACTTGCAATAAGACGTATACATGTGAACCTATAATTCCAGAAGGTAAATGGCACATGGTCTGCAAGTTGAATAAGTCCATATACGGGTTGAAGCAAGCATCACTTAAAATGGTACCTTAAGTTTAATAAAGTCATAAAAGGACAAGACTTCCTAAAGAATCAAGTGGATCTTTGCACCTATCTCAAGATCAGTGGGAGTAAATTTACAATCCTTGTTTTGCACATGGATGATATTCTTGCAAGTAACAACTTGGATATGTTGCATGAGTCGAAGCGTTTACTTTTTCGCAGAATGTCGACATAAAAGATCTCCGTGATGCCTCTTATGTTATAGGTATCGAAATACATCGAGATAGGCGTAATGATGTTCTGGTTCTTTCTCAAAAGACTTATATTGAACACATCTTAGAACGCCATAACATGCAGCACTACACACCCACTATAACTCTAGTAGTAAAAGGAGACGTATGTGATTGTTTCCAAAGTCCAATCATTGAGATAAAATAGGAGCAAATGAGGATGATACCTTACTTATAAGTAGTTGGGAGCATTATGTACGCTCAGGTCTGTACTCATCTAGATATCGCTTATATCGCCGGTATGCTTGGGAGTTACTTATCTAATCCCGAATTAGCACACTGGAAAGCGGCTAAAAGGTTTTACGATATCTGCTAAGGACCAAAGACTACACATTAACTTATAGAAGAGGTGACAACTTAGAAGTAGTAGGATGTTTTAATTCCAATAAGAAATCTACTTCTGAATGTATATATTTATGGTTAGTTGGCAAACCTATCTTTTGACGGAGTCATAAGTAGAAACTGACTGCAACGTCTACCATGATGTCTGAACGTTCATAATTTCATGTCATGGGATGTTGTTAAAGAACTTAGTCAGTGGACTCGAAAATCGTCAACTTTATTTATAGACCATTGAAGCTTTACTGTGATAACTCAGCTACCGTAACTTGCTTGAACAGTAACAGTTCAACTGGCGCTGAGATGTATCTTGATACAAAGTTTCTGTTTGTATGTAAACAGATTGAGGAAAATGTTCTTTGTATTGAGTACATAAGTACACATAAGATGCTACTGGATCCAATGACCGAAGGTCTCCTCCTAAAAATCTTCGTAGGATACGTATCGAAGATGAGGCTTACTAAAGGACCTATTATGATAGCATGTTGTACTTGTTGGTCATTATTATTATTATGTTAATGAAAATTTTCTTCCTTATTCAGATTTTGTTTGTCTATTAGTTACACTTCGAGCTCATAACAGTGTAAAGACATTATGCAACAAAATTTGTCTTAGTCAATTGATCATTGCTTATTAGTTTTAAATTTGAGTCATAGTTTGACTAGTGGGGGTCCTGAGTTGATGTTCTTCTCTACGACTGTACTTATTGGCTATGATTTCGGTTTAAAACAAAAATGAGTATTATCCCGGCCGGACTTATTAAATGCTCATAGATAAATGATCGCTTGGTCAAGTGGGAGAATGTTGGAACCACGTTAGTGTGACCGTCACTGATCATCTATCCTTCCTGATATGATAATTGACGATAACTGAAATCCCTATGTCTAGTAAATATTTGATGGACGTATTTACTCTTAAAGACGTATTATAGGGTTTCCCATTAGGTGATTGGACTTAAGAGGACTAATGAGGCACGAATTAAACACCAGAGGGACTAAATGTGGAAATACTCTCCTTATATAAATAGAGAGTAATTAACCTAATTTTAGGTTAATCAAAAACATAATCACAGCCTCCCTAAACACCCCAATTCGTCCTTAATCCTCTGATGAATTCCTTAATCATGAATTCATCAATCCATCATAAATCAATCATCTTGTTATGGGAACCCGAAATCAATAGCAATCATGCTTTATGCTGTTACAGGTTCCACAGGACGATCTGGATTCCCCGGTACGTGTTTATTACGAATTGAATCATGTTATATTCCAACATGCACTACTAAAAAAACTGAAATTACCGACGGCAAAATCTGTTCCAAATCCGTCCCAAAAGTCACTTTCCGACGGATTTCCGATGGGTTTATTATCAATTATTTTCGACGGATGGTAGTTTTCCGACGGATTTTCTCCGACCAAAAAAACGGCCTCGGTAAAATTTTGGGACGACAATCAATATTACCGACAGATTTACGATGGAATAACTACGACGGATTAGCGACAGTCATATTACCGACGGACGTATTTGGGACGGATTTTCGACGGAAGTCTTGTGCTTTATTACCGACGGATCTAGTTTTACCGACGGCATCGTCCGTCCCTAATCTAATTTAATTTGCACATAAATCTGCCCAAAATTCCTTTTATACAGATTGTTTTTCTAGCAAATTTGGCACCTGTTTCCATCCACAAATCAACACAAAATTCCTAAAAATACCAAATAGCCTTAAACATCCTAAATATCATCCACACGTAATTCACATTCATCGTCCAAAACACAATAGCATCCTAAAAGTAAAGTAGCAACTACAAACAAAATAGCAAGTTTAAGTAGTAGTTAAGCATGAACGTTCAAGACTCCAAGTTTGGTACGAGCTTCATAACTTTGGCCATCTGCTCACGCATCTCCTCCATTGTTTGCTTCACTCTTTCTACCTATAAATCAAAAAAGGTTGAGAATGCTTAACTTGATCATCAATTCTGTGACTAAAAAATTCTGGTAGGTTGGATCAAGTTTTGGTGCTTATATAGGATAAAACACTTCTATACTGGTTAAATAAAAACATGAAACATATATACACAAACACTCTATAAGAATTATTGAAAGTGTAACTAAGTGCATCTGTTATGGCTCCTGACTCGAATAATAAACCGAGATACAACCTGCTGCTGATTTAAGGCCAAATAAAAAGGGTCTGCTAGCCTACCCAATGGCAAAATGTGGAAAGTCCGTGAGTAGGTTCGTGCTACACAACCTGCTGCTGATTTAAGGCCAAATAAAAAGGGTCTGCTAGCCTACCCAATGGCAAAATGTGGAAAGTCCGTGAGTAGGTTCGTGCTACACAACCTGCTGCTGATTTAGGCCAAATAAAAAGGGTCTGCTAGCCTACCCAATGGCAAAATGTGGAAAGTCCGTGAGTAGGTTCGTGCTACACAACCTGCTGCTGATTTATGGCCACTATTTTTCTTTTTTTTTTCATGCGCTTCACGCATCTCCTCCATTGTTTGCTTCACTCTTTCTACCTATAAATCAAAAAAGGTTGAGAATGCTTAACTTGATCATCAATTCTGTGACTAAAAAATTCTGGTAGGTTGGATCAAGTTTTGGTGCTTATATAGGATAAAACACTTCTATACTGGTTAAATAAAAACATGAAACATATATACACAAACACTCTATAAGAATTATTGAAAGTGTAACTAAGTGCATCTGTTATGGCTCCTGACTCGAATAATAAACCGAGATACAACCTGCTGCTGATTTAAGGCCAAATAAAAAGGGTCTGCTAGCCTACCCAATGGCAAAATGTGGAAAGTCCGTGAGTAGGTTCGTGCTACACAACCTGCTGCTGATTTATGGCCACTATTTTTCTTTTTTCACAACAGGTGACTATGCGGCATTAATAATGCCTCATTTGAGCTTAACTTTTAACTAAATAAGGATTGCCTTTCTAATCAATTTGAAACATACGTATATACATTAGTAACTTGCTGATTTTTAGTACACTTTTACTACACTTTTTTAGCTGTTCCAAGGTCGGTGCTGCAAACATTTTTAATAACAGCAGCAATGACAGTCCTCGACATCAATTTTTTTGAACATTAGCTTACAAACACCTTCTTATTTTCTTATACCTTTAATACGGGCCAGTTTGTTAAGTCTCACTAACTATAACTAAATAACTATATATGAGAATCATTTCATTATTAAGCTATGTTAGAGAATGGGAGTCGGGGTATTAAGAAATAATTAGGACAATACCGAGCAAACAAACTAAGTACTATACAGAAAACCTTTAATAATTAATTCATAATAAAAAAAAAACATACCTCTTGCAAACTAGTTTGAGCATACGAGCTGATGCTACTAACAGATATTGTGCCCGTCGCTACAAAACTTGGATCAGAAGACGTCCCTGAACAATATGATCTTCCTTTTTTCTTTCTCCAGTAGCCCGTTCCCACAACTCGGGATCATGCTTAGGGTGAGTGTCAAAATCTGCCCCATACTTTTCAATCATGGACGCTTTTAGACGATCCTAGTAACAAACCAACTATTAGAAATTATACATAAATAATTCTATACTACATTCTGTTTATAATCCTGCACAATCTGTTATCTTTTCTGTCGTTTGTTGCACATTCTGTTTCTGTTTTAATTTTGCAGCAGGTTGTTTTAAAAATTTTGTTATATTTTTGTAATTTGCTTTCTGTTTCTATTACATACTGCAATTATGTAATTATGCAATTCTACAATCATGTAATATGTTTCTGTGAGTCCCTCGATAGCTATGGATCGCTCTCGAGATCGTCTATGGTTATGTCGTGAGTGCGGAATCCTCACGAGATAACTGTTTGATTAGTTATCTATTATATTGCTAATTACAAGAGTATAATCAGCCTTATATTGCTCTATATTCGTTTGATATATATCACAAACGAACTTAGTTGCCTTAGGTGTGTTAAACTGAACGTTATCTATATCATTTTAGGGTTTTAGTTCGTTTTTATATGTTTCTGATAATATTAGACTTGCTGGGCTTTGTTCTTACGAACTTAGCAGCCCAGCCCATCTTAACGAAGATTATCTTCGTTAGTGCCTAACGAAGATTATCTTCGTTAGTTGTAAATCAGCTTTATAGTTATATTCCTAGTATTTCACGTACAAGGAATCCTAACGTATATTATGTTTGTACTTGTATAACATACATAACAAACATCATATATAAACATATATAACACCTAAACATGTAATCGATCATTACCAAAACATTATGTTCATAATCTATCAATTACATATACGAATAAGACATAATCAAATCTAAGTTGCTGTTGTCACATCAACGTGCATCAACAAACTCCCCCTTGACAGCAGCACCTTCGATTTCTTCAGTCTTCAAAATTCTGTCATCCATTAAATAACAATCGCTTGCTATTTGCATGGATATTTTCATGTAAGCAGACTTGGATAATCTTACGATATCGACTTTCTTCATATTTCCAAAATGGCAAAAATGAACATTCTGTATCGTATAATTTCCTCAGATCATTTCTTGAGAAGTTGACCAACTGCATTGGATCATACATCCTTCTCAGCAAAATCTTCTTTTCCGAATCTGCATACATCTTGGCTTCACCAGAATCTCGATCAATCTCCCAATTGTCCATTTTATCCAAGACATCTTGTGCCCATTTCTTGGCAGGGACTTTGATCATACACTTGATATCATGTTGAATATACTCAACGCTTTTATCTGGCTTAACCACCTTCTTCTTTTGTCTTGGTTCAATATGAAACATTGGTTTATCTGAATCTTTCATATTCAACCTCAACTTAAAATCATGATGAAGATTCTTACCAACCACATCAGCAAGACCATAACCACTTGGATTGATAATCCAGTTATTTCCGAGTTCATGTAAATCTTCTTCACACAAACTTCTGAAATGTCTCTCACGCCATGCTAAATACTGACAACCTTCTGGTCTTTTAAGAACGAATAGCTTCAATTCTTCATCATAGAACCAACTCCAGATTATTGTCTTATATTTTGCAGCATCTTTATCTGAGATATGAGTCCAATACATACTGGGTTTCATAGTATCCCATGTGACTATACGATCATTAATCCTTTGTCCAGGCACAAGTCGATCAATTTCTTGTAATGGATCATCATCTCTGAGAGGAACTGGATAACTATTTGGATTAAAAGGTCTTGTCAAGTTTATTTCATATTCAAAAGGAATCAATGCATCATCAACCTTAGCGTATACCACAAAGTTTAAAACTTCAGCGGTGCTACTAATTGGAGCTTGTAGCATTCTTTCCTTTACTTATTTTCTCTTCAATTCTAACACATTTCTTTCTACCATAGACGGCTCTTCAGGAATTGAGTCCCAAACATCATCAAAACCATAAGGTTTCTTGAACATGTTTAGATCCGGTTCAGGAATAATCTCACCTTCCTCAAGCTCATTTCCATTAAAGAGTAATTCTGTATCATCTGTATCATCTGAGTCAAGTGCTTCAATAGCCTCAGCATCACGAGGAGCACTTGAATCTCCAGCACCAGATGTACCAACCTCAGTATGATCTCCCCCTGAACTTCAACACCCTTTCCTTTGTCAAGAACTGGGCGAGAATCACTTCGATCACCAGCATTATCATCATCATCATCATCATCATCATCATCATCATCGTCATCATCATCATCATCATCATCATCATCATCATCATCATCATCATCATCATCA
>CM067171.1:62451081-62493581 GCA_034093135.1 Erigeron breviscapus | reverse complement strand
TGTAAGTATTCAACGAACATTATAATCTTGAATAATAACAAAACTCCACATCTCTCAAACCAAATCATCAACAAACCTGAAAATAATCAATTAACATATGAACAATGTTACCAATCATGACCATGAAACGAAGAACTTTCCACTAATCATTGAGATGCTTAACGACAAATGATCTTGAAACACTTAAGTCCCATACGAAATGCCGTCTACAAAACAGTCAAACAATGAGTAGTCCAAAAATTCAATTAAGAACCTTATAAGGTTTCCGAAATCATATCATAAATTATAGTACGAAGATTAAAAGTAACAGATCTGATTATTTTCACTAAATACATGAATCATAAAATAAATAAATACACCAATATCAAGTTCATGTATTCTTCCTTCACATGCTCATATCTGTATCACAAAAATTGTCATCACACAGCAAGGATCTTATCTCTAGGATATCATCCATACGAATAACAATGTATTTGCAGAATATAGCACTTCAACTTAATCTTTTTAACCTGAACACTGCACACTTAATGAAAACTCATTAACGCATTAAGAGCATAACAGAATAATGCAGAAAATTTCAAGCTAAAATCATTCAAAAAACAGGGTTAACAAATACGAAATAACAATGAATCTAACAAAAGATCAAGGAAGGTCATTTCATCGTCAAACCCTAAAATGTCACCAAGTTATAAATTAAATTCTTAACTTGTAACAACTGAAAATTTGTGAGATTTCAAATAACTTTGACTTTTCACAAAACACTTAAAATATCATTTTCTATTATCCCGCCAAATTGAAGACACCAATTTCAAATGCGCACATCACAGTAAAGAGCTCGAAATGGAAAACCACAAGGAGACTCCTACCCTCGAAGAAAATCCAAAGGCCTATGAGAGGGACACACCCAGAAAACCAGTAGAATTCGCAGTGGCAAGACAACAAAAGATCATTTTCTAAACTTAAACAAATTAATGTTCATATCAGAAAATCTTCACACAACCTCATCAAGAATTCTCATGAATGAATTCAGTAAAACATATACTCAGAATTGGAATAGGATCTCTCGTGCAATAAGAACTTATGAAAATACTATGTTGACTCAATAAAAAGAAAAAAACAAATCAGAATAAAAATAACAGAATAATAAACTAAGCTATACATTAATTAACTTGAATTTATTCATTATTTATTCATTATTTATTCATTATTTACATGATGCTTGGTTACTGCTGATTAGATCAGTTTAGCATGTTACATTAATTAACTTGAATTTATTCATTATTTATTCATTATTTATTCATTATTTACATGATGCTTGGTTACTGCTGATTAGATCAGTTTAGCATGTTACATAAACCTGTGGGTGAGAAATAATTCTCTTATTATTAGTTATGAACAGTGATCCAAAAACGATTACCAATATGTTTGTCCTCTTAAACACTCGGTACTTCCAGTCTCCTTTTTGGTTTGTGGCACTTTCGTATTACTTGAGCCAAGGACAGTCACCATGTAACCTAGTAAGTTACTCATGCCACAATTTTAGTTTGCGAACTTATGTGCCCCATATTCAGATACACTCTTACAATCGAAAAAGCACTAAGATTAAGACATTTGGTGATTAAAGTGAGAAAGTCTTTAAGAATCAAGTCAGCGGTGACAGGTCGGTGATTCCTCACGCGTAAAGCGACATAACTTGACTCACGTACGGAAATATACTTAACATTGCATAATGCCAAGTACTTGCATATTTGTGACATTAATTTACTTTAAAGCACTTATGAAAACCCGTGACTTTCTATGAGACCCGTGTAGCGAACTTTCTGACAACCTATCCCAAGTTGAAAACTTTAGGTAGGCTAGGTATACAAGGACACCCCAAGGACTTACTTGTTCGAATCTCAAAGGCCACATTAGCTTCATACTTTCAATAGATTTATTTTGATATTTGCATATCTTGTCACAAATATACATCCGAAAAAGCAATACATACACATATATGTATCCGAGACCTTCTTTATAAAGACCAAATATACCTAATTACAATGCAAGATCTTTCATAAGATTTAAAGGACTTGTCTATTTTAAGAACAAGTATTCTCAGCCATATATCTGAATAAGATTCCCATAAGAACATTGTATACATTTAAGTTCAGATTATAAGGAAACCTTGGTACTTTAAGCTCTGATACCACTTGTGAGTCCCTCGATAGCTATGGATCGCTCTCGAGATCGTCTATGGTTATGTCGTGAGTGCGGAATCCTCACGAGATAACTGTTTGATTAGTTATCTATTATATTGCTAATTACAAGAGTATAATCAGCCTTATATTGCTCTATATTCGTTTGATATATATCACAAACGAACTTAGTTGCCTTAGGTGTGTTAAACTGAACGTTATCTATATCATTTTAGGGTTTTAGTTCGTTTTTATATGTTTCTGATAATATTAGACTTGCTGGGCTTTGTTCTTACGAACTTAGCAGCCCAGCCCATCTTAACGAAGATTATCTTCGTTAGTGCCTAACGAAGATTATCTTCGTTAGTTGTAAATCAGCTTTATAGTTATATTCCTAGTATTTCACGTACAAGGAATCCTAACGTATATTATGTTTGTACTTGTATAACATACATAACAAACATCATATATAAACATATATAACACCTAAACATGTAATCGATCATTACCAAAACATTATGTTCATAATCTATCAATTACATATACGAATAAGACATAATCAAATCTAAGTTGCTGTTGTCACATCAACGTGCATCAACAGTTTCCAACAATGTATAAATAAAACTTACCACAACCTCGCGTGCCCTATCATCGATTAGGATGAGGGTAGCCATTGGGTGTGACCCTCTGCAGCAACTCGATCTCTCTTTTCTTTCTTTGTATGTGATTCAATCAGAAAAGACAAGGATGATTGTGGACCCTTTCTTTCTTCCTGCAAAAGTTATATTAAGAGCCATTTGGATAAGTTAATTTTAGCAAGGTTATACATTAATCACAAAACTTCAAATATCTTACCAATTTCTCTCGAAATGAAATATATCCAGCAGAGCCTGTGCAATGGTATCCAGCAACAAATTTACCCCTATTATCCTTGTTTGCCTTTGACATCTTTAGCCATGAAACTGTATTCCAATGCTCAGTGACAAGTTTACTCCAAAGATCTTGCTTTATCCAGGTTGGGTTATAAGGGATAATTGAAGATATATCATCATCCGTAACAGTGTTACCCGCAACTGCAGCCCTTTCATATGCTATAGCACGATCCATGCTGAAACTATCAGACAATCTTCTTGCAGCAAATGTATTGAATATGGGACGAATAAACACATTGATATTCGGAGCCCAACAATACATAGACTGAAAATACACGTATTCACCCGATTAGTAAAAAATCATCTTAACAGACCATCTTATCCCTAATAATAACAATGCATAACATATTTTTAGTTACTGTAGTAAAAAACCATGTTGAGAGCAACCTTAAAACGATCAAACATCTTATCCTTGTCCTCATTTGGGATACTTGTCCATGTTGGCCAGACTTTACGGTAATATTGCTTCACAATCGTGGTGATTGATCGGATAACTTCACCATTATCGGCTCGATCGTTGCCTTTTACAAAACTACACAATGAAAAAATTAAACAGTTAGCATTATTTATAAGCTTAATATTGTCAAAATACAAATAACATATTTGATACATACCGTGACCTCTCAGGGGTAATGGAAAGCCACACCTTGTTTGGATCAGGAACATAATTATCAGGCGCAGTTGAATGTTGTTCTTCAGATGAAGGTGATCCGATTTCCGGGGAATTCATTCCATTGAGGTTCTCTAGTCCATCAAACTGGTCCATATGCTCATCATTGCTTGTGTCATCACGAGATACATTTGTGCCACTTCTAATCATCGAATTGTTGCCTCCTCTACCTATTGAATTGATGCCACCTCTACCTATCGAGTTGCACTCGCTACCTCTACCCCTACCTCGACTAGTACCACTACGCCCAGCCGAGCTGCGTCCTGCCATGTTCACTACAACAAAGAAGGGTCGAGTAAAGCATGATCATTGATAAGAACAATATATTTAAACAGGTTAAACACTTAAGACAAGTATTATACACATGTAGCTAAACACAATGTCAACAGGAAATGAGCAGCAAAGATTAAATAGAAGGAAACACGCAACTAAGATTAAATGTCAGAAACTAGTAACCTAATTAAGACAGGATGTTAGAAACAAAAAGAAAAACAACTAATGAAATTTAGACTTTTAACACATACCAATCAATCAGATTGGTCGGAGAAGTAAGAATTTATATCCTCATCATCTATATCCTCTTCTGAATCATCACATGAATTCTCTTCTTCCTCGTCACTTTCAATAATACCCGTTCTTACAACTTCTTCTACTTACGTGTCCAACATCCTCATTTGTACTTGCTACACATACTAACCTCTCATTCTCTTGATAAAAACTAGCCTCATCATCATCATCATCATCCTCATCATCAACTGCTTCACTAACATGTTCTGCAAGTTGATAAATACCCCCTGGTTTTGCTTTGACAACAGCAGACCACTCTTTCAAATCTCTTGTCACCGAAGGATATGGTATATAATATACTTGTTCCGCCTGCGATGCTAGGATAAATGGGTCATCAACACATCCCTTGGACTTGGTTTTGACATCAACAAGGTTATGATTGTTAACCCTTACCCCTCGGACAGGATCAAACCAGCGGCATTTGAACAGCACAACCACACAAGGTATTAAACTACTATGGTATTCTTCTTCAATGATCTCTTCTATAAATCCATAATAGTCACTTTCAAGGTTGTCATAACAAGCACCTTTCACGCATACACCACAGTTTTGTGTAACCCGTCCATTAGATTGATTTAAAGTATGAAACTTGTAACCATTTATAAAGTACCCATTATGTAATTTAACTACATTAAGTGGGCCGAATGCTAAATCTCTCAAATGTTCATTAATGAATGTTGGGGAAGTTGTAACCTACAATCACAAGAATATATTTTAAAATGATTTTAGATTTTTGGGAGTAGAAATATTGTTAAATATCTAAAACTTACATTGATTTCAAACCATTTTGCAAAATCTGTCTCTCTTTTTTTATCACGCTCACCGGCTTCAAGATTTGGTTCCTTTTCAAGAATGCACTCATCAAACTTCCATATGTATTCATGAACCTCTTCCGTGTTAAGCAAGATATAAGTATGAGCCTTATGCTGCTCAGCTTCAGTCCAGATTTTCTTTAGTCCACCCTTCTCAAATAATCTTCGAGATGGAACTTTGAATATGCTCAACTGAGACTCATTAGTTGAGGAACTAGGATTCTCAGGAGCAAAATTTCGAGGCTCGCGATTCAGTCGAGTTGGTATTTTCGAGTTAAGATGTAAAGAGCAATATGTAGAGATTTCATTTGCGATGTAAGTTTCAACAATCGACCCCTCGACCCTTGCCTTATTTCTAACTGTCCTTTTCAGTATGCCCAATTTCCTAAAAGTTAATATGTTAAAAAATTAATAGTAAACTAAAATGTCTAACTAATTATAAGAAATTACGAGTTTACCTCTCATACGGATACATCCATCTATATTGAACTGGGCCACCAAGAATCGCTTCACGTGTTAAATGGATAACAAGGTGTTCCATTGAGTCGAAAAATGCAGGTGGAAAGAATTTTTCTAACTTGCAAATTGTTACAACAATACTTTTCTCAAGTTCATGCAAGTCTTCAATGTGCAACACCTTTGAGCATATTACACGGAAGAATGTGCACAACTCGGTTATTGTGTCCCATATTGCCTCAGGTAGCATCCCTCTTAAAGCAATAGGCAATAATCGTTGCATAAACACATGACATTCATGACTTTTGAAACTATAAAAGGTACACTCTTGAACATTTACACATCCCCCTATATTTGAAGCATAACCATAAGGAAATTTTACCTTCTTCAACCATTCACAAACTTTCTTCAATTGTGGTTTTGTTAGAGTGTATGATGCTTTTGGTTTTATAACCCTATCATTGTTTCCAACGCAAGTATGCAAGCTCGGCCGATCACAATACACTTCAATATCCTTCCTCGCCTTCATATTGTCCTTTGTTTTGGGAGTGTCCATGATAGTGTTAAACAGATTCTCAAAAACATTCTTTTCGATGTGCATCACATCAAGATTGTGTCGGATCAACAAAGAACGCCAATATGGCAACTCCCAAAATATACTTTTCTTTACCCAATTATGGGTTTTGCCAAAGTACGGGTCTTTCTGATTCTTTGCCGAGTATGGTTCGCCTTCATAAACAGTTGGAAAGTTTGAAACTTCTCTCCAAATTTCTTCACCCGTTAGTTCTGGTGGTATAGTTAATGACAATTGGGAAATTCCTTTCTTGAATCCTTTCTTGTCACGCCGAAATGCGTATCTTTCTGGTAAATATATTCGATGGCAGTCAAACCAACATGGTTTCCCTCCTGCATCCAATCGAAATGAATTAGTTTCACCCATGCAATGAGGGCAAGCCAATCTACCATGTGGCTGTCCCTAATACCGACGGATTAGGGACAACCATTTTTTTTTAATTATTAAAAATTACTATTTTCACAAGAACACGTGAATATTCATTTTTAAATACAACCATATAACTAAATGCACACAATTAAAATTTAAGAAAATGTAAAAACTCACACACCCTTGCGATTTTATGTCCAAACACTAACCTTCGAGTATAAACGACATATAAACCAACTCGGTTGAACGTGTGAACGCCACAAACAAATCTTTACTCGTGTTTATATCATACCATTGGCACACTAAATGTATAAAAACCATTAATCATCAGTTTTATGTGCATATGATTCGTCGTATACTCGAAAAAATGTAAAATTGCATCTGGTCCGTCCCTAATACCGACGGATTAGGGACGACCATTTTTTTTTATTTTTTTAAAATCCAATTTTCGCAAACACGCATGAACATTCATTCCTAATTACAAACATATGACTAAATGAACATATTAAAAATTTAAAAAGTGTAAAAACTCACACAACCTTGCGAATTTATGTCCAAACAGTAACGTTCGAGTATAAAACTACATATACATCGACTCGGTTGAATGTGTAAACGCCAGAAACAAATCGTCTATTAGTGCGTAGATCGTACCATTAGAACTCTAAATATATAAATACACTTTATTATTACTTGTATATGCATATCAGTGCTCGTATACTCGAAAAATCAAAAAAATATTTGGTCCATCCCAAATCCGTCCCTAATAACGACGGATTAGGGACGGCCAAATTTAAGTCCGTCGTAAATCCGTCGAAAAAATTGCATTTGGTCCGTCCCAAATCCGTCTCTAATACCGACGGATTAGGGACAACCAAAATGAAGTCCGTCGCAAATCCGTCGAAAATATTAAGTTTAGCGACGGATTTGGGACGGATATATTATATTAAAATATTTGTGATTTTTTACTATTGTTAAATTTATCCGTCGGAAATCCGTCGAGAAAATATATTTTTAGGGACGGATTTGGGACGGATTTCCGACGGTTTGTATATCCGTCGGTAATCTGTCCCTAAACCGTCGTAAATACTTTTGGATGAATTTAATTGGCTTGTTGTCTGTAATCCGTCGAGAAGCCGTCGTTAATTTGGGACGGAAAAATTTTCCGTCGCAAATCCGTCGGTAATACCAGATTTTCTAGTAGTGCTGCATGACTTATAATTTCAACTGTTTTCTTTTAAAAGTTATTGAAACGAAGCTTTTGCCACGACCTTTATTGCGAGGACATGTCCTCACTAGCTGAAGGTTTTTTTTGTTATCGTGTATCTTGCTTCATTGTGTACGTGATTTGTATAATTCATATTCTGTATAGATCCATACATGATGCTAGAATCTTAAATCCCAATTAACAGGCAAATCTTAGCACCATGTGCCATGAATCTACAATTCAAATTTCACTACGATCTTGAAATCTAATGAACTTGATCCGTCACTTTTACCACCACTGCATAGAAAGTGTAGTTGAAACTTTATAAAATGAATTATATTGTTATTATGTATTGAAATTTTCCGAGCGTGTGATTTGATCTTCCCAATTCTCGGCTCTGATACTAATTTATTGGGACCGATGACCACAAACAAAGAGATCAAGATATTAGCCGGTAGTAATAAAAAAAAGTAAAAAAAATAAGCAAACGATATAAGAATATATTTGGTTTGGCTCGTTGTGCCTAATCCACCACAACCACAAGTCACTGTATATAAACAGGTTTACAAGAGTGGACGCTCCTTCAATACTCTTGAATACCTTACACAACGGTCGACAGGTTAGACCATAATAATAAGTGCGCAGTTGCGCACTCAACATTATTGTCTACCCGGAAACACACATATGGACGGAGGGAAACTCATAAAACAAATCTTATTAGCCTTTACTTTTCTCTCGACCTCCTCAACAAAAATCGAATGCGCTATCTATTCGGTCGGTATATCAAATTTGGAAAGAACCTGATTCGGTTTTAACTTTTTGGCTTACATACCCATCCTTATGTTACACGAATTATCTAACCATGTTACGGGAATAGTTACGATTTGTTTTCATTTTTTTTTCTTTCAATCTATCATTCAATGAACAAGACTAAAAGTCACGGTCAAAGAGTGTTTGAATAACTTTTATATTTGTTGGATATGAACAACAACCTGATGAATAGTCACAACTTACAAGCCAAGATAGATACGTACATATGAAGAAAAAAAAATCTTTGATATAATGTAATTAATTATCACACCAAAACTTAAAATGCTAATCAAATGAGGTCCATAAATTGCAAAAGATTAATTTAGCTTCTACGAAGTATATATTTTTCAAACCTTTTTTGTCGTATCAGTCCTACTAAATTGCTTAATGACATAATACCCCCTGGTACTTAATAGCACAAAGATCTAAACTAATAAAGTACCAAATAAAAATCCATGAATCATATATCATGGCATGTACAATCTATTTCCACATTTGCACCTCCATGCTTCAGGGTAATACTCGGCGGTGACCGGTGTCCCAGGTGGCACCGGCACATGAACTGGCTTGCATGGGGTGCATCGCCCGCATTTCCAGCTGCATCGTGGTGGCGATGACCCCGGACCACTTATTCTCCTCCTCAAAAAGGTGTTAGTAGTGGTCCTAGGCAACGTAGTCACTTTTTCGCTGCTGGCAGCATCCTGGATTTAGCAAAGTACGAAAAAGAAAATTCATATGAGTTTCGGAGAGATGTTCATTGTGCTTTATTAGTTGTACATTACATAATATTCAAAATATAAATATGATTGCTAACATACGCCTCTACTAAAAGGGTACATGGTGGGGTTCACGGGAGCCTAACTTATTTGCGAACATGACCCCGATTTACACGGGGCTGGGCCCTTTGGAAATGACTAATTGTTGGGGTCATACAAATATAAGGTCAGTGGCTAATGTGCATCTATCATTTGCTAACTTAGGCCTCTTTATATAGATAATAAAGAGTTCACATATAAGTAATGGAAAATGATAAATCCTTTTAAAAAATAGTCTAAAAATTTTCTTAATATGATAAATATTTGATATGTGTAATCAACTTATTATCTTTTTTTTTATCTCTCCCTTATTTTTCCATGTGGCATTATCTTGTGATTTATAGGATTAACCATTTTCCTTTAAACAGATATATGAACGAGTTTTTAGAGGCCTAAGTTAGCAAATGATATAACCTTTTCTTATGTTACACTTACAGGTATTTATTGAAATGGTATTATGACTATATCCGGCCTTATTATATATTATGTTCAAATGTTTTTGTGTAGTATTATTGTTAACGTTTCATTATATATATATAGCAATTAAATAAATTTGTACAAAATTGATCCAATTAACGAATTGTAGTATTTAGTTGTTAACATGTTATAACTATTCAAGTGTCAAAAGTAGTAAAGAAGACTGACTGTCTCCTTCGGTAAGCTGAGTATGGAGTAAAGGCCTTAAAAGAAGATACGATGCGATATAGATATGTACTGTCTTAGGCTAAAAAACAAAGTACCTTACTTAATGTTCATTAATAGTAAGTTAGTAATAGTAATAGTAATAATGTAATAGTACTATAGTAATTAATATTTTCGATACAAATTGCTTACAATATTTACAATACTTCAAATAAGTATAAATATACATGTTTTAATAAAAGTTTGATTTTTCGATTTGAGTAATGATAAATAGGCTTAAAAAACTAGCCTAATAATATACCTAATCGTTTCCATCGTCGACACATAGATTACACATTTTCTATTTCTTAATCTTTACAATTGATTTTGTCATGTGTTGATCTTTCTTTACTAGCACATCGCCTATCTTTTAATAAGTACAGTTTAAAGAGTAACATCTTCTATTAAATGACTAATCTTATACTATAAAGAGTTATTTAAGAAAATGATTAGTTGTACAATTCTATTATTTATCTATACGTTCATAGCATAACTTACTCAAGTGTCCAAGTGATAGTTGGAACTAACTATACTTCGAAGATGTGAAAGTTCTAATACATATATCTTCATCCTATCCTAAAAACATAAATGGTTAAACTTGTAATAGTAACAAGTATAGTAGGGTAATCTTTTTGTTAAATTTTAAAAGTATAGTGACCTAAATGACACAAAAAAAAGTTAGTTATACAAAATGACAATTTTGTGAAAGTATATTACACTTTGGTGACTTTAACCCTAAAAAAAACTATATGTCACTCTATCCGGAAAGAATATCAACTAATTAGATTTTATTAAAATAAGACTCTGTAACTTTAAAAGGAAAAAAAAAACAGTAATTATTATAATAGAAGGTGTTAATTTTGATGTGTACTTTTTATTAAACTATAATTGAAACCCTACCTGGTCTTACCCTAGTTTTGATAGTGGCACAGATTATAGTACTCCAACACCTGACCCACGACTTTCCTCTCTTGTCTTCTATATATTAACCAATTAAGTCATTTAAAAAAAATTGCGTATAACATATTGACATGTATATATTTTATTAATTAATAATTGTTTTATATCTCTTCTTATTTTACTTTTTTCTTTAACTATATGAAATTGAGACCAAAAACACTAACTTTGATAATGTTACATATGATCAAACTTTTTAATGTTCAACAGCAAGAAAAATATTCAAAATTAAAACCGGACATTTTCATATTCCTTTTAGTAGTTTTTAAAGCCACATGTGTTTCCAAATTATTGTTACACTTTTTGAGACATGACTTTTCTTTTCGTTTTTTCCCCTTGAATTATCGGTTAATAACTAAAAGATTAAAACATATAAGAGGATATATGATGTCCAAAATATTAGCAATAGCTGTTGTAACTTCACATATGTATTACTATCATTGGCTAGAAAATAGCAAAAAGTTTCCATGAAAAAATGAACTTGTATTTATTTTTGATTATTTACACAATTTTTTTTGAAAAGTAGCGGATAAATGGCTAACACCACCATGTGGGTGTGCCCATGTCAGTTCGTTCGATTTTTGGCAACGGCGCCCTAAAGGGTTTGCTCTTTAGAATTTACGATATTCATTTGCAAAATTAAATGTTATATTTATGTTACACAAAATATGTTAAACAAAACTAATTTTGGGTATAATATAATTATGATATGTACGTACATAAGAAGAAGTGGAGTTACCTTAATCATGAATTAAAATTTAAAAGGGAACAAATGTACAAAACAGAGGTTTTAGTTAGTTTAACTTTATGGGGTTAATTTCATGAAACAAGAAGTAAGGTATATAAACTTTTATCAGATTGAAGATAAAAGTAAAATTATTAAAAGAAGAAAATTTACTAATTAATTATAAATATTTATAATCTGGAAGTAGAGATCAACTGTATCTTGGTGCTTGAAAACTAATCCAGACATGTAAACTAAAGAAGGGTGGTTGTTGTTGAGAATACATATGGATATAAGATAAACAAAAAAACATATATAATAAATAAAACAAGAGAATGATCTTGGTGCTTGAAAACTTACACATACCTAAAGAAGGGTGGTTGTTGTTGAGAATACATATGGATATCAAGAACAAGAACAAAACTAGTAATATTGTTGATAAAGGTTTTGTGAGAGTAGACATGAGTTTGAATAATGTATGTATATCTATCTCTATATATATCACATATATAACCCACCAAAAAGATTTCTCAATATTTATGACTTAGAGATTTAGTAACACATGCAACACTTTTGGAGCTAGCCAAAAGAACCAGACCCACTTGTGTTTTGCACTTTATTATTAGTATATCACAACACTCTTTACAAAGAGAAGTTGTAAAAATATGGAGATCAGAAAAAGGGTGTAGGGAGAGAGAGCTAGCAGCTATAGTAGTAGTGTGTGTGAAAGTGAGAGTTTTAAGAGAGAAAATGAAGGGTTAAGTTAAGAAGCAAATGGTATCCTTTGTGTTGCTATATTTGGAGGTGAGATTCTGTATGCAGATTATGGCCACTGTCTTTAAACAATTCCCAATCCCAGAAACTATAACACATGCATTATCTTTTTCTTTTTTCCTTTTTTTTTATAACTTATTATGAGTACTCACAGTCACACATTATCTTTGTTTGACATTTGACCACTTTTGCCTAGCTAGCTACCAACTCTTTGTTAATTAGGAGAAATTGACATATATATATTGTAGTGGTTCAATTGTTAGTTTGGACCTTGGAGAAACAGAGACTACTACCAAACACTACTACTATTGCTGTCTATGGTCCATACATGCAACATTTTATAGGACACACATGTCTTGGTATGCCTATCATTTATTTAGGCTTCTTTTTCTTTTTATACCAATTAATATATATCATGACGTATTTCTGAGGTTGATGTATATCCCATATCCTGTTAGGGTGGAAGGAGTACTCATTATCTACTCAATTCTATATAATTCACCCTCCAATCAAAACCCTACAACTCACAATTACCCAATTCTACTCAATTCTTACCTAAATCCTAGGCATAATGATGTGTAATTTTCTAGTCTTAAATTTATAAACACGAATCACCTAGCTACTGACTACTACACACTTGCGGGCAGTGGACCCGTTCGTATGCAATATAGATTACTTGGTAAATCCGAGATCGAACACAAGGACGATCGTTACAGAAGTTGTTCAAATAATGCAATTCAAAGTAAAAAGGGGGTTGTGACCGTGTTGTCACGTTGCTTTGAAAAGTTAGTTAGTAGAATTAAAATCAAGTTAGTAATTCCGAAGAATTAATCAAAAAGAGTTTTTGTTTTAAACAGAAGAATTGAAAGTCATCTACCTCGAATCCACTCGACAACAGTTCGGGTTGCACATAATTAAGCTCAAATCCAATTCAGTTGACAAGATAATCGTGACCAAATAAAGACACAAACTGGTACCACCAATGTTTGTAAAATCATTTAAATCACCTAATTAATCAGTTCCTTTGTAAAAGCCGGTACCACCAATGCTTAAAACAATTTCCCTAACCAACTAGTTTATTTGATTATCGAATTAACAATTGTATCTGTGAGTCCCAAATATAGATGATTAACTAAACCCGACTGGCAAGTACAACTAATCTTGATGGACAAGTTAAGTTTACGATCCAGATAAGGATAACAAGAAACAAATGACTTAACGTAAATAACAAGAACTAAATGGCAGAAACTATATAAAGATATATATATGTATAATCAAGTATGTAGCATTGAGACACGTTGTTTCCTTTCTAATGTATTTGATTTATTGATATATAAACAAATACAAGGATTGTTGCGGAACAAAGATAAACACCCAAGTGTAAGTATCTAAACAATCCCGAAAAAACAAGTGATCTAAATAACTTGGAAATACTCGTAAGTTTTACTTAGAGTATATCTCACAAGTTGCAATGCTAAAGTTTTCAAGCCCTTTGCAAGTTGTGAGAAGACTTTGTATTTATAGACCAAGTCCATGATGACATGGACAAGATCGTATAAAAGTGGTTGTGAGCATTTAAGGAATTAAACTTAATTCCTTACATGCTTGTACTAGGAAGAGTATATAAGTCAGTTGATGTGACTTATAGTACTACGTTCCAAACCTATACTTTTACCTTGTACCTTTTATTAATGGATAAATCTATTAACTGAGTAAAGGTATGTAAAGTAAAAAGTCTTCCTCGTAATCAGTGTAAAGTGTTGTAAATACTTTATACTGAGATGCTTCAGTCTTAATCTGGTAGAATCACTCTTTGCTCGCTTCTGAGATGATTCTCTTCTTCATACTTCAGTCTTTGACTTCAGAATGAATGCTTCAGATTTATCTTGATCTGAACTGAAGTGAAGCTTCAGTGAAGTAATTCTGAGACGGCTCAGAATTCTATACAAACGTTTTCACTGAACTTCAAGCTATTTCTGAACAAATTATACTTGGTCGATTTCCGACCTAACAAATTCCCCCTATTTGTTCTGAAATAGTGCATGCATCTCAGACTTCTATCTATACATGCTTGTAAGTCTAAAATGCAAGTTTTTGTTTAAGTTGTAAAAATTTTCTAAGTACATCTTATAGATCATTGATGTCTCAGAATTTTACTTGTGGTTTTTCTAACTTAAACTTACCATCTACTTATTGGTTACAATTTGCAACATATATATACAAACTGAAATGTTTGTTACAAATGTAAATATATTACAAGTACATGATAAACTGAAAAAGGAACTACTTCTTGGCAGACCTTGAACCAGAAGGTGCCTCAGTAGGTTTCCTCTTCAGTGGAGAATGATCCTTCTTTCCAAACAATCTTCCTTCAATTTCTACCTTGGCCTGCATCTTTTGTTGTATTCTTGCTAACCATGCACCAATCAAGGCAGATTTCGGCTTCCCCCTCAGAATTTGGATCATCTCCCTATGCTCTGAAATCCCAAACTCGTGCACTGAAACCTGATGGTATTCTTCAGCTGCCCTTCCTTCTCTTTTAACAACCAAGTCAAAAGCTTCAATCCATCAGCTTTTGTTACTTCCATATCAACTATTTTGGCTGAATGAGATCGATGCTTCATATAATGCTCATATTGATCCCTTTCATGTTTCTTTCAATTTCAATAGCATCATCAGACATTGGTTTGAAGGTAGAAAGATCAGCATCACGAACATTCTTTCTTGATGATCTTGGTCCAGTCACTTTGGGCTTAATGGTTGGTCTGAGCAACTCTTTCTCAACCTTCAGAACTTCGGCCAGAATTTCCTTCCTTTTGATCGCCATTTCTTTTTCTCTATTTTTCTTTAAGTCTTCAATGGACAACTTAAAGGTCAGACTTTCTAACTTTTGTTCCAGAGGAGAGTAGTTCATCCCACACTCATACTCAAGCATATCAACAATAGCCTTTTGCACTCTTGGATCATTTTTGATTTTCAAGTATCTTTCCAATGATAAACCAAGAGCTGCAGCATCTATATGATCAAGGGTCCCCATCTTCAGATGTTGTTCCCTTTCTCTTTCTTTGTTTTCCCTCCACATAATAAATTGATTAGAAACCTGCTTTTGCAACGCTTCCAACTTCTTACTATCAGCCTCAAGATCGTGCAAGGGATAACCATGCTCATCCACATTCTCACCAACAATGATTCCAGAACCCTTAGAACTTTTCTTTGGTTCTTCTACTTCTTGAGCCTTGCCTTTGCCCTTGTCTTTCTTCTGAACTTGTTCCCCCTGAACTGAGGCACTACCAGATGGTACCTCAGTTTGCTTCTTGGTTGCTTCAATCATTTCTTGAGTACTAGCCAGCAAACCAATAGGCACACTTCCCCCTTTGGGAATCTCTGAAGGCATTTTAGCAAAAAGGTCAATTGAAGTTTTAATTGCCTTCAGTGGTTCCCAACTTTGTTGTTCTAGGCAATCACTTATACCCTTTGCCATTGTAGCAAACTGAGCCCTTAATCTGAATGAAGAATTAAGGTTCAGTGCTTCTTGATCTTTTACATCCTTCAACATCTTTCTATCTTATTCAGTGAAAGAAGCAGGGGGAGGAGGAGCAATAACAGTTTCTTTCTTCAGAAGAGTTAGAATTTCATCTAACTGTTTGGACTGATTCTGAACTGAACCTTCAAGCTTGGACACTGAATCTTTTACTTCATTTACAGCCTTGTCCACTTTGTCATTTGTGTCTTTGGTTAGTTCAGCAATCATCATTCTAACCTCCGCACCAACCTTCTCAGAAATGGATTCTGAAATCTGAGTAACTAGATTCTGAGTTAGCTCAGACTTCAGATTATCAAAAATACCAACACTTATAGAAGCCCCAAGTTCTTTTTCATTTATACTTGGCTTCTGAACCAACTCATGCACTTCTCTTCCAACAGCCAAAAAGTCTTGCTTCAACAACTGAACACAAGATGTCAAGTTTGCAACTACCGAAGCTTGCACATCTCTTTTTGTTAGCTTGAAGGCTTCTCTGATTGCAGAGCTCACCTTGTTGCAAGTCATCACCAACTCATTCAGCTTCCAACTACTAGTCCTTCGTTTCCAGCAACCTTGGTTAACTCAGTTCCAAGAAACATCTGAGCACCTTTCATTTCAGCCACATAACTAGTATTGGTAGTTAGAGATTTGGTTAAATCCTCCACCCTAAGAATAAGGCTTTGGACTTCGGTTTGAGTTTTCTCTAACTGTGCTTCTACATTTAAAGGAGGTGGAGGTTTTGCAGAAGCAGGAGCAACAAATGGTAGATTACCAAGCCCTTTAAGTACATTATTCATTTGTAAATCAGTTGGACTCTCAGATTCTGTCTCAGAATCCAAGTCCTTCTCTATTGGGGCATCATAATTGATAGGCGGTGGGATGTTGTGAATTTGGGGGTGAAGAAATTGAAGTAATGGAGTGAAAGTTGGATCGGTGACATAGGCAGGAGTAGTGCCTGGTGGAAAAATTGGATGTTGATGAGATGGAGGTGGTGGAACATAAAGATCAAGATCTTGTTGTTCTGGTTGAATTTGGAATTCTGGAGGAGGAGGAGGGGCGTTTGCGAGGATGGTGGCTGGCTCAGAATCGGATTGATTCGCCTCCAATAATCCCTCGTCAAACTCAAAATCAGCAAGGGAATCGAGATTCCCCTGAGGTAGCTCATCGTCATCCCAGAAAGCATTCACTTTTACAATCTGGTCAGATATGCTCTAGTTTGGGTCACTAGTACCCGCACCAGTTTCTGGTTCAACATCTGCAGAAGCAGGTGCATCGTTACCAGATTCAATGATTTGCTCAACCTTATCTTTAGGTCGACTAACGGGTCCCACATTCTTTTGTGGCCCACTTAGTGACCTTTCTGAACCAGCTAGTGTGGCTGAAACAATTTTATTAAATACCTGAAGCATAGCAGTGGATAGTTCAGGCTCATTTTCAGAAGTGGATGCCTTTGAGAAATCTCTGCTGTATTCAGGCACTGAAGCTTCAGGTCCAGCTTGATTATAATCTTCACCAAGAATATCCATGAAACATAAGCTCAGAAATCTTGGAAAGGCAATATGCAGACTTCTCTTTCCTTTTAGTTTTGTAATTAGCTGAGAAAAAAGAATCTCAGCAAAGTCTGCTTGTATCCCATTCCAAATATAATACCCCATCTCAACTTGGGGTAGAGAAAGTTGGTCCAACCCTCCATGGTTGCCACCAAGACTTTCCACAATCTGGGTCCAGAAGAACCTCCAGCAATTGCCAAATCCAGACATAAATATGTGTCCGGAGGTCTTCAGATTACCATCAGCATCCTCCATATCGCCATGACCGGTGGCGACTAGAACCTCCCTGAAATTGACTCCTTTGAGTCGTTTAGCAAATACCTGGGAAGGTTCGAGGTAGTTCAGATGAAGGGAATTTCTGAACCCCTCAAGAGTGATAACACACTGCTTGGTGCCCTCATTGAGAGTGAAGAAGATGGATTGTTCATCTTTGCTCACCACAGCAGTATACCAGAATTCAAGCAAGTATCTATGATACAATGCCTGAGGATTAGCGGTCAGAGCATAATGAAAAGGGGATTTCTCCCAAAAATTATTGATTCTTCCCATTAGCGTTTTGGATTTCACATTTAATTGAGCCAAGAAATTGCTCATGTTAAATCGAATTTGTGAAGGAGTGAAATTCTTTGGCCATGTGGCAGATGTTTTCACATTATCCGATGGAGTATATTTAAAATTGATGAGCGATTTAGGTTGTGAAGAAGATGATGATTTAGACATTTTTAAAAGTCGAAAGTGAAAGTGAAAAGAATATGAAGAGTTAAGAAATTTTGAGAGTAAATATGAGAGAGATTGATGATTGGGAAGTAAATGAAAAATGAAAGTGAAAAGAATATGAAGAGTTAAGGAATTTTGAGAGTAAATATGAGAGAGATTGATGATTGGGAAGTAAATGAAAGAATGAAAAGGAATTTGAATTTAAGATGGAATACAAAGTGATTTTCCAATTAAAAACAATTTCTGGGGTTAAGTCCGCATTAAATGCAGAGACGTTTGAGTGACCCCACCCTGTAACACTTTTTCAGAAAAGTACTCATTTCTTTCTCTTTTACGGCGCAACTTGTGTGACACATAAGCATGACCAACGTAAGTTAAAAACATAGTATGCAGTAGGCCTCGTGTACACACAATTGACCAAGTATCAAAAATATCTTGAAAGGATTGTTGTCTTTCAGTGATGACAAAATAAATTCTGAGCATGGTCAGTTCCAAAGAGATCTGAACCATCTCAGTTAATAAAATTCAACTGAAATAACTTTGATTTTCTGAAGTGCTTCAGTTAAATACGTTTTTCTGAGTAAAAGGTTCCCCTTCAAAAATGAAGGTTTATTTTAAAGTTAGAAAAATATTTAACATTCCCCCTGAAGTGATGATCCATGAATTAATAAGTGCCAAGATAGTATCACAAAGGCGTTCGATAGCTAGGCGAGCAAAATTACATGGATCGCTCAGACTGGTGAACCAGATCAGTGTCACTGAGGCGTTCATAACAAGATTACCAGTCTAAGGATTTAACATACCCAACTCACTGACCAGATGTTTAAAAGTTTTGACATCTAAAGGTTTTGTAAAAATATCAGCGAGTTGCTTATCAGTGGGAATAAAGTGCAATTCAATATCTCCTTTCAGAATATGATCACGAATGAAATGATACCTGAGATCGATGTGCTTTGTTTTCGAGTGCATCACAGGATTGTGAGATATGGCAATGGCACTAGTGTTATCACAAAAGATTGGAGTCTTTGTGTAAGTAACACCATAATCAGTCAGCTGGTTTTTCATCCATAGAATCTGAGCACAACAACTTGCTGCAGAAATATACTCAGCTTCTGCAGTGGATAGTGATACTGCAGTCTGCTTCTTACTGGTCCAGCTTACTAATTTGCCACCAAGGAAATGACACCCTCCAGTGGTGCTTTTCTTGTCTATCTTACAACCTGCATGATCAGAATCTGAATAACCCATTAGATCTAGACTGGAGCCTTTGGGATACCAAAGACCCAATCTGGGGACACCCTTAAGGTATCTGAAGATCCTTTTAACAGCATTTGCATGTGCTTATCTGGGATCAGACTGAAATCTAGCACAAAGGCATGTTGCAAACATTATGTCTGGTCTACTTGCAGTTAAATACATCAGTGAACCAACCATACCACGATATTTTGTATGGTCCAGCTTACTAATTTGCCACCAAGGAAATGACACCCTCCAGTGGTGCTTTTCTTGTCTATCTTACAACCTGCATGATCAGAATCTGAATAACCCATTAGATCTAGACTGGAGCCTTTGGGATACCAAAGACCCAATCTGGGGACACCCTTAAGGTATCTGAAGATCCTTTTAACAGCATTTGCATGTGCTTATCTGGGATCAGACTGAAATCTAGCACAAAGGCATGTTGCAAACATTATGTCTGGTCTACTTGCAGTTAAATACATCAGTGAACCAACCATACCACGATATTTTGTATGGTCCACTGGTTTTCCATGTGGATCAGAATCCAAAGTTAATGGAGCAGAAATAGGAGTATCTTTTGATGAGACTGAATCAAATTGATATTTCTTTAATAAATCTCTGACATATTTTTTCTGGTTTATGAAAATACCATCTTCAGTTTGTTTTACTTGAAGTCCCAGAAAATATGTCAGTTCACCCATCATACTCATTTCATACTCAGAAGACATGATTTTAGAAAATTTTCCACACATCTTCTCATTTGTAGAACCAAACACAATATCATCAACATAAATTTGTACTAAAAGGATATCACTTTTATCATGCAATATGAACAAAGTGTTATCAATCGCACCACGTTTAAAACCATTTTTAAGAAGATGTTTAGTAAGAGTATCATACCAGGCTCTGGGTGCTTGTCTCAGACCATATAAGGCTTTGTTCAGTCTGTACACCCAATGTGGTTTTTCTTCATTGATGAACCCTGGTGGTTGATACACATAAACGACTTCTTCTAGTTCTCCATTCAGGAATGCACTTTTGACATCCATTTGATAGACTTTAAACTGATGATGAGCTGCAAAAGCTAAGAATATTCTTATAGCTTCAAGTCTAGCAACTGGTGCAAAAGTTTCATCAAAATCTATTCCCCCTTCTTGTGCATATCCTTTTGCAACAAGTCTTGCTTTGTTTCTGATGATATGACCATCTTCATCCATCTTGTTTCTGAAGACCCATCTTGTCCCAATTGGTTCCTTCTTCAGGTTACTGGGACAAGGAACGAGTTCCCATACATCGTTTCTTTTAAACTGGTTGAGCTCATCTTGCATGGATTCAACCCAGCTTGGGTCTTGCATAGCCTCGTCAATCTTCTTGGGTTCAATTAGAGATAAGAAGCTGACGTTTAAGCATTGATCGCTTGTGGCTCTTCTGGTCTGAACCCCTCTACTGGACTCTCCAATAATTTGCTCGATTGGATGTGCTTTTGTCCATTTAGAGTATTGACCAGGATGAACAATGATATCAGTGCAAGAACTTCTCTGAGTACCTTTAGGAGGAGCTTCAGAAAATACATCTTCAGCTTCTTCTTCTTCCTGCAGATCATGACTTGCATCATGAAATTCTTCAGATTGAGGTTGCTCAGTGGAGCCTGATATCAGAGGAGAAGCAGCATGTACATCTGATCCAATAGTCAGTTCAGAAGGTAGTTTGAAACTGACTGGAGGATAAAATGGAATGTTGCTAGGCTTGTTTACTACTGGTTCTGAACGGAGATGTTCAGAAGCAGGTTCAGGTGACTGATCAGTTTCAGCAATAGGATCAGAATCACCAAAACTAATTGGACTTTCTGAGGGTGGTACAGGAATGGAATTTTTAAAGATTGCAGAATTGGATTCATCAAAGGTAACATGAATTGACTCATCAACCTTTTCAAGTCTCTTGTTAAAGACTCTAAAGGCTTTGCGATTTGATGAATATCCTAGGAAGTACCCTTCATCAGCTTTTGCATCAAATTTTCCAAGCTGACTTGAATCATTCAGAATGTATACTGGACACCTAAATACATGGAAGTATCCAATATTAGGCTTTCTATTTCTGAGTACTTCATAGGAGGTCTTCTTGTGTCTTTTGACATAAACAGATCTGTTCTGAGTGTAGCAGGCAGTTGCAACAGCTTCAGCCCAGAAATTTTGGGAAGACCAGATTCATTCAACATACTTCTAGCAGCTTCAATCAGCGTACGATTCTTTCTTTCTACAACACCATTCTGCTCTGGTGTGTGAGCTGAGGAGAAGTTCTGAGATATGCCAGTTTCAGTGCAGAAGGACTCCAGAGTAGCATTTCTGAATTCAGTGCATTGTCACTTCTGAGCTGACAAACTTTTCGCTTGTGCTTGAGCTCAATTTGTTTGATGAGAGCAATGATTTCAGCAGCAACTTCACTTTTGGACCTGAGGAAAATCACCCAGCAGTATCTTGAATATTTATCAATGATAACAAGGGTGTACTTCTTCCCTGCTCTGGTCTGAACCCCTCTACTGGACTCTCCAATAATTTGCTCGATTGGATGTGCTTTTGTCCATTTAGAGTATTGACCAGGATGAACAATGATATCAGTGCAAGAACTTCTCTGAGTACCTTTAGGAGGAGCTTCAGAAAATACATCTTCAGCTTCTTCTTCTTCCTGCAGATCATGACTTGCATCATGAAATTCTTCAGATTGAGGTTGCTCAGTGGAGCCTGATATCAGAGGAGAAGCAGCATGTACATCTGATCCAATAGTCAGTTCAGAAGGTAGTTTGAAACTGACTGGAGGATAAAATGGAATGTTGCTAGGCTTGTTTACTACTGGTTCTGAACGGAGATGTTCAGAAGCAGGTTCAGGTGACTGATCAGTTTCAGCAATAGGATCAGAATCACCAAAACTAATTGGACTTTCTGAGGGTGGTACAGGAATGGAATTTTTAAAGATTGCAGAATTGGATTCATCAAAGGTAACATGAATTGACTCATCAACCTTTTCAAGTCTCTTGTTAAAGACTCTAAAGGCTTTGCGATTTGATGAATATCCTAGGAAGTACCCTTCATCAGCTTTTGCATCAAATTTTCCAAGCTGACTTGAATCATTCAGAAGGTATACTGGACACCCAAATACATGGAAGTATCCAATATTAGGCTTTCTATTTCTGAGTACTTCATAGGAGGTCTTCTTGTGTCTTTTGACATAAACAGATCTGTTCTGAGTGTAGCAGGCAGTTGCAACAGCTTCAGCCCAGAAATTTTGGGAAGACCAGATTCATTCAACATACTTCTAGCAGCTTCAATCAGCGTACGATTCTTTCTTTCTACAACACCATTCTGCTCTGGTGTGTGAGCTGAGGAGAAGTTCTGAGATATGCCAGTTTCAGTGCAGAAGGACTCCAGAGTAGCATTTCTGAATTCAGTGCGATTGTCACTTCTGAGCTGACAAACTTTTCGCTTGTGCTTGAGCTCAATTTGTTTGATGAGAGCAATGATTTCAGCAGCAACTTCACTTTTGGACCTGAGGAAAATCACCCAGCAGTATCTTGAATATTTATCAATGATAACAAGGGTGTACTTCTTCCCTGCTCTGGTCTGAACATTCACTGGTCCAAAAAGGTCCATGTGAAGCATATGAAGAGGTTCAGTTATACTAAAGCTTTGTTTTGTCTTGAATGAAGCTCTTTTCTGCTTACCCATTTCACAACCTGGACATGGCTTGTCTTTATTGAAAGACATAGAGGGTATCCCATCAACAAGTTGTTTTCTAGACAACTTATTAATATTTTTGAAGTTCACATGGGATAATCTCTTGTGCCACAACCAGTTTGTGTCTTCATCTGCCTTTGAGTAGAAACATTGTTCAGTGGTAGAAGGATTCATATCAATGACATAAATGTTTCCCTTCCTTGGTGCAATCAGTACCACCTTTCCATCTCTGTTGAATATGGTGCCTTGTGAAATATCAAATAAAACCTTGAAGCCATCATCACACAGTTGACTGACACTGATCAGGTTATATTTCAAACCGTTCACATATGCAACACGTGTGAATTTGACTTGACCATTATTCACCACACCATATCCCTCAGTTTTTCCATTACCATCATTTCCAAAAACTATTGAGGGCCCCTCTTGCACCCTATATTCCTCTAGCAGGGTCTGATAACCAGTCATGGTTCGGCCAGCAGCACTGTCCAGAAACCATATATTCTTCTTTCGGTCTCCCTGCACACAAACAAAGATTAGTTCTTTTTGGGAACCCATCTTTGGATGGGTTCACTAGACTCTCCCTTAATAGTCTCAGATTTCTTTGGTTCATAAGGAACAGAAGGATCAAAGGGGATCTCAGTCATAATTTCAGATGACATAAAAGCAATTGGTTTGATGGGGTTTTCAACCTTTTTCTTTTCAGATTTCTGCTTGATTTGCTTAGAAAAAGGTTTTGTATTTTGTTTAAGTTGAAGAGAAGGAGTTTCAACATTTTTTAAACGTGCATTACAGCTCTGCACTTGTCTAGCCAATAGTTGAAATTGACTTTCTAACCTTAACAAAATTGATTCTTCATTAGACACCTGAGCCTTACCTGAATCTGAGGTAGATGGCTCAGTGGGGGAGAAATTTTTCTTCTTCTTTAGGTCTTTAGGAACCTTAGATGAAGTCTGAGAGGATGGCTTTTTGGATTTAGCCTTCCTTTCTGAAACAGTTGTCTGAGCTGTTTCAGATTTACCCTCAGATTGTTCCTGGGCTTTATTAGTTACAGTTTTCTGCTTGCCAACTTTAGGAAAAATGATTTCAGGCTTTATTTCCTTTGGAAGTGCATCTAAATCAGTGATTATGGATGCCAAATGAAGATCACCAGACTCATATGCTGCTCTTTGTGATGCAAAAGTATTTTTAATTGCAGCATCTGGCCTTGGTGCTTTCATCCAAGATTTAATAATTGCTTGTTCTTTTCAGATTTCTGCTTGCCAACTTTAGGAAAAATGATTTCAGGCTTTATTTCCTTTGGAAGTGCATCTAAATCAGTGATTATGGATGCCAAATGAAGATCACCAGACTCATATGCTGCTCTTTGTGATGCAAAAGTATTTTTAATTGCAGCATCTGGCCTTGGTGCTTTCATCCAAGATTTAATAATTGCTTGTTCTTTTTCAAGGATGGATTTTAATTCTTCCTTTTCCAATTCTAAAGTTGCAACCATAGACTGATAACTTTTTAGAGCCAATTGAACATCTTTCAGTTCTTTCAGTCTGGCATGACTGGCGTTTAGTTCAGAAGCATTATTTTCAAACATTTTTAGGCTTTCTGAACGCACTGTCTCAACAAATGAGATGTCAGCCTCTAAAAGAACCAAAAGGTCCAGTTTGTGTTCCTCATTATTTTCAAAGCCAAAATTACTGACCTTTTTCATTACAATATCCACCCAGCGACCAGATTCAACATCGGATTTGACCAAATGACCTTGATCTTCTTGTGCCATGAAACACATGTCCCTAACTTCTTCTTCATCATCAGATGATTCATCAGAATCTTCCCATTTTTCAGTTTTGGCAATCATACAACTGTTGCTTGAGTTGTCTTGTGCCAGAAGAGCCATATGTGCCTTTAACTTCTTGTATTTGGCCTTATAGCTGTCGTCAGATTTTTGAAAAATAGAATGGTTAGGAGCAGATTGTGATGATGATGGTTGACTAGATCTGCATTCCTTTCATGAAATGTCCTTTCTTGCCACATTTAAAGCATTCAAGATTAGACTTGTCAATAGAAGCGCTGGAAGCAAAAGGTTTGCCAGCTCGATTTGATTTGGCCTTAAAACGATTGAACGTTTTAGCCAGCATGGCAACCAGATCATCATTGTCATCCTCATTATAATCACGAGTAACATTACCAGAGACACCAGTTTTTAACATTTCAGAAACCATCTTCTTCATCGAGTCAGAAATGTCACTCTCAGAAGATAGTAGAGCAGTATTATGTGGTTCAGAATACTGAACCATACCAGAACTGGTAGAAACATGATTTTTGGCATCTTGCTCAGCCAAAGCTCTCTCAGCTTTGTTTTCTTCAGTATATCTGAAGGCTCCATAAAGGGAAGCAAGAGTGTGACTGTGCAAGGTTTTTCCTTGTCTTAAAACCAAGATCAAATTTTCCCATTTGAAAGGTAAAATGTCACAAAATTTTTCCAACAAAATTTCTTTATCTTTGGTTACACCCAGGGCTTTCAGTTGATTTACCAGATTTATGAATCTGATGTAAGTTTGAGTTAAGGTTTCCCCAGGGATAGCAAAGAAAGACTCATATCTTTTGTTTAAAGCAACTTTTCTTGTGACAATTGTCTCATTTGTGCCTTCAAACTGTGTCATTAGTTCTTCCCACATTAATTTGGAATTTTCAAGTAAAACAAGAGTGGGCATAAGGGTTTCAGGAACTGCATATAAAATCATATTTTGTAACTTAGTGTCAAGGTCTACAAGTCTATGATCTTCCTCAGACCAATGATCCTTCTCCTTAGGTGACTGCCTAGGAGTCCCATCGGTATTTCTGACAACAGTAGAGGCATTCATGGGGACAAAGGGTCCTTCTTTTAAGATATCGGGTAAGTGTCTTTCAACACCAGCAATATACTTTAGCATGCATGCTTTCCATGTTTGAAAGTTTTCACTGTTCCCATCAAACTTGGGAACAGGATTATTTGGAAAGTGTACGTGTACATTATGCGATGGTATATTGTTGTTGATGACAGGGGGTGGAGTAGTGTTAATAGGGTCAGGTCGTTCTTGTTGAAAGTCAGCCATCTATGCAGATCAAAGGTTAAAGAATTGATATAATTCAACCTTGCTGCTCTGATACCAATTGTGAGTCCCAAATATAGATGATTAACTAAACCCGACTGGCAAGTACAACTAATCTTGATGGACAAGTTAAGTTTACGATCCAGATAAGGATAACAAGAAACAAATGACTTAACGTAAATAACAAGAACTAAATGGCAGAAACTATATAAAGATATATATATGTATAATCAAGTATGTAGCATTGAGACACGTTGTTTCCTTTCTAATGTATTTGATTTATTGATATATAAACAAATACAAGGATTGTTGCGGAACAAAGATAAACACCCAAGTGTAAGTATCTAAACAATCCCGAAAAAACAAGTGATCTAAATAACTTGGAAATACTCGTAAGTTTTACTTAGAGTATATCTCACAAGTTGCAATGCTAAAGTTTTCAAGCCCTTTGCAAGTTGTGAGAAGACTTTGTATTTATAGACCAAGTCCATGATGACATGGACAAGATCGTATAAAAGTGGTTGTGAGCATTTAAGGAATTAAACTTAATTCCTTACATGCTTGTACTAGGAAGAGTATATAAGTCAGTTGATGTGACTTATAGTACTACGTTCCAAACCTATACTTTTACCTTGTACCTTTTATTAATGGATAAATCTATTAACTGGGTAAAGGTATGTAAAGTAAAAAGTCTTCCTCGTAATCAGTGTAAAGTGTTGTAAATACTTTATACTGAGATGCTTCAGTCTTTGACTTCAGAATGAATGCTTCAGATTTATCTTGATCTGAACTGAAGTGAAGCTTCAGTGAAGTAATTCTGAGACGGCTCAGAATTATGTACAAACGTTTTCACTGAACTTCAAGCTATTTCTGAACAAATTATACTTGGTCGATTTCCGACTTAACAGTATCTATGTGAAGACAACGTGGTACCACCAACCGTTAATCAACACGTTGACAAAATGATTCCTTTTATTAAATTGACTTTCACTATCATACCATGAACTAGCGACAATCGATTAAAGATAAACAATTGAAATCATATATATATTCAACTAGTACCACTAACGAAGAACACATATATCACCAATATCAAAATAATAATTAATAAAGAATCAATTCATCAAGATCTCGACACAACGATAATTGAAATAAACTATGAATTAATGAAATAGTGCAACCGTCACATAATGTCTCGTTTCATCTCGGTAGATGATGAAACGATTAGCTACTCATAATGAAAAGATAAAAACAATCAATAACAATTGAAATCATATATATATTCAACTAGTACCACTAACGAAGAACACATATATCACCAATATCAAAATAATAATTAATAAAGAATCAATTCATCAAGATCTCGACACAACGATAATTGAAATAAACTATGAATTAATGAAATAGTGCAACCGTCACATAATGTCTCGTTTCATCTCGGTAGATGATGAAACGATTAGCTACTCATAATGAAAAGATAAAAACAATCAATAACAATTGAAATCATGTTGTACCGAATGAAGAAATCAATCCAATCGAGTGTTTTTATTGTAATTGAAATGATGAGATGAATCCAAACAAGATTAAGATCTTCCAAGATGTTCAAGTGGATGAAAAATGACTTTTGAAAACCCTAAAATCGGTTTGAGTGCCAAGATCCCCGTCCAAAGGAATGAAAGAAAGTATATATATGTGATCAGCATGTAACGGCCGTTACATTTTGTCATGGCCGTTACAAGGCTTCATCCCGTCTAATGCCCATTAAGTAACTAACGCCCATCAGCTTATCTTGTAACATCATCAGTCCTTCAGGTCATAATGGCCGTTACAGTGGCTAAGGTATAATGGGCATGACAGCCCCTAATGGCCGTTAGTAACTGACGAAGGTTCTCATCTTGATCTTCTAACGGGAGTTACGAATTGTAACGGGAGTTAAGCTCACTCCATCATGATTTCTTCAATTTATCATTCTCTTTCACGACATCTTTCATCCGGATCATTCACAAACTTCACTTGATCCTTCTTTAAGTAGTTTTTGGCCATTTTATCCGTCTCGCGTGCTATAACCTGAAATCACTTACACATACCATAAAGCATCGAAAATACACGCAAATGACTTATAATTAAGTATAAAATAGCCTAAAAATCATGTGGGAAATGTGTATATATTTAGTCACATCACATAACATACCCAATTTCTTTTTCTTTTCTTTTTTTTATTACATAAATATATTATTAACTTAAAACATTTTATTAAAAACTAAAATAAACATTACATAAACATACTTAAAAAACAACAAGACATAATAAATAAAAAAATACATAAAAAACAACACTAGACTTATTAAAAAAAAACTAATCGTCGAGATATGCCAAGTCTTGAGCCCACACGTGTTCAGTGAGGTCATAACGAAGACGATGATGGATGTCTTCGTTTAGTAACTCCCCTAACACGCTATCGTCGAACACCGGTTGGACCGGCGGGTCCATTATGTGAACCGGTGAGATTGCTCTGCCATCGCCTTTTATCACCATGTTGTGCAAAATACAAGCCGCGTAAACATACTGCCCGATCTTGTCTTTGGTCATGGGTCAGAGAGGACGCCTAAGAATTTTTCATTTCCCTTTTAGAGCCCCAAAAGCACGCTCCACATCTTTCCTCGCCCCCTCTTGTAACTTCTTGAATCTTTTCTCCTTCGGGTCAGTAGGATACGGGTATGCTTTAACAAACGTCGAGTACTTGTTGTAGATACCATCGGTTAGATAATAACCGCGTTTGTAATAGCGGTTGTTAACGTAGAATGAAGTGTCCGGTGCCATGCCATTTCGCTCCGTAAGTTACAAGTCGGATTGGTTCAACACGTTGATGTCATTGTTTGAACTAGGAGCACCAAAATAAGCATGCCAAATCCACATATCTTGAGAAGCGGTTATCTCAAGCATAATAGTGGGAACGCCATGGTCGCCTCTCGTATATTGTCCTTTCAAGTGTCTAGGACAATTTAACCACTCGACGTGTGTACAATCGATGCTACCAAGCATCCCCGGCATGTGATGGCGATCTTCGTGAGCCTCGAAAATGCGAGCAACGACGTGTTGAGTAGGCCTACGTAAGTACTCTCGACCATAAAACTTAATGATGGCTTCACAAAAATGAGTAAGGCACTCGCGCGAGGTTCGAGCGGCCATATGTAAGTACTCATCGTACTCGTCGGGCGGATTGCCCGTCGCGAGTTGGCGTACCGCCGAGCACACTTTTTGGAGCGCCTTGAAACTTCTTCTCCCACGCGCATCGATCCCCTCTTGAAAATATGGAAAATTCGCCTCGATGTCGTCGACGATTTTCAAAAACATGGTTTTATCCATACGAAACTTCTTTCGAAAGTATGCATCGTCGTATTTTGGTTCATCAACAAACCAATCATTTAGTAAAATTTGATGACCGACTTCCCGTTGTCGATTTATGTTAGAGGATGTTGTGTCCCCCATCCATTGAACCACGTTTTGCAAAAAGTGAACATCGGTCTCGGATGATGATTCCGATTCCACAACGACAACCCGCGATTCGGAAGATGTGGAAGACATTTTTAGGATGGAGTGTATAAAAGTGGTGATTATTTTGGTGGATGGAGAGAGAGTTTAGTTTGATAAAATGTATATATGTTGTATGTATAAAAAGAAGAAGATGTAATATATATAGGAGGGAAAAAGGTTTTTTATATATATATATTTAAGTGGTCAATATACCCTTTTTTTTGGGTGGGGTTGGGGTTGGGGGGGGGGGGGGGGGGGGGGGGGGGGGGGGGGGGGGGGGGGTACCACGTGTTCCAACGTTCAAAATTGAAACCAAGACTCGGCTTCAACTCAAAATCCTACCCGATTGGCTTACCCGAATGCTACCCGACCACCGGCGGTGGTGTACCCGATCGTGGTCGGAATACCCGAGGACTTACTCGATGGGTACTCCCTCCACCCTTAGTAGAGTAATGATATTATTGTGTCTACTTATTAAGTCCAAAAAGATGTCTAAACCTTTTACATATACATGTGAATTTCTTCTATCTCATACTCTATACTTTTAAGTTTGTACCAAGTGTTTCCATGCCCTTTAAATTATGGCATCTCTTTATTCATGTTTAGAACACACCAACCATTTTTCTAGATGTATAATATATAACTTCAATTTATCTTTCCTATATAGTTTGAAGGAGTTTGATCAAATAATTACTAGATCAGGGAATAAGGAATTAATATGACACTATTAATTAGTTTACACATTGACATTTGTTTGATTCATTAACTAATTATAAAGGGTTGAGTTTGAATCCAACATAACTAATTAATCAGTATAACACTAGATTTTTTTTTATTTTTATTTTTTAACATTCGATATTTTATTGATGAAGAAACTAGCAAGGTGCTAGTGAGATACAATTACAACAGGGAAGTTGAGAAAGAAAAAATAAACCCGAAAACTAGATATTGAAGCTACACCATTGACTCCAATCAAATTTGGGTCGGTTTTGTCTAGTAGATACCCAAAGGAAGCTAATGGACTTAAGATCTTTCTTTGCATATCTGATTGAGGGGTCCTTTGATGAGAAGATAGAGTCATTCCGGGTCTTCCAAATTATCCATATATAGGCGAGAATGATTACGTTGATGTATTTGGCTTTCCCGTGGCTGATTTGGGGATGCTTATGAACTTCAAAAAAGTCTCTGACCTGAGTGGGTATGATTTGCGGGAGTTTACACCAAACCAATATGAAAGTCCATAGTTCATCAGCAAAGGGGCATTGGAGAAACAGGTGTATTGCCGATTCATCATTACATTTGCAAAGTGGACAGATCGCTGAGTTCGTTGCTATATTCCTTTGGAGAAGTAGGTCTTTGGTGGGTAACCGATTCATCTCAAGCTTCCAGGCCAATACATTGGTCTTCAACGGCGCAAGCTTATTCCAGGGGAATGTCCAACGCTTTGGTCCATAGGTAACACTAGATAGCCCGGATCCAAAACGATCGATGTAGTCTAATTTAATTAAAAAAAATTTCTTCCTGATTATATAAAAAAAAAATTAAAATTTTTTTAGCCTCTAACGTCAATTGTTAGAGTGCTTAAATACAATCATCGACGCTCAAATGAATATAGCATTTGGTATCTTCTTACTTATATATATTCAAAGAGCATCCATTACTGCTGTTTGATCTGCCTACTCATACATACAACTATACCACACTTATGCTTTACTAATTTGTACAGTTAGCTGTACAGTCAGCTATAATACTTATACATTCTAATACATTCATCAAATGTAATGGTACTAATATCAACTTTTATAATCAAACGAGCGATCGGAATTCATTTTCACTGTTCCTTAGGTGTAATATGGTCAAATATCCCTAATTTATTACTTATGCCTCTAGACTTTTAATTACTTATTACAATTCACCCTCACTCTTTATGTCTTTTTACAATTTCACATCCCTAAATTTGCAATTCTTATAACTTGAACCTTATCTTTTGATTTTTTAATCTGACACTCGAACTATTGATGTTTTACCATGTTATCATTAATAACTCTTCTTGACAAATTTTATTTTATTGACTACACGTCTATCATGTGTGGGTCGGGAAATGCTTGCAAAGTCTACATCTTTGTTTTAAACGAAAATTGAAAATGTCAAAAACAACATAGGTAATGAAAACAATGAAATTGTTAATTAAAGAGTTGTGAAAACTATGTAAACAATACAATATCAGATAGATTCACCTAATCTAATAATCAGTCTTCTCATCTTATAAACCACTCAGTGGCCAGGGGTGTTTCACTAAACCTGCTATGCGGGGCCCCGGGGGAGTTTACTCCAAGGTCTCGAGTTCGAGCCTTGGTAGGTTCTGCTCGACGGTATTTTCCAATTAAGAAGGTGGTATGGTGAGAAAGGATATTTAAGATCCGCTTAGTGCGGGACCCTTTCATTATACGATTAGCACACATCATACACGTCTGAGATAAAATTCACTTGTCAAAAAAAAATCTTCTCATCTTATAAAGCATCTTTTTTGCTACGTGTCATAGTAAAAACTTGGATGTTAAACATTACTTTTATATGTAACAAGTTGGTGCATTATCACATATTTGACCATTTTAGACATTAAAAGGCCCACCTCCCATGTGTTGTCTTATTGGACATAACCAAAAATACAGTCATTTGTTTTTTTAAATAAGGACTTTGTCACCACAAAAAATAGTTAAGGAGCCAAAATTCAAAGAATCTCAATTATTCAACCTTTTTTTTCTATCCGGACCTCAAAACCCCTTTTTCATGGTGTCATTTCATAGACAGGGTTTTAGAAAATCCACAATTAATTTCGGAAAATTATATTTACCGATGCATTCTTTAGTTCAGTTTGTTTTATTTTCTTTTATCAGGAAATGAAAAAAAAAAAGAAAGTAAAAAGTATACTTTTCCTAATCATTTTAAAACATTGGAAAGAAACTTTTAAGCTTAAAACAACAGGATATGTTTTTTATTATTTCTTTCTTAAAAACTCAAAAACATAAGAGTTGATATTAACTTTAGATATGAACAAACTATTATACCTTATCCGCTTTATCGTTAAATATTCTGATATATTTATATTTGAGGTATAATAATGTAAGAATCATTTTTTCTTTAACAACGAGTTAATAGTTACTATCACTACTACGCATTATCAAAACCAAAACCGGCATCTTATTTTTCAAATTAAAAACAACAAATCTTGTAACGACTTGTACTTTATATATTGCAATTTATACATAACTATATATTTGATCGTTTTTATACAGTGAATGTGGTCTCATTCTTAGGGCACCCTTTGGAACCCAAGCTTACATACAAATATACAATCTTTACGGTTGACGCCATCCAAACCGGACCATGACATATACCGAAACTGTGAGTTGAAGACGAACTTTGTTTTAGGACTAATGCTAAGCATTTGGCTGGAGTCAAACCCTTCTTCTGTTGTGCTTGAATCGCTGACCACCACCAAGCCTTGACTTCGAACTCTCAATGGGTGCCTGGAACCCAACATCTTCAACAGTTCCAACGGTTTTTGATAGACGGCGTTTACTAACCTCTTCCACCAAAGATTTATGCAGCAATTGACTTCTCATGTCAACCAGTGATCGGTTTCTTAATAACTTAGGTCCAGTCCCTGTGCTAGCTTTAGATGTTGAAGCTCCATGAAAGTCAACTGCTACATTTGACTGGTTTTCATAGTTCTTGGTAGCTTTATCTCCATGACCGAACCTAGTAGAGTTGTGGGTTACGTTTTTTGGACTTAAAGAACTGTATTCTTGGTGATCTTCAGCAGAAACGTAACTCAAATTTGAATATGTTCCTGAAACTACAGACCCTTGAGAACTTGTATCATCAAAAAAGTGATCTGCAAGAACGTATTTAGACCTTAAACACGGTTCGTATAAAAACCTTATTTTGTATCAATGCTATCATGTAGTTCAAGATTTGTCTTTCATTCGAGGTGCCCATATGGATGGAGCAGGCGGGTGGGATACGGGTCAAAGCAAAGTAGTTATGGTACATGTTGATATGGATTGGACTTGGTTGGTCAAAAACACTTTTTACAAAATTATAATGAAAACTCAAACAATTAGCATGTCATATATGACTACAAACGTTGCATTATTCAATAACAATTTAAAAATTAATCTGGGTGTCTTTCGACCAATTTCTTGTTAGCCCGATCCTTTCATTCAATCTATTTGAGTCATTAAAGCTAAAACATAAATCAAAATGAACCATTGGTAGATATGGGTCGAAAATGTGCTTTGGTTTATCATTACCCCTTGGCATTTTAAAACGTACCTTGCATCCAATCACAACCAGACACCATTCCCTCTACCTGTCGGGAAGCATTCATGCCTGAGAATGATAACTGAGATGATGCAGAGGACGATAGAGAGTGCGGCGAAGGATTGTGATTATCTTCTTCATCATGATTGAGATTTAGTTTATGTGGGTCACCATTCCAAGCGGGTATGAGAGCAGAAATTTCTCCATTTATCATATCAGAGATATCAGATGGCTCCCAATCTATTATATCAAGTTCCTTCACCATTTCGGATGCAACCTCATCCGCAGTATCATTTAAAGTGTCAAAAGGGAAGTATACGTTTCTCACAGAACCTGCATACCCAGAATGATATTTTAACTCATCAATCTGTATGACTTTGATATGATATAGTAATTATATGATCAGAATAAGATAACCAGCTGTAAGAAAACTGGTAATAAAAGATACTTCATGATTGTGCTTCTGATGTTTAAAGTTGTAAAAATAGACAATCGCATGAAAATGCAATCAACTTTAACAACTTGTCACTGTGCGTAACAAACTTTTAAACTTCTCATTTGATGTAACGACCTCCCATACCAGGTAAAATGGTGACATGGCACTAGTTATTGGATGACATGTAGGCATACCACATCATTAGTTTACTTGCTATAGAAGGTCATTTATATCAAACAGTAAGGAACTAAAGGTCATGGCATTTTTATGCAATAAGCCATTTTAAGGAATCTCCAGATAGAGAACCGTCATTTAAATGAACGGTTTTGTTAAATGAGCCTTACAGTAATATTATATTACAAGATAAGTAAAAGCTGGCTACCCTGATTCAAATGATAGATTTCAATACCCAATATCAAGTTGAAGAAGCCATGAAAATTACCTTCTGTGTCAGCAATTTGAACCCGGAGAATGATAGTATCATCATCTGGATTCAATTTCCCTGCAATAGACATGTTGGTTCGTGGTGGATATCCATGCAAATTCAGCTTCTCGATTTCAATATCATCATTCATAAACGGTTTCTGATGAGCATATTTTGGTACAGGTGCTAGTTCATCTTCTTCCATGGCTAAAAATGGATCAAGCATTAAATCCTTAGCTGATAACCTATTCGAAGCATTGACCAAACATTTTCCGATAAAGCATTGAGCTTCAAGATCTTTGACTTTGTAGAATGCTCGCGGAAGCTTGCCCTGAAAATGAGTTATACATGTCAATTTTAAAATCCAACGTTACATTCTTGTAAATCTGTAATCAAAAGCTGACCATACCGATGTTACTTTTTTGTAAATTTGAGCTGGATTGGTACATTCACTGTATGGATATTCATGAGTTAGCATTTCTAGCATGCACATGCCAAATGAGTAAACATCAACCAACTCATTGTAGTTTTCATCATATAGTTCTGGTGCCATGAACTCTGGTGTGCCTGAACAAGAGAACCATAGTGTTAGCATAGGGTACCAAAAACAGTAGATTTAAAGGTGAACTACATTGAAGTTTTGAAACTGATTATTTGATTGTCGCAACAAAAACTCTCAATATTTAGTTTTGATGGTTCCACAAAGACATAACTGGTTTCATTTTGTCTGCGACCAAAACTGTGAAATAGGATTAGCTATTTGCCACATCTTTTGACCCCCAATTTATAAGACATATCTCTTCTTTTCTTATAAGAATGTCTCTTTTGCTCATTTCATACATTGATTTCTTGAATATCATAATATGTTGAGAAAGTAAGTAGTCCGGATAAACACATGCATACCTTGAATAAAAATTAATAAAGTGCATTTCATTTTTTGTTTTGTTCAGGTTATACATTCTTAGCCAATATCACAAATTTGCCCTCTGATCGGATCACTTGATAAGTCCTCAAACCCAAATGGAACCTACTAATAATCCCAAGGGTGCTGATACCTTAGCGTAAACAATTTCCAAATGGGATACTAGCTATAGACGGCAAAATGGGCAGGTTGTGCAATTGATCAAAGTAGGTTTCGGTCAAACTAGGTTCGGTTGACCCAGCAACACATATTTGCAATCATAAATAATCAATAGTTAAAAAAGATCACAGAAAACTTATAAAGATGCTAGCTATTTGTGGATGTGACACCCGAGTATACTATGGACAACTTTTTACCCATTCCACACTTCACAGCCCATTCTAGACCTTTTTTTTACCCTTTGGCCTGTCAACAATAAAATATAGCCTGAAAGAGATCTATTTTCACAGAGTGGTTAGAAAACCGCAGCCTCTAATACTACCTAACAAGACAAATATATATGGTCAACGCAAGAGATGTACCGATTATGGTATGTGCTCTGCACGAGCCACGAAGAATAGCTGCAAGCCCGAGATCGCCAATCTTTACTTGTCCCAGATGACCATTTACAAAGATGTTGTCACACTTAAGGTCTCTATGGATCACTGGAGGGTCATGACCATGGAGATAAATCAAGCCCGATAGAATCTGGCGAGCCCAAATCTTTATAGCCCGCATATCCACTTTGTTATATTTCTTCCTGTACCTGCATGTACAAAATAATTGTTCCCAAGATTAGCACCAGAAGGAAAACTCATTATTAATAAACGGGGAAAAATCATTACTCTTTGAGGGTTCCTGAAGTGAACATTTCAGTAATGAAATTAAAGGTTCTCCTTTCCACATCAATCCATGACGTGTAGAATTTGATGATTGAATCGTGATGGAGTGTACTGAGAAGGTGAACCTCTGAATAGAGTCGTTGCAAGTCTTCTGGAGATCGGAGCAAGTCATGCAGCTTGACTTGGCCCCATGCTACTTCCATTCCAAGAACTTCATCAATTGCTTTGTAGACCGTTTTCATTGACCCTCTTCCAAGAACTTCCTTAAACTGATTAAAATTCACTAGTCAAAAATAATAGAATAAGATTTGATCACCTTGATGCAAGAAACCTATAGACCAACACGCTCATACAGACTTAAAGGCAGACACTTAAAGTGGCACAAAAGGCAAATCAGCCAAAGTCAAAACGGGTTGTTTTTTGGGTCAAAACGAGACAGCTCCCAGACCATTTTAATCCATTTCCTCGATATAAGTATGAAATTTCAATAATAATCTTAATACTTTCAATACAAATAATCAAGAGGTTGTATAATTTAAAATACACCATAAAAAATTTCACCCAATTTGACCCATTTCTTTTATAACTAGGTTTATTTGACCTGTTAGAGAACAAATCCAAATCGGCCCACTCATAAAGAAAGGGTCGAACCTGCCACTACTATATGATCTGAAAAGTATTCATGCGCATATGCTGAAAAGCTTAAAATATACGCAATATTAAAACAAATAATTAATATCTTCTTATTCGAAGGCCTCCCCCAAAGAAGCTATAACTAGACTGAAATATTGGATCCTCCATTGTATGTACTACATGGCAATACAACTCTACAAACAAAATGGTTAAGAAAATCGATTTAATGATCCAATACAAACAAAACCAACATAGACTTCCTACATATCAACGAGACACAAAAATGAGATTGATGAGAATCCAACAGGACATTATAAAAATAACATATCTGAAGGCATATAGGCAAAGGTGCAAGCTTCTCATGAGAATTTAGTGAATTCCTTAAAATCAAGGTGAAAGAAGAAAAAATTCAAGTTTTGCTATACCAAAATCTTGCAAAGACGTTTGTTTGGGAGAGCAAGCTAAGATTCAAAGATTAGATATATATCCATTCAATTTACTATCACTAGTTTCACTTTTAATAAATATGTCCAATAACCGAATTCATACAAGAATTATCAAGATTATATGATTTTTTTCATGTTCAAGAGCATATTATAAGATCGCATTCTCAAAACATTGCATCAACCCCCCCCCCTTTTTTTTTTCTTCTAATCTTTCTATTGAAACCACATCAAAGAGGGATAGTTTCATCATTATTCCTACAAGATCCGCCACATCCTTACTAGAAACCTTCATGAGATTAGTATTTGGCTTTAAACTCTAACTCGAATTCGATCAATTCCATTTCTAATTCACACCTCCAAAACTCTACCTTATTACAAAAGGCATGTTTTATTAAAACAACCTTCAAAAAACTTTGTATAATTGTATTTACATGCTTTTTCATTGTATCATGGCACTATTGAATGAATTAAATCACATACACATAAAAACATATAATATCTGTTATTCTGTTCATAACAACTAATCAGATAATCTACACCTCAAAATTGAAAAATGGGCTTAAATTCGAAGCTAACAAATACAAATACCACACACAAAGAATAAAAATCAAACCTTTAGAGACAATAATCAATAATCCATTTTAACAAACTCAAAAACTAAACAATTGCATGAGATAAGAATGACCCATTTAAGCAGACATCTTACCCGCCCATATCGCCCAGTCGGGTCAGTCTCAACGTATCGATTTCGACAATCTTCATCACCAGAACCTGACCTTGATTTGGGGTTAAACATAGCTACACCCTTTTCTTCAACTCAAAAGTTGCTTACAAAACTATATAGTATAATAAAGTTGAAGTCTTGATGCTACTTGTATAATATTTAAGCATATGAAAAACAGGGGAAAACAGGGGAGAACAGAGAAATAACATAAGCCCCCACTATATATATAAATATAATAATAATAATATATATAGATAATTTTTCAAAGGACATTTACCTTGATGATTATTTACATAAAATGACATCAAAATGGGCCAAAAATGAAGATAATAGTCAACTGCTGGCAGTATGAAAGAATCAGCAAGAGCCATGTTTGACAAGTCATGGTAGTTAGAGATACTAATTTGAGTATAAGTAGTATTAGTTATGTTAAACATATTGAGATTTGGTTTGGGGTTAAAGGTTAAAATTAATGAAAGTTGAGGAATTTTTGAAGTGGGTTGAAAAGACAGGGGAATATTTGAGGGAAAAAAATGTTTGGTGGGTAATCCAGAGGAATTGGACTCTTGTAATGTGTGTGGGTCAAGAATTAATAAACATGATGAGAGACAAGTGACATTGATAAGGATCTTTAAATTTTAAGGATTGTGGCTATGATTTATTGGAGTTCTGTGTGGGGTGGGTTGAGTTGGTTTAATGCTTGTTGACTAATGAGATGATATTGAGAAGTTGCAAGAATGGTCCTCCAGATAGATACATCATACATGTAATGATAAATGGACATATAAAATATAAATAAAAAGGAACTAGGAGGTTCGCAAAGCCCTGCATTGCAAGGCAATAATTATCGTTTTACCAGTTTTCTTCTATAAAGACAATACCATAATGTGTTTACTTCTATATTGATAATTTCGTATAATGATTGTCCATCATCCCTTTTCCGAACGATAACACAACACACCTTCATATTTATTTTTACTACCAAAAATCGCAAAGGAAATTTTTTTTACCGAAAATATCCATCATCAAACCAAAAAATAAAACACGACAAAAAGTATAAAAAGAAAAAATTTATATGGAACATGGTGCGACATGGCAAAATCCAGACTGGTACGATGCTTTATTTTAATATAAATATTTTGTTATAGGAACAAAGTAAAAAGTTTGAAAGTCTTGTGAAATTTGGAAAATCTAAAAATCTACTATTTTAAAATTTTAATATTTTAAAAACTTGAAAGTTTTGTAAAAAAAATTTAAAAATCTAAAAAGTTACTATTCATTTCCTTTTGCTTTAATATAGAAGATAATTGGTGAATAGTAGGGTTTTGATATGACTTATCACATGCTTACTTGAAATATTGGTTAAAATTTGTTAATGACAATTTATAATAGTTAATAACAAATAATTACATATATTAAATGTTTTATTTATGATTAAAGAATTTAAGAAGTTGATTTAATATAAAAATACGGCATTTTATACGGATAATAACAAATTATTAATAATTTTAATATTGTCATTAACAAAGCCTCATTAATTTATTAAGATTGTATTAAGAATGGTGTTGAAGAAAACACTACAACTAACCCATAGATACTCGTTTAGAATTTTAACTGTTACAACTTTTACTTTTAAAACGAATAGCTGATAGTTATTTTATGATATTTGAAAGTTAATTAAAACTAAAATTCTATTGTAATAGTTAGTTTAAAATTAATGTTCTAATATTCGACAATTATTAACTATTCTAAATGTGTTCTAATACTTAACAATGATTAAATATCTTAAAATCTAAAGAGTTGTTGTATTAGGAATGGTATGAAGAAAACACTACATAACTATTAGATTTCGATGTTTATGCAAAAATTAAGGGTAAAACTAAACTGTCTTTTAGCTATATATATAGGGAAAAGATAAATTGAGTCCAGGTCTTAATTTGAGTCCAAAGGGTCCATTGATTTTCTTCCCTCTCCTCAAATCCCAACCACCTCCTCCCACCACCACCATCATGATCCTCCGGCGACCACCGCCACCACGACTTACACATGTGTAAGTTATACAACCACCATCACCACCACCACCACCATCATCTCCGACCACCACCATGATCTTCCGGCGACGGCGACCACCGCCACCACGACTTACGCATGTGTAAGTTACAACTTACACATGTGTAAGTTACATGGACCCTTTGGACTCAAATTAAGACCTGGACTCAATTTATCCCACCCCTATATATATATAGGGTAGAGATCCTGGAAGAAGGTGACTTAAGGAGAGAAGAGAGAGAAAGTTGATTTTAAAAGGAAATTAACTTGTTTTTTTTTTAATTTTTTAATATTTTTTTGTTAACATAAACCCATTCTAAAAAAAAATTTAATTAAAAACAATAAAAAATAATACAGTTTACACATGTGTAGACATGTGTAAAGTATAAAAACCTACACATGTATAAAGAATTGCTCATTTATTTCAAATCTCATAAAAACCGATGAAGAAGCAAATGATACATTGTTAAATGATTCCATATCATAAGCCACGTCATCATGATCAATATGTTCTGAAGGCCGAATTGTCTAGATGAGTCAATTTGGAAACATTTAATGCCTAACAGGGAATAAAAAAGTTCGATGAAATGAACAAAATGAAATACAGGTAATGATTTTAAGCAAAAAACCTGTAATAAATATAATCAATCCGTATATAAGACTTGTAAACATAAGAGTAGTAAACATTAGGAAAGTAAAAAGTCTCAAGTCACCAACCCCGTTTTGAATCCGGTATTAGGAAATGGTACCGAGTCCTAGGTGGAATCAGTATCTGTACCCTTTTTTACTAGTCTTTGAGTCGGAACTATTACAGTACCGAGAAAATCCCATAAACACCGAGAAATATCGATTTTGTACCGATACTGATTAACACTGGATCGAAATCGGTATAAATTTTAACAGCTACCGCGATCTCAACGGGGCTGGACGGTCCCATCTCATTGGTAAACATGCATGAGAATGGATTGAGGTTCTCTAAAGTTATCCTCAACTTCTTGACCATTAAATTAAAAATCAACGGTCAAGATTCAAATATAATTTTTGAATTTTAACCATTGATTTTAATTCAATGATCAAAATATCTCAAACTTTATTAATCCTAATTCTAGAATAGATGCACGCCATTTCACACAAGCGTGGGGTCAAAATATTAGTTGCAATATAGCATACAACTCTCTCCTCAACTTTCCAACAAGTAATGTACCAGGAAGAAGGTGACTTAAGGAGAGAAGAGAGAGAAAGTTGATTTTAAAAGGAAATTAACTTGTTTTTTTTTTTTTTTTTTTTTTTTTTTTTTTTTTTTTTTTTTTTTTTTTTTTTTTTTTTTTTTTTTTTTTTTTTTTTTTTTTTTTTTTTTTTTTTTTTTTTTTTTTTTTTTTTTTTTTTTTTTTTTTTTTTTTTTTTTTTTTTTTTTTTTTTTTTTTTTTTTTTTTTTTTTTTTTTTTTTTTTTTTTTTTTTTTTTTTTTTTTTTTTTTTTTTTTTTTTTTTTTTTTTTTTTTTTTTTTTTTTTTTTTTTTTTTTTTTTTTTTTTTTTTTTTTTTTTTTTTTTTTTTTTTTTTTTTTTTTTTTTTTTTTTTTTTTTTTTTTTTTTTTTTTTTTTTTTTTTTTTTTTTTTTTTTTTTTTTTTTTTTTTTTTTTTTTTTTTTTTTTTTTTTTTTTTTTTTTTTTTTTTTTTTTTTTTTTTTTTTTTTTTTTTTTTTTTTTTTTTTTTTTTTTTTTTTTTTTTTTTTTTTTTTTTTTTTTTTTTTTTTTTTTTTTTTTTTTTTTTTTTTTTTTTTTTTTTTTTTTTTTTTTTTTTTTTTTTTTTTTTTTTTTTTTT
>CM067171.1:62286081-62443581 GCA_034093135.1 Erigeron breviscapus | reverse complement strand
ATTTCCTTAAAAATTTTTTAGTAGGTTTGGAATGCCTAAGGCTTTGATTAATGATAGAGGTAGTCATTTTGCCAATGCCCGGTTAGAAAAAGTGCTTAAGAGATATGGGGTTTGTTTGGGGTTAAATTTTATGATTGTGATCCTGACTTAGAAGATCACTAATGAATATTGTTGTTGTACACGAATATGCTTTTGTATTTTGCAGGATCCTTATTCCAGGATCATTGTCTAGGATATTCAATAATGTTCTAACGGTCGAGAATATGACTCCAACAACCCGAAGATGTTATTCAGATTGTTAAGGAAAAAGAAACGCGTTATTCACTTGAATTCCCTTGGAAGTCGGAGCTGATTTGAAGGATAAACGTGTCAAAAGAGACTCAATGTACACTTACTTATTCTTTGCACGTTGAACAATGCAACACGGAAGATCCCGGATATTTCGGAAGATTAGTTAGGAATTTCTATTATAAATACAGGGTGATTGATCGAAATTAGGAGAACTGCTCACTTCACTTGTACTCACACACACTTATTCACTGCATTCTTTTTTACTTTACGACTATTAGCTCGATCAAATCACCCTAGAAATCATTGTATTGTAATCATAACCACATAATAATAAAAGAACGCAGGTATGATCGATTGAATCCTCCCGGGGTTTTTTACCTAAGATTTCTTAATTGAATCAAGGGTTTTTCTCCGTCAACAAAATTCTGGTGTCGTTGTGTTTTGCATTTATCTTCAAGATCATAGCACTGAATTTGAGCATTTTATTTTTATCTTCAACAGTTTTCTTGCCTTGTCAACATATTTATATCTCAAAGATTTTCTTAAAACTCTTATTTTGCACCGTTATCTTGAACAAAAACTTTCTTTTGTTTGAAGATCTTAAAACACCAAACCTCACTTACAAATCTTTGGTCATAAAGTTATCCTAAATCCTTTACAAAATTATCTTAGGTAATTTTTGTCCGAAACAATTTGGCGCCCACCGTGGGGCAAAAAGGTGTTTTTGCGATTTTGTTACAATTCTGAATATTCAGTTTCGAAAACTTTCTCAAACCAATTTACGTCATTGAAAAATGTCTACTTCTCAAAATACCTCCTCTGCTGCTTCTGGATCTGTAACTCTGAAGAATCTGATTAATAAGCCTCCAAAAAATAATAATAATAAAAATACTGGAAAGGCTATTGAAGATATGTCGTCAGGATATGATCCAAATCGCCCGATGCCTCAACCGCCACAACCATATCCAGAACCATCTCTGGATTCACAGGTGAGAACTACAAATCATGGATCTAGTGCTGACACACATGTCTTTTCTATGTTTAGTGTAACATCCCAAAACTTTTTGACGTTGATCGCTAACTTGTCGTTAGCGACCGTTAGTTACTATGTGTTTTATATGTGCTTATGTGAGTTAAATGATTAACGTGCGATATGTGTTAAAGTGATTAAAAGTAATGAAAATAAAGTTGATAATGATTAATGAAGTCATTTAGTGTTCCCGATAAGATATAAGAGTCGTTAAGTGTTCCCGTATGCGTTAAACGAGCAGTTAAGTGACGAAACGAGTTATAAGGAAGTACGAGGGCCTAGATGTAAAGTTTAGAAAATTGTTCCAGCAGATATAGGGTATATATCACGACCTTAAGGTCATTAAATCAGATCAAAAACCCTATTAAAGTTTCACACACAAAACCCTAGGCCTCTCCTTCAAGTTTAGAGCAATTTCGGGGTGATTCGGAGGTGGTTTCTTCTAGTTTTGGATCCGTTTATCATCCCTACAGGTATAACATCATTCTTTGATTGTTGATTGAGTTATTTAGTAAGATTTTGTCCAATCAATTCAGACCTTGAGGGTTGGGATTGAATAATTGTGATGTTTTAATCGATTAATAACGTTTTCGGGTAATTAAGCGATCATAGATTTGATGAAGATGAAATCCGGATCAATTGGTGGCATCAAGTCATCAATTGAACCTTAAACAAGGTCAATTTTAAGTGTATAAGTCGTGGGATTAACCTTGGGTGTGTTTGGATTCATTTTGGAGTGAAAAACATGCAAAATAGTGAAATCCCGCAGGTGGTCCCGACGGGACCATTTTGGTCGTGTCGCAATGGGTGTCCAGGGAAGGCAAAGGGAGGCGTTTTGGTCATGTGGTCCTGACGGGACCATATTTGGTCCCGATGGGATTGAGTGACAGATTGGGAAAGTTGAAGTTTAGTTTAGCTTGGTCAAGATGGGACCATAATGGTCATGTCACAACTCGTAACCAACAATGTTGGGTGTTTGTTTAGCACGTTAACGGTCGTTTTATGATTCTAGGTAGTCGGGAATACTTGCAAAAGCTTGGTAACTTAAGTTATCAATTGGTGTGCTCTTCTTTGAGGTAAGATACATGACTTTTCTCACGCCGGAGGCACAACAAAATGTAGTTTTCTATAATTAACCTCTTAATCGGATTATCTTATATGTGTGGGGTTTTCCGGGTTATGCGGGAGGTTATATGGGAATTTATGTATGTTGAAATGACTTATGTTTATATGATGACGTTTAAAGTTGAAGTAATTATATGCATGTATAGTATGATGAATAAAATGACGTTGCTATCATATGTTTAAGATATACGTTGTGGTGTTGATAATGTCGTTGATATGCCTTAATGTTGATATGTGATGGCTTATATGTGGGACTTAAGTACAAAATGTCTAGTTCACTAGATACACGTTAGAAATGTTATGAGTTGTGCACGTTAGTGGGATTAAACGTTAAAGTAGATGTGGGATTAGTTAGGTAATGAATATACCTAATGTTAATGTAAAGTGTGAAATGTGGGAAATCGTTCTAGCCTTAGTGTTAGTGCGTAAAAAGTAAGAAAGATATAAATACGTGGGAAATGCTATAGCTAAATACGTGAGATTGATGTGGGAAGTGTTAAGCTTAACCCGTGCTAGTTTATGCCAAGCTAGTGCGTACGTGGTCGCTTGAGTGACTCCTTGCGGCATAGTTACGTGGGACTAGTATTTCCGGGTGGAGTGACTAGCCACCAATGTTAAAAGCATAACGGGAAACTATGGAAATGGCATTGCCTTTCCTAAAAGATAATACGTGGGAAATCATGCTAGCTGTAAAGCTGGTGCGTAATATGTAAAGATGTAAGACGTGAGAATAAGTTGATTAAGATAATTATAAGAATATGTGAGAAAGATGTACATGTAATTTAAGACGTGGGATTACAATGTGACGTGGGATTTAATAAGATATGTTGAGACGTGTGATAAGAACGATGGATAGGCACAATTAGGAGTTTATATCCTACATGTGCTATACATATATGTGCGATATGTTTATGTGTGATATGTAAGACGTGAGTATCAGTTAGTTAAGCTGATTAAGTTGATAATAAGATATGTGTGTTATGCCATGATATGAGATGTTGAATAAGATGTAAATGTATGTTGATATGATATGAGATATTGTTTAAGTTATAAAGTATGTTGATATGATATGAGATGTTGATTAAGATGTAAAGTATGTTGATATGATATGAGATGTTGATTAAGATGTAAAGTATGTTGATATGATATGAGATGTTGATTAAGATGTAAAGTATGTTGATATGATATGAGATGTTGATTAAGATGTAAAGTATGTTGATATGATATGAGATGTTGATTAAGATGTAAAGTATGTTGATATGATATGAGATGTTGATTAAGATGTAAAGTATGTTGATATGATATGAGATGTTGATTAAGATGTAAAGTATGTTGATATGATATGAGATGTTGATTAAGATGTAAAGTATGTTGATATGATATGAGATGTTGATTAAGATGTAAAGTATGTTGATATGATATGAGATGTTGATTAAGATGTAAAGTATGTTGATATGATATGAGATGTTGATTAAGATGTAAAGTATGTTGATATGATATGAGATGTTGATTAAGATGTAAAGTATGTTGATATGATATGAGATGTTGATTAAGATGTAAAGTATGTTGATATGATATGAGATGTTGATTAAGATGTAAAGTATGTTGATATGATATGAGATGTTGATTAAGATGTAAAGTATGTTGATATGATATGAGATGTTGATTAAGATGTAAAGTATGTTGATATGATATGAGATGTTGATTAAGATGTAAAGTATGTTGATATGATATGAGATGTTGATTAAGATGTAAAGTATGTTGATATGATATGAGATGTTGATTAAGATGTAAAGTATGTTGATATGATATGAGATGTTGATTAAGATGTAAAGTATGTTGATATGATATGAGATGTTGATTAAGATGTAAAGTATGTTGATATGATATGAGATGTTGATTAAGATGTAAAGTATGTTGATATGATATGAGATGTTGATTAAGATGTAAAGTATGTTGATATGATATGAGATGTTGATTAAGATGTAAAGTATGTTGATATGATATGAGATGTTGATTAAGATGTAAAGTATGTTGATATGATATGAGATGTTGATTAAGATGTAAAGTATGTTGATATGATATGAGATGTTGATTAAGATGTAAAGTATGTTGATATGATATGAGATGTTGATTAAGATGTAAAGTATGTTGATATGATATGAGATGTTGATTAAGATGTAAAGTATGTTGATATGATATGAGATGTTGATTAAGATGTAAAGTATGTTGATATGATATGAGATGTTGATTAAGATGTAAAGTATGTTGATATGATATGAGATGTTGATTAAGATGTAAAGTATGTTGATATGATATGAGATGTTGATTAAGATGTAAATGTATGTTGATATGATATGAGATGTTGATAAGATTAAATGTATGTTGATATGATATGAGATGTTGATACGATTTAGTAACACCATTTTTATGAAAGGTACCATCCGGTTACGGATGGGGCAGTTTTATATGTACGCTTTCCGCAAAGTTTGAACGCCGTTAGGCAAAGTTTTTGTAAATCCAGGTTTTTAAAATGACGGGTGTTACATTTAGGGTTCTCCAGGAACAAATGAAGCAGGCGTAGAAATACAACATCTCCAGATTCAATAGCTTGGAGTCAAAGATGATGGAAAACAGGAGCCAAGAGACCAGGAATCAAGAAATCAGAAATCAAGATTATGGGAGACCAGAAAACTCTCCTTTAAACAACAGGAGCATCAATTTTGGAGGAACGGAAGTTCCAGAGACTCAGTCAATGGGTCATATGTTCTCTACTCCTCCGAAATCCAGATCTGGTTCCTTATTTCACGCAGGAAATACCTCAAAGGATAATGAACAAACCCTGCCATCATATTCTGGGGTTCCAGGTTACACTCCCCCTTCTTTTAATTATGAAAATAATGTTAATCAGATGCAGGATAATACGGTGAATGCATACATGGAGAGAGAGTTGCAGAAAATCAAGGAACTGATTTCGACAGTTCCGGGATTTTGTCAACCAATTCCAGAAGCAGATCCATCTTCATACAGAATTTCCAGATTTGCACCCGCCATAGCCAATGTGGAAATTCCAAAAAAGTTTTCAGCACCTCATATGAAAACATATGATGGAACAACAGATCCTCAAGAACATGTGGCTCAATACTTGGAGAAAATGGAGACGGTCCCGATCCCAACAGATTTAAGAGAAGCATGTATGTGCAAAGGGTTTGGGGCTACATTATCAGGGGCAGCCCTAAAGTGGTTACTCAATTTACCTACTGGATCTATATTTTCTTTCGCGCAACTTATTAATCAATTTAATTTACAGTTTTCATGTAGTAGGGTTTTTGAGAAAGTAACGGGTGATCTTTACTAAGTCACCCAAGGAATTAATAAATCTTTAAAAGAATATCTTAACAGGTTTACAAAAGAATCATTGGAAATTCCAAAGTTGGATATGACTACTGCAGTCCAGGCCTTGAAAATGGGGTTAAGCAAGGATTCCTTATTTTATCAGGATCTTGTCATGACACCTTGCAGATCTTTAGATGAAGCTAGAAATCGTGACTTGAGATTTATCAGACTTGAAGAAGACGACTTGATGAGGAAGAGGATGGAGGCTCCCTCAACATATGAACGTCCAAATCGAAGGGCAGAAACTCCAGTGTTCCGACCCAGCAAAAATAAACCCTACATAAGGGATGTACAACAGAGAGCAGTAGCAGCAGAAAGACAGGTGTTTTGGTCAAAAATTACCCAAGATAATCTACCTTGAAGACTTAGATTAATTATGTAACCAAACTTTCGTTCGTGAGGTTGTGTGCTTAAAGATCTTGAAAGGTCAGTATACTAAGATGTTAAAATAATTGCGAAAATGTAACTTATTTGCTAAATATTGAATAATCACGTAAAATAAAGCTAAAATGATTGTTTTTATCAAGATAGGACTGTAAAAATAAAGATCTACTTATAAAACTTAACAAATGAACAAATAGAGTGCCAAGATCTTGAATAAATAACGTTAAAACGTAATAATACTTAAGAATTCATTGAGAAACAGTATAAAAGCATAAAATATGATTAACTAAAGTACTTGAACGTGAATAAAAAGATTACTTTGTAAAAGTTGATCAAAAGTAAGCAAAATGTAAAGATATTAGCGATAATCGTAAGAAAAACGTTATATAAAATATAAATAAAGTAAAATGCATAAAGGAATAAGAACACCGTGATTTGTTGACGAGGAAAAGCCCTTAATCCTTCTGGATTGCCGGCATAAAAACCCCGGGAGGAAGCAATCGTCCCTCCGTGCTACTTTTATTATTATAAATTGAAGTTAATTACAATTCGAGAGCGCAAGTGATTGATCTAAGTGTTACAATGATAAAAAAGTGTTAAGTGAATGTGGTTACAGAAGAAAATAGGGAGAAAAATGTGTTTTTTCTGAGATAAACCGAAGTCCTCCAGCCTAACAATCACTTGCCCCTTTTATAGAGAAAATATCCAACTAACTATCCTAAAAATCAGGGATCTTGAGCTGGAAATCAGGGATCTTGAGCAGTTTCTTCTCTTTGACTTGATGGCTGGGTAAAATGGACGTTGTGGAGCCATTTCCATACGTTTTCAACCATAAATTCCGACTTTGGGGGCAAGTCTTCCGTTTTAATCGTTCCTGTACAGCTAAGTCAAAGAAATAACGGTCGGATATCTTAGAGTCCCAAGATCTTGGACCACGATCTTGGAACCTGAAGATCTTGGAGGTGAAAATCTCAGGCATAACAATTGTCCCCAAAATTCTGACTCGCGTTTAGCTCCTTAAACGGAGTTAGAATTTTCCAGAAAACATCTTTAACAATGTCAAAATCAAAGTTCAAAATGACAATCAAAAGTATAAGGGATAGAAGTGACCGTGCATGGAAGATTGTTTCCCAATTCGCTATTGGTGTTCCTTTTCTGTCTTGACGATCGTTTAGGAGGTCATTATTGGCTTTATAGCTATCAATATCCATAAGTTCGTTGAGAGTATCTGCAAACCCTGCATTAAAGTAATATATATGTATATATATAGATCCTGCGTCCAGGATTACAATGAGGGAGCCAAAATTAAGAGGGGAGACTCTTAATTTCAACGGATCATTGCATTTGGGATGTTGGTATCCAAGATCTGGAGGGTGTCCCCAGTCCTTGAATATTAATGGGTGGCGGTTAGCCACTTCGTGTGAATGAGTATTGGGTGGCCTGGTTAGCCAATTCGGGAGATCGATGGTAACATCGAGAATTGGTAGATTAATTTCGACGACCTTGGAATTTAACCCTTCAGCCATGAAATTAACAACGTGCGACTAGGGGCAAATTGAAATCAATGGTCACATCGACAACCAACAGATTAATTTCTAATACCTTGGAATTTAACCCTTCAGCCAGAAATTAAGATCGTGCGACCGAGGCGATAAGGTGAAAACCTTAGACAAAAGTTGGCGTGAAAGCCAAAAGGTGAAGACCTTGTTCCACATTGATATAATCTCTTTGTTGGTAGTGATCACTCTTCAAGTTTAACCTGCAAAATTGGACTTTGACAAAGAGAAACTGACGTTAGCCTGTTGGCTAACGCCACTCCGACGCTCAAGTCAGTATTGTGATAGAAAGAAATGAAATTCTATAAAATTGAAATTGATTAAAATAATAGGTATACTATCTTTAGTTGAATATAAAGTTCTGATATATATATGATTACATGAATATAAGATCTAAGAACCTAAGGATCCTGGGTTGTCCCCAATATCTTGAAGTTCAAGTAAAAGATTAAAAATTTTCACAAGTTTCTTTACTAAATGTAATGATGATTTGATACCTTTAATAACTAACGCAATTTCAAAATAGATAAAAATTAATCATAAATTTAAAGATTTTTGAAATTCATATTCCAAGTTAATAACTAAGTCTTCAAGGTTTATCATATTTACCAAGTATGTTGCTAAAACTAATATTATCAATGTCAAGATCTTAGCATGTAAGAATCTTGGTACTTCAGGATATTGGTGCTCAGAATTTCACCCATAACAATTCCTCATATTAAGTTCGCTTAATAACATCTAATAAATTGGGGTATTATGTCCCCAGTGAAAATTTTAGCATGACATCTAATCTTGTTCCTTTTTATTTTTCTACTTCTATTAGTAGGATTTCTAAATTTATTTTATGTTAGAGATTACTACTAAAATTAGTCACAAGTTTACTAATATATGGGATTCTATCACCGCTCTAGGATCATATTCTAAATCACAACATGCAGTCATCCTAATGGAGATTTCTAGTTGCTATGTATTTTATAAGATATTATCCTTTATATATGTAGCAAGCATTTCAAATATTTCTTATGTTTTGTAAAAGATATAAGTAATGATAAAGTAATATATTTAAGAAGAGAATACCTGGTTTCCACATATGATAAATTCTTACTTGACATTTGATGTTATTCACGTAGAGATCATGCCTCATTTCTACTCAGGATCTCATTGAGGTATCCTTTGTTCACGAGAATGTTTACTTCTTTCCTTAAAGCAAGACAATCTTTAGTCATGTGGCCGAAATCCTCGTGAAAAGCGCACCAATCGGGTCTTCCGTTCCATTTATGACTTTTATTTTTCAACTTTGGCCATCTCACTTTGTTCCCAAGTTGATACATTGCAAAAGTTAGACCTGAAATGTCAACAGAAAAATCATAGTCATTTATCCTAGGATATTCCTCATTATTCTTATTTTTATCCACGCCATCGACTCTGTGGTTGTCAGATCTTGAATAGGGTTTAGCCCTAAAAGATTTGGAAGATGAGGTTTTCAATTTTCGGTTGGGATGATCATAAGCAGATTGCAACTTTATCCTCATCCTATCCTCCTCATCTGCATATCTTGAACCTCGGATCCTTGCCTCCAACAAGCTCCTACATGGATTTTCTGAAAGATCATCATAGAGTGGAGAATCACTACGCAAACCCATATGGAAAGCTTGTACCGCCGAAGTGATCTCAAGATCAAGGATAGGAAAAGACTTTTGGAAAAACCTGTTAAGATAACTTCCAAGAGATTCATTAGAACCTTGGGTGATCTTATAAAGGTTTTTAATTAAATTTCTATAAAAATGATTGTAAAACAAGTTAATCATATGAGAGAATGAAGTAATTGAGTAGGGAGGAAAACTTAGCAGCCATTCCAACGCGGAACCCGTAAGAGTAGATTCGAAACCTTTGCACAAGTATCCTTCCTTCAAATGCGTAGGAATAGGAAATTTTTCCATCTTTTCTCTAAATCTGGCAACATGCTCTTTAGGACCTTTAGTGCCATCGTATAGCTTCAATTTAAGAAGCTGGATACATTTGGGGATCTCCATATCACATATCGGAGGAGCAAATCTGGAGATATAGCTTCTTGGTGAAACTTCTTCAGAACTGATTCCATGATCCTGCAGATTGTTAGTGTCCAGAAAGTAATAAGGGTTAAAAATATTATGACATGGGTTCTGGTATGAAGATTCCAGAGTTACGTCAAAATCCTTAGCGTCAACATCTTGAGCTTTAAGATCCTGAGCTTTAAGATCCGGAGCTTTAAGATCCCGAGTGACGTCCAGATCCCGATTTGGTAAGATCTTGACAGCCTCAGTTGGATGATGCATCAAAAATGGCGGCTGCCTGGTTAGAATGTCTCCTTGATATTTGCTTGAAGATTCCATGACATCAGAGTCCAAGATCTCGGGATGCAAAGATGTGGTTGTTGCTCCAAATGGCTTTCTGGTCCTTGATCTTTGCATTTCTATCATCATTTGTACCTGTTCTTTAAATTGAAAAATCATAGAAACAAGATCTTGGTTAGATTTAACAATGGGATCCAACGTAGTTGTCCCGGATGTCAATATCTTGGCCGAATCACCATCTTCCTTCTGAGATGATTGGATATGAAGAAGAGAGCCATCTGTCCCTGAAATTGAAGATGATAAAAAAGAAGAAGAAGATCTGGATTGAAATGACATTTTCGCAATAAGTTTTGTAAGATAATGTAATCGCGAATTTAAAGAAAAAATTTGAGAAAAGCACCACTTGCCCCACGGTGGGCGCCAAATTGTTTTGGTCAAAAATTACCCAAGATAATCTACCTTGAAGACTTAGATTAATTATGTAACCAAACTTTCATGTGTGTTTAAAGATCTTGAAAGGTCAGTATACTCAGATGTTAAAATAATTGCGAATTTGTAACTTATTTGCTAAATATTGAATAATCACGTAAAATAAAGCTAAAATGATTGTTTTTATCAAGATAGGACTGTAAAAATAAAGATCTACTTATAAAACTTAACAAATGAACAAATAGAGTGCCAAGATCTTGAATAAATAACGTTAAAACGTAATAATACTTAAGAATTCATTGATAAACAGTATAAAAGCATAAAATATGATTAACTAAAGTACTTGAACGTGAATAAAAAGATTACTTTGTAAAAGTTGATCAAAAGTAAGCAAAATGTAAAGATATTATAACTCATAAATTGGGAATTGATAAAAGTTTCAGGCCCATTCAACAAAAAAGGAGAAAGTTTGCCCCGGAGAGAAACGCGATTATCCAAGAGGATGTTGAAAGACTCTTGAAGGCTAAGATGATCAGAGAGGTGAAATTCCCAGAATGGCTTGCAAATGTTGTAGTCGTGCAGAAAAAGAATGGGAAATGGAGGGTCTGTGTGGATTTTACAGATCTTAATAAAGCCTGTCCCAAGGATCCTTTCCCACTGCCACATATAGATGCGATGGTAGATGCTACAGCAGGGCACGAAATGTTGACGTTTATGGATGCATCCTCAGGATTTCAGTAAATCCAAATGGAGCCTGAGGATCAAGAAGCAACAGCTTTCATGACTCCCACAGGTATATATTGGAAACACGCTGAAAAGGATGGGAATCTCTGAAGAAGAAATTGGTGGAAAATCTACCGTTCTTGTTGGTTTCAGTGGCGAAACAAAAAACACTTATGGCGAGATCAAATTACCGGTTTACGTCGAAGGGGTAAACTCAATGCAAAAATTTTGTGTAATTGATTCATTACCTGGTTGCAATATTATTTTAGGTAGACCATGGATACATGAGATGAAAGCTGTCCCTTCAACATATCATCAATGTGTGAAGATCCCAACTCCATGGGGGGTGGTGAAGATAAAAGGAGATCAGCAAGATGCCAAGGAATGCTACATGGCATCGATGAAGTCTACAACCAAGCCTACAGAAGCATAGCAATCAAAGAAAAACATCTTTGATGTCGAGGAATTTGAAGATCAAGACGTAAAAGAAATATTGCTATCGAATGAAGATCCTGACATCAAGGTGTTCATAGGCAAAAAGATACCAGAGGATCTTGAAAAAGATCTTATCGGAGTCTTGAGCAAAAGAAAATCTAATTTTGCTTGGAAACAAGAAGACATGACAGGTATCTCTAAAGATATTATAACTCATAAATTGGGAATTGATAAAAGTTTCAGGCCCATTCAACAAAAAAGGAGAAAGTTTGCCCCGGAGAGAAACGCGATTATCCAAGAGGATGTTGAAAGACTCTTGAAGGCTAAGATGATCAGAGAGGTGAAATTCCCAGAATGGCTTGCAAATGTTGTAGTCGTGCAGAAAAAGAATGGGAAATGGAGGGTCTGTGTGGATTTTACAGATCTTAATAAAGCCTGTCCCAAGGATCCTTTCCCACTGCCACATATAGATGCGATGGTAGATGCTACAGCAGGGCACGAAATGTTGACGTTTATGGATGCATCCTCAGGATTTCAGTAAATCCAAATGGAGCCTGAGGATCAAGAAGCAACAGCTTTCATGACTCCCACAGGTATATATTGGAAACGCTGAAAAGGATGGGAATCTCTGAAGAAGAAATTGGTGGAAAATCTACCGTTCTTGTTGGTTTCAGTGGCGAAACAAAAAACACTTATGGCGAGATCAAATTACCGGTTTACGTCGAAGGGGTAAACTCAATGCAAAAATTTTGTGTAATTGATTCATTACCTGGTTGCAATATTATTTTAGGTAGACCATGGATACATGAGATGAAAGCTGTCCCTTCAACATATCCTCAATGTGTGAAGATCCCAACTCCATGGGGGGTGGTGAAGATAAAAGGAGATCAGCAAGATGCCAAGGAATGCTACATGGCATCGATGAAGTCTACAACCAAGCCTACAGAAGCATAGCAATCAAAGAAAAACATCTTTGATGTCGAGGAATTTGAAGATCAAGACGTAAAAGAAATATTGCTATCGAATGAAGATCCTGACATCAAGGTGTTCATAGGCAAAAAGATACCAGAGGATCTTGAAAAAGATCTTATCGGATTCTTGAGCAGAAGAAAATCTACTTTTGCTTGGAAACAAGAAGACATGACAGGTATCTCTAAAGATATTATAACTCATAAATTGGGAATTGATAAAAGTTTCAGGCCCATTCAACAAAAAAGGAGAAAGTTTGCCCGGAAGAAACGCGATTATCCAAGAGGATGTTGAAAGACTCTTGAAGGCTAAGATGATCAGAGAGGTGAAATTCCCAGAATGGCTTGCAAATGTTGTAGTCGTGCAGAAAAAGAATGGGAAATGGAGGGTCTGTGTGGATTTTACAGATCTTAATAAAGCCTGTCCCAAGGATCCTTTCCCACTGCCACATATAGATGCGATGGTAGATGCTACAGCAGGGCACGAAATGCTGACGTTTATGGATGCATCCTCAGGATTTCAGCAAATCCAAATGGAGCCTGAGGATCAAGAAGCAACAGCTTTCATGACTCCCACAGGTATATATTGTTACACTGCTATGCCATTTGGATTGAAAAATGCAGGTGCAACGTATCAGAGATTGGTCAACATGATGTTCAAGGATCAACTGGGGATACGATGGAAGTCTATATTGATGATATGGTGGTAAAATCAAAAAAGGCAGAGGATCATCTCAAAAATCTTGAAGTTGCCTTCGATATACTAGATCGCTACAACATGAAGTTAAACCCAGCGAAATGCAATTTTGGAGTAGGTGCAGGAAAATTCCTAGGTTACTTGGTAACTAAAAGGGGAATAGAAGCGAGCCCTGAACAGATAAAGGCGATAATGGAGTTGAAATCTCCTTCAAATGTCAAAGATATTCAAAGATTAACCGGCAGATTAGCAGCTCTGAACAGATTCATATCAAGATCCTCAGACAGATGCAAAGAATTTTACGATATGTTAAAGAAAAATAAGAAATTTGAATGGGGCGAAAAACAAGAAGAGGCGTTCAAAGCACTAAATACATATCTGTCAACCCCACATTTGTTGATGAAGCCAGAAAAGGGTGAGATACTCTTTTTGTACCTGTCAGTATCATCAGAGGCAGTAAGCGCTGTGCTTGTAAAAGAGCACGAAGGTAAACAACATCCTGTTTATTATGTTAGTAAAAGTTTACTAAATGCTGAAACTAGATATTCACACTTAGAAAAATTAATATTAGCTTTAATAATGGCCTCTACTAAACTTAGGCATTATTTTGAAACACATCCTATTCATATAAAAACTAGTTATCCTATAAAAAACGTGCTTAGAAAACCAGAATTATCGGGTAGAATGGCTAAATGGTCTGTAAAATTAAGTGCATTTAATATAACTTATGAACCTAGAACTGCTATTAAGTCCCAAGCTTTAGCTGATTTTGTGGCTGATTTTACTAGTGATTTACAACCAGAGGCAGACCTAGAAGTAAAAATGTTAACAGAAAATACTGAAAAATGGACTTTACATACTGATGGCGCAGCTAATGTAAGAGGAATAGGATTAGGAATCATACTAAAATCGCCACAGGGGGATATGCTACCTCAGTCTATTAATTGTGAATTTACAGCTACTAATAATGAAACAGAATATGAAGCCTTAATAGCAGGATTAGAGTTAGCTAAAAATATGGGTATTAAAAGCTTGCAAGTTTATGTAGATTCACTGTTATTAGCTAATCATTTTAATGGATCATATTCGGTTAAAGGCGAAAAATTAATGGCTTATTTAGATATTGTGAAAAGTTTAGCAATAAATTTCGAATTTTTTAGCATAGAACAGGTCTCAAGATAGGAAAACATAGAAGCAGATGCTTTAGCTTATTTAGGATCCTCACTCAATATCCCACCCGACACTAAGATACCAATTATAAAGATCATGAAACCAGCTATAGAGACTTTACAAGTTAAAGCAGTTGATAATCAAGAATCAGAAGAATCAAGTTCTGGGGACAATCCAAAATCCTGGATAAATCCAATAATGAAATATCTTCAAGAAGGAATTATCCCAGAACAAGAAAATCACAGAGCTTTTAAAACAAAGGTATCATACTTCTCTATTATACAAAATAGATTGTACAGGAGATCGCTTGCAGGTCCATATTTGAGATGCTTAGAAGAAGAAGAAGCACAAGAAGTGATGAGAGAGATACATGATGGAGAATGTGGAAATCATTCTGGAGCTAGAGCATTGCGCACCAAAATAGTCAGAACAGAGTATTATTGGCCCACTATGGATAAAGATACAAAGGACTATGTGACGAAGTGCGATGGATGTCAAAGGCATGGTAACATATATCACCAGCCAGCTGAACCAATGTATCCCATTGTTTCTTCTTGGCCCTTCATGAAATGGGGAATGGATATAGTGGGACCAATGCCAAAGGCACCTTGTGGAAAAAGATTCATGCTAGCAATGACAGATTATTTCTCAAAATGGATAGAAGCAGAAGCTTTCGTTCAAGTTGAGGAAACATAAGTGATTTCTTTTATCAAGCGTAATATACTGACCAGATTTGGAGTTCCAGCTGAGATCATTTGTGATAATGGCTCACAATTCATTGGAAGAAGAACGACGGGATTCTGTGAAAGTTATGGTATAAAAATGATAACTTCTACTCCTGTCCATCCTCAAGCTAATGGTCAAGCAGAATCAAGCAATAAGATTATTGTCAACAATCTTAAGAAAAGGCTAAAAGGCAGAAAAGGATTATGGGCAGAGGAGTTGCCATTTGTGCTTTGGGCTGATAGAACCACCGTCAAACATGCTACTGGACACACACCATTTTCTTTGGTATTTGGAACTGAAGCAGTACTTCGAGCAGAAATGATGGTGCCTACTGCGAGGTCTAGTTTGCAGACAGTTCAAGATAATAATAATCAAGCATTATTTGAAGACCTTGATTTAGTTGATGAGTTGAGGGAAGCTGCTAAAATTCGCATAGCTGCTTATCAACATCAAGTGACTAGAGCATATAATAAGAACATAAGGATTAGAAGGTTTAAAGTTGGAGACTTAGTATTGAGAAAAGCTTTTAAAAATACAACTAAAAAATCTGATGGAAAGCTTGCTCCTAAATGGGAAGGTCCTTACTTTATAGAGGCAAAAGCAGGTAAGGGATCTTATTGGTTGCAAGAACCAGGAGGAAGAATGATCCCAAGAGCATGGAACGCGATTCACCTTAAAGCGTATTATCAATAAATAACTTTGTCCTTATTATTTTTTATGAAGCAATAATACTGACTTGAGCGTCGGAGTGGCGTTAGCCAAAAGGGCTAACGTCAACCCTTAGCATTTGTTTTCTTTTTATGGTCTTTTGCAGGATTATCAACGTCCAGGATCCTGATATTGATGGATGAAGATCACAAGTATATGTCCTGGGTATCAATCTTGAACAAAAGCAATCTCTCCTAAGTTTAAGTCCTTAAGCAGACTACAGTGGATTGAACTAAAACTTCAATTCTAGGTTGAAGGGATCACCTTCTCGAACGTCGAGGTTAACATTAACACCTCATTTCGCCCGGGTAGCATGTCATAAAAAATTCCTGGTTGTGGGTAGACCCTCATGGTTGGGAATTTTCAAAGGGTTGTTGATTTTACAATCAACTCAGTTGGTTTTGACGATCAAACAGTCATCAAAAAATAATAGGGATAATATCTCTGTTATTTACAAACGATTAACAAAAGAATTAGCTAATGAATTAACAAATGAGTTTCTTTTTAACTGTCTTTTTCTTGAAACAGGAAACTAAGAATTAATAGGTACTAGTCATCACAAAGGTATGTTGTTCAAAACTCTAAATCTTTGTGGAATTTGCAGGATTTGCTTGAGATATGGAAATAAAGGTACGCTTGCTCATATAAATAAAAAACTAATTTTATTTAGCACCAAAAGATAGTAGCTTACAAGGATATATACAGTAGCTACTAAGTTAGACCTAGTGGACTCAAGCCTTTTCATATATATCTATCATTGTCCACCTAACACCTAAAAGATCTAAAAATAAGATGAGCCTTCAAGGATTTCATCTGCAATCCTAGCATCCACATCAGGGTATTTTTCCTTCAAGATCGACACGACCAACTTCATATGAACCAGATCGGCCTTGGCTGTCTTCAACTCTTCTTGGGCGTGGTTGACTTCGTCGTAGGTTCGAAGAATCTCCCCTTTCAGAGCGTGTAGATCTTCACCCCATTTGCTGATCACATCAAGGGTGAGTTGCTGATGAGATTTGCAGATCGCCATTGAAGATATGAAGCAGGTGTTGATGTTCATCAGAAGATTGTCATTGAGTTTGGCCTGTTCTTCGCAGCGGGCGATAATCTCTTTGAGATGCTGAAAAAACAAAGAAAGTGATCAGAGGAAAACTTTTATGAAAAATAACTAAATAAATAAATAAAAATCTTTTTACTTTGTTTTCCCAAACCGGACTAGAAGATGAAGACATGTTTTTTGAAAGAAAGTGTTCTAGATGATTTTTGAAAAGAAGTGTTTTAGAAAATTGTTGGAAGAAGATTTTTAGAAAAGGGAGGAAGGTTTTTCGTGAAATTATTGGGGATTTGTTGAGTTTAAATAGGCGAAGGGATAAGGATTGATGGGGAGACAAAAGGATAGGTTAACGTCTAATCACGCCGAGTAAAATTAATTTCACTCATCATTTTCTGACTGATCACACTGCAACGCGCCACTTGTGCATTAATTCTCTAGATATGTGATCCAGGCTTTAGTATAAAATGCGTTTGGATGCTTCTTGAGTACAACTTAAAATTTATATTTCATTTATATGTTAATGAATATAAATTTTGGGGACAATTGTTTGGGGTTAAATTTTATGATTGTGATCCTGACTTAGAAGATCACTAATGAATATTGCTGTTGTACACTGTTAGGAGCAGTTTTGCTTAAAACTGGCCAGTCTCCAGTTGCATCTGGAGACTAGAAGATTTGTCCAGAAATATATTGAAGTCCAGTTGCAACGTACAGTTAACGCAACTGAAGACTCCCTCCAGTTGAGATCTGACCAGATATGAAGACATTCCAATTGAAGTCGAAGACAACAAGTGGAAGATAGAGAATGATAATGGTAGCGAAGCCCAGTTGACATTCTACTCAGATAGAAACTGGAGAATATTAGTTTAAAGCCTTTACAAAGCTTTACACTGATTACGAGGAAGACCTTTATGCTTTATGTGCATTTAACCGGACAATAGCAATTGTCTATGTTTAAAGTACAAAAGTACATAAAGCAGGTTGAATAAAGTGACTTTATGTCATACTTTATACAACATTTAATTGGAAGTCGTATTGCTTCCTTAAATGCTCTCAACCATATTTGTACGATGAAGTTGGAATCCCAATGACAACTTTATCTATAAATAGAGGTCTTTGCACAACCAAGAAATAACTTTTGCATATTCAGACATTTGCATTTCTTGGTGAGTTTGTGCAATATTTTCTCAATCGCAAAAAGGAACATTTCACAACTTTAAGTGTTTCGATTGTTGAAGAGAATTTCCAAGTATTAGATCGATTGTATTTCATAGGTTATTAGGATATTTACTCTTTTGTATTATCTTGGTTCCGCAACAACCTTGTAATTTATTTAAAGATAATAAATAAATTACACTTGAAAAATACATATCATCTCACCAATTTACATTACTTGTATTTATATATTGCATTGTCGATTGCTTATTTATTATTGTCACCTTAATAAGTAATCTAACCAAGAACTTGGTATACATTCACTGCAACTGGTCGTCTCAGTTCAGTGTCTATATTGCAAAGTCACCCCACCATCGACATAGAGGTGTCTTCAGTTAGTACCATCTAGTGAGTTGGGACTTACAAGTGGTATCAGAGCAGAAGGCTAACATACTTGCATAAATCTGCTTAGATGACTACTACTGAAGGTGGGGATGGTTCTGGTCAAGGTGAAAACCCTCATGTTAATACACCACCTGTTCAAAATGTTAATACCAACCCTCCTCCTCCTCCTCCTAATGCCCCTAACCATGTCCATGTTCACTACTCCAATACTCATGTTCCTAAATTTGATGGAAACAGTGAGACCTTTGGAACATGGAAGGCCAGAATGCTCTTGCATTTTGGTGGGATAGAGAGGTATATGTTAAAAATCCTAAAGGATGGACCATATATACCCATGTCTCTTGGGGTCAGTCCTCTTCTAGATCCTACTGGAAGAAGAGGCAGCAGAGAAAAGCTCGAAGACCATTGGTCTGATGAGGATCGCAGACTGGTTGACCTTGATACCAGACTGAAAAACATGATCCTTGGAGCAGTTCCTGAAGATCTAATTTCAACACTTGTGTTGTTCCCCAGTGCCAAGGCAATGTGGGATGAATTGGTCATTCAATTTGAAGGAGGTGATGACACTATTGTCACCAGAAAGGTTGCCCTGAACAAGAAGTATGAATCCTTCTTTGCTCTTCCCAATGAAAGATTAACTAGTACTTACACCAGGTTTACTAGCCTCATTAATCAGTTGAGAGGCTTGGGTTTTGAGAAGGATAAGGATATTCTTCTTGAGAAGTTTTGTGATATTCTTCCTTCCAAATGGGAAAACATGGTTCTTGTCTTAAGACAAGGTAAAACCCTGCACAGTCACACTCTTGCATCGCTCTATGGAGCCTTCAGATTCACTGAAGATAATAATGCAGCAAGACTGCTGGTTGAGCAGGATGCCATGAACCATGCCTAGAGTCCCAAGGTTGCTAGTATAACTGAAGCGACCTTGTGCTGCCTTAATGTCTGCAGAGAGTGTGTTAGAAATATAAATATGGTGTTAAATTGTAATATTCAATAGTGGAAGGAGTATTAGTTATAATTGAGATTAGAGTATAAATACTCCTTCCCCATGTAATTTTCATTAACCCTTGTAACCTTGTAATTAACCTTAGAAATAATAAACACATAGTTAACACACTTTCTCTCTCTAGATCATCTTCAACCTCCCTTTCATGCACAAACATACTTTACACACACTAACATAATTCCACCATTGTTATCATAATTAAGCTCATTTCCATTTATATCAGAGTGTCCAGTCACACTCGATTGGTTGATTTTCGGTGACAGTTACTGTTTCCGGTGAAGTTTGAATTTTCCGGCGAAGTTGTTGAGTGTTAATTGTTGCTTAGGGTTTGTTCGGAATTGATTGGTGAGTATTTTGGTGAAAGTTTCGAGTGATTATTCAAAGAAACGAGAAAGTTATTTAGATTTGAAGTTTTCCGGCGAGTTTGTTCGAATTTCCGGCGAGTCTAGATCGGCTTATTTTTCAGTTAGGGTTTGATCGGAAGTCGATTTAGAGTGTATTGGTGGTAGTTTTGAGTTTTAATTCGAAGAAATAAAGAAGAAATCGTGTTTTGAAGTTTTCCGGTGAGATAGGTGCAGATTCCGGCCGCCGTGGTTACTGTTCACCGCCGTGTTCTTCATAATTTCTGCAGAAATCACCTTTATTTCCAAAAGTCGAGTCAAATCTTCCATTTGCTGAAGTGATTCACAAAACAACCATTTTCCGAGCTCGGCAAACACTACAATCCAGTTCTTTACCCGTGTTGGCTGACTTGCCCGATCTAAAAACGTGTTTGCCGAAGTAGATTCACGACCAGAAGTTGTGACCTCGTGTTTGCCGAAGTAGATTCACGACCAGAAGTTGTGACCTCGTGTTTGCCGACTTCATTCTCGACCAAATCTCTCAAAACCTCCATTACCCGCATTTGCCGAGCTCACTGCTCGGCACTCAATACAACTGAAACACTTAGAAATTTTTTTTCGACCAAAAATTTTCTAATTCAACTATCTGCCGAGCTCATTGCTCGGCATACCATACAAACTGAAAATTTCTCATTTCAACCTTTTGCAGAGCTCATTGCTCGGCAAACCATTCAACCAAGACTTAGAAATTTTTCGGCCAAGTTTTCCTATTTCAACTATTTGCAGAGCTCTGAGCTCAGCAAATAGTACAATTAGCCAAAATTTTCTATTTCAACCATTTGCAGAGCTCTGAGCTCGACAAACAGTACAAATAGAGAAAAATTTCAAAAATATTTTTCAAGTCTTTTTCAAAATCATTTTTGTTACTTACCCTTTGTTGGTGTGAAATTTGTGAAAATTTGTTTTTGAAACCCCCATTTGCCGAGATATTAGCTCGGGAAATAGCATTTTCGTGATACAAGTCTTGAACCTGGTGTGTCAACAAGTCTTGTATTATTGGCTGTGTGGTGTGTTGTTGAGTTCATTGTTGTTCTTGTGTTATGAAACAAAGAGGAACGGATTATTTTTAAGAGTGTGAGAGTGTTTGATTTAAAGAAATTAAGAATTTTAAGTGAGAAAGAGTTTTAGATCATAAAGAAAGTTGTGAATTTTTTTGTGTCAATCGTTTAGAGAAAATAAACTAAAGAGTTTAAGTGATAAAAGTTAATGAGAGATGTTTCTTGTTACTTGAGCTGGGTCTAACGTATAAAGCATCTTTCACGATTTCTTTTTATTGTGCATAACAGCTGTCGTTAGCATAGTGGTCAATACCGTGTTGTGTGCATTGTGCAGGATAGTTCAACGCGTGGGAGGATAGATAGTGTGTTGTCAGTTGAGCACAGTACCTTGCGTGTTCTTTTAATTCAATTTGAGATGTCACGTAAATCAAGTTTTACATAATTGTCCGTTTGAATTTGTTTGTGTTGTCTCATATTAGCTGGCAAAGGGTGTCTTCACGTGATAGAGTAAGAAAGCGTGTTGCAGTATACCAAAGGTCAAGTACATGACGTGTTGGAACTTTGCATTTGGTGTTGGTTTCTCTTGTTTAAAAAGTATTCATGACATACAGCTGGATCCACTTACATTTGTTTTATTTTTTTTATTTTTTTATGAACGTATTTTTCATTGAGCACGTGGGACTAGGCACTATCAACTCTTTGAAATTAATTTTCAAGTGTCTTCATGTGAAAGGCTTTAGTTTTCTTAATTGATTTTCTAAGAACCGTTATTTTTTTTTTCTGTTGGGTTATTAATTGTTTTGGGTTGTGAAGAAAAATTTTATTGAGTGGTCGTCAAAGTTTTAATTCAAAATGGCTCTTAAAATTACGGACAAGTTTGTTGCGAGGGTAGTAGATTTTTTAATGGGTGAAGAGCCAAGTTGGGAAGAAATACGTCGTCATGATAATCATATTTGTTGGTGTACCAAGAAGAATAAATGTGCAGTGGTTGTTTTTGAAGAAAACAAAGTCGATGTGAATATTTTTAAAACGTTTGTGAGAGAACACCAGAGTTTTCAACTTGAAATTAAGCAACTCACATCTGAGAACAAAGAGCTTAATAATCCCAGTTTGTCTGTCATGGAAAGTCTTAAATATGAAGTTGACCGAGTCAAATCTGAGAACAAAGAGCTCACGTCTGCTAATACTCTCAATTTGTCTGCAATGGAAAGTTTTCGACTTGTTATTGACCAACTCAATTCTGAAAACAAAGAGCTCAAATCTGCAAATGATCTCATTTTGTCCAACATGGAAAGTATTCAAAAAGAAAATGATCAATTGCAATCCCAGATTTTCAAATTAACAAATGAGTTGGAAAATTCTCTCCAAGAACTCAATCAAAATGTTTTGGACACTCAGTCAACAGAACTTGTTTGGCAACAAAAGATTTCTGACCTCAACCATGAGTTGCAAAACAAGTCCGTCATTTTTGAGACCACACTTGAAAAAGAAAGATCTACTTTTTGTGCTAAAATCAAGTGTCTTGAAGACAAGTGTTTGCAATTTCAGTCAAAAGAAACAACTTTGACAAAGGAAATTTTCAACCTTGAGATTGAATTGCAAACACAAACCAAATCTGTGAATTCTGACCTTCCCAAAGTCATGGTTGATGTTTGTACTCAATCTAATTGTCCTATGTTTGTGAACTCTTCTGTGCAGACTGATTGTGATAAGGTTGAGACTGTTGAAACTTCTATTCAGACTGATCCTAATGTTCCAAAGAAGGTTTACACGGGTAAACCTTCAAAACCTTTTGAAAGAAAAGTTTCTCAGTTTACTAATTACTCCTTACAAAAGGGTAAGAAGTACACTAAGAAACCAAATTTTGATGGAACAACTACTTTTGTCTTTTTTCTATCATTTGAGGATAAATCATCTCATATTTCGCAAGTAAAATCTCAGTTGACTAAATCTATATGGAAGCCGATTTCTAAAGATAAGTCAGTTGAGTCAAAATCATTTAAATATTCATTTTCTGAGCTTTTTGATCTTGGACCAAAACCTGTGAAAGCAGTTGTGAAAAAAGTGAATGATTTTGTCCCGAAAAATCATTTTCCAAATCAATCTCCCAAGATTGCAAGTTTTTCGAAGAAAAAGAATGATTTTTCACCGATGCTTCCACGAAAACTCTTTTCAACTAAACCACCGGGTTTTAGTTCACCGTGGAATGCAACATCCATTCATCAAATCGATGAGACTTACATTTGGTCTTTCAAAAGTTCAAAAACCATTGGACCCAATCTCAAATGGGTTCCAAAAGTGATTTGCAAGTGATTTGATGAATAGTGGCTTACACACACTTCAGTGTATAACCCGTTCTAAAACCGTGTTTATAATTTCATTCTTTTTAGAAAAATCCAAAAAGATTTTCATTTTCTTATTTTTTAAAATCCAAAAAGATTTTCTCTTTTCATCATTTTTACTTTGTCTTTTAGTTACTCATAAAGTATTAGGATGAGATGCAAGGCATCGAACGCCTTTGTGTACTGCCTTTGTAGTCTCATTTTTAATGTTTGTAAGCAACTTTCAAACTCTTTACTCACCCTTTTTTATGCAAAATCATTTGTTAAAATCATGCATATATTTAGGGGGAGTTTGTTTATAAAACCAAAACTTCCAAGTGTTCAAACGCTTTTATCATTTTCAAACACTTTGGATGATTTTCAACCATTTTCGATCATATTCAAAGAAGTTCGGTGTTAGATTTGCACACGAGAGTTTAGGCCACTCATACATACTCCATGATCTTGTCATCGCCGATGAGATCTAACCCCGGAGTTATATTCTCAATCTTAGATTGTGAGGGTTTATGAGCGTGGTGATGATGTTTGTGCAAATAGGACATGAGAGAGTAGTCGAAAAGTGAGAGGTTAAAGTGAAATGATGTGAGAAAGGGCTAAAAGAAACAAAAGCCCTCCCAAAATTCTCAAAACGCCGGGTCAACACGTTTCTATCGAATTTCATTTGTTGATTTCTCGATATTGAAGAAGACTTCATGGACCCAGTGAAGCAATGCACATCTTTTCCTAACCACTCAAGTATTTCTTAACAAATGCTTGTTTTATTCTCACGGAGATTTTCACATTTCTATCGACTCTTCATTTGGAAGACGTTGATATTGAAAAAGGGAGACACTCTGCTCCGGTCCCCGACTTCATTTGATCACTTATTGAGTCTAGAGCGTTCTTGAAATATTCTTTCATTTGACTAGGACACATAGAGTCTTTATATGTCTTTGTGACATTGCATATCTTTGTGATATTGCCGGAACATTCGTAGTGATATCATATATTTGATATTCCACGATGATCGAATGGAAATCCTACCAATGCTAACATCATTTCCAACGTTGAACGTAGGTCTCACATTTTCATTTTATGAATTTGTTGAGTAAACGAGAAGTCTATGTGACCTCGGATTTTATTTCCCAAAAGTCTTTGAGGATAGTAAGACATGGTTATCGAACACCTTTGTGACACTGACCATGAATTACATTCTTTAAAGCAATCTATCGGTTGAAAAGCCATAGACCGAACCATTTAGAGATAAGCTTTGTGCATTTCTCGATGATAATGGGAAGTCCTAAAATAGTAATCGTATTTTTAGGCCACACCATTAATCCTTTTGATTTTTGGTTGTGTCAACGGATTATTTTTATCCGGATTTCATTTCTCTTCACACAAACACAAAGAACACAAACACCATATAAAAATCTTTTTCCAACAACGCAACCTCAAATTCTAGTTCACCAATAGGTTCATTGGGAATTGGGAATTGGGCTGGGTTACTTGGTTTGCTTGTTGTTTGTTGGCATCTACCGTTTATGCTACCAATCATTATTGTATGATGAAACCGTTTCATGTATTCATCATAAGGGGGAGAAATGATTAAATGATTGATAGATAGAATTCAAGGTTTTAGGTAGAATTTGATTGATAGATATTGATTGAGGATAATTCATAGTGTTTGGTTGTTCAAAGGATCGTTAGTTTAGGTGAAGAGAGTGAATATTTATCGTGATATGTTGAAAGTTGTAAGATTGTTTCTAGATAGTTAAAGGATTGATTCGAGATCGAGTATATTCAAGATGATGTACATGGTCGAAATTTGAAAGATTTATTGAATAATTGACCATTTGTTTGATGATTAGAAGAGTTTAAGATTGAATGGAGATTGTCATTTTGTTGATAATTGGATAGTTAAGTTCATTCATAGTTTGAAGAGATTGTTCATTTGAGGGGGAGCAAGAGAAAACTCACGAATTGTTAAATATGCTCCGAAATGATTGTTTGTTCGAGGGGGAGCAAGAGATTAAAGATTTGTTATTGAATAATTTGCTCCGAGATAGTTGTTTGATTGAAGGGGAGCAAATGTTTATTGATCAAAGAATCAAGTGCTCCAAGATGTTTATTGATTCAAAGACAAGTTAGATCAAGAATTGAAGTTTTAAAGTCAAATCAAATTTCCGCATTCCAAAACCAAGCTTCCGAAATGCCAAGAGATTTCAAAGTGAAAACCAAGCTTCCGCAAAGCCAAAAGTATTCAAAGTTAAATCAAACTTCCGCAATACCAAAAGAATTCAAGGAATTCAAAGTCAAAACCAAGCTTCCGCATGCTACTCAAAGTTCAAGTTACTTCGCAAAGCAACATCAAGTTGAAATCAACATCCAAAAGTTAAAGTTGTGAAAGCTCAAAAGGTACAAAGATTTCAAAGATGCTTCCATAGTATTCAAAGTTGCAAGAGAAGATCAAGATTTAATAAGTCATCGTCAAAATATATTTGTTTGTTGAGAAGATTCAAAGTCAAGGTTGATACAAGACATTGAAGACAATGAGAAAGCTTCAAAGTCCGATCAACATTGAAGATTTTCAACAAATGGGCTTATCATGTTATTTAAAGACCAAAGACGATGCAACATTTACAATTCAACACCAAGGGGGAGATTGTTAGAAATATAAATATGGTGTTAAATTGTAAATATTCAATAGTGGAAGGAGTATTAGTTATAATTGAGATTAGAGTATAAATACTCCTTCCCCATGTAATTTTCATTAACCCTTGTAACCTTGTAATTAACCTTAGAAATAATAAACACATAGTTAACACACTTTCTCTCTCTAGATCATCTTCAACCTCCCTTTCACACACAAACACACTTTACACACACTAACATAATTCCACCATTGTTATCACAATTAAGCTCATTTCCATTTATATCAGAGTGTCCAGTCACACTCAATGAAGGAGATGTTAAACAGTTTCTTGAACTCTGGCCTGACCACTGAAATCAGTGATGGTTGTGATGAAACTGACGATGATGATCTGGTAGCCATGATTGCTAAAACCTTTAATAGGTTTAAACATAAATCTAAAAGATTTAATGGCCCAAACAATGCTTCCAGCTCCAGCTCTTGGGATATAGCCAATCTTACCTGCTACAAGTGTGGTAAGAAAGGTCACTTTATGAAGGAATGCAGATCTAGTCAGATGAACAACCAAACTGGTCCCTCTGTCCCAAACTTCAATCAGCCTGATGATAGCTACAAAGTCAAATATAAGAAGCTTAAGGCCCAGATTGCCCTCCTGTCCATGGAAAAAGAAAAGAATCAGTGCATGATGGCACAAACTGAGGGAAAGTGGGAGTACTCTGATGACTCATCAGTTGACGATGAAGAGGAAAGGGACATGTGTTTCATGGCCTTGGAAGATCAACAGCAACATGTGGCAAAAGATGATGTTATCACTGGAAGATGGGTGGACATCATTTTGAAAAAGGTATGTGACTATGACAACCAGGTTGATCCAGAACTGAAACTAGACCATGCTGAATCATTAAATGGTGATTTAGTATTTGTGGGAACTGTTAGAGCAGACAGTGAAAGATATCTGGAAACTATCTTAACTGAACTGAACAATGTTAAACCACAATTAAATGATTTACAAAGTGTCCAGTTGGCTCTCAAGGAGTCAGTTTTGAAAATTGAGGCTCTTGAACTTGAAAATCAAAAATTAAAATCTGATATTGAAAAAGAACAAATGATTATCAAGTCATGGGTAAAAGCATTTGGAAAGAATTATGATGCATTTTCTAGAACAATTGATGCCCAGAAAAATGCATGGAAATCTGGAGATCTTGAGATGGCAGCACTCATACCAGATCTTCATCCCTTGCCTCCAGCTCTTAGGGTTGAAACTCCATATGATCAACCTAAAATTGTCAAAACTGAACCTATTGAGACCACCCCCACTGAGGTTAAAACTGGAGCTAAACAGGCTAAAGCTCCAGTCAAAAAGGCTGCTGGTGATAAGCCTTTGCCTCAAAAGTCAAAAGAGCCCAAGACTCAAAAGACTAAGACTCCAGCTGAACCTAGGTCCAAGGTTCAGCAGCCTACTGAAAATAATATTTTGTTAAGACTAGAAAGTCAACTCCAACTTTTGTCTAGGCAGGTTCAGAGTTGTACTGCCAGAATTACAAATCTGGAAGGAGGTTCATCTCCTCCAGTTGAAAAACAAAATATTAAAACCCCTTCAAAACAAAAACAAAAGAATGTTCCATCTAGAACAAAATCTGATAAGAAAAAGGGGAATAAGTATCAAATACCAATCATTTTTACTCCTGCACCTGGAACTGGTGAAACAGCTCCAGATACAGCATCCAGTTCTACACCACAGCAATCAACTGAGACTTCTGTAGTGAAGTCCAGTGAACCCATCAAGAAAAGATGGGTTCACAAAAATAACTAATGATTTTTGTGGGTGTGCAGGACGATCGTAAAAAGAACACCTGGTATCTGGATAGTGCTGCTGGCCGGACTATGACCGGATGTAAGCCCCTGCTAGAAGAGTTCACTGTCCAAGATGGACCGACAGTGACGTTTGGTAATGATGAAAATGGAAAGACTGAAGGATATGGTGTGCTCAATAATGGACAGGTCAAATTCAAAAGAGTTGCATTTGTGAATGGTTTGAAATACAACCTGATCAGTGTAAGCCAACTTTGTGATGATGGCTACAGAGTTTTGTTCGATATTGCTCAAGGCACCATATTTAACAAGGATTGGAAAGTGGTGATGGTTGCACCAAGGAAGGGAAATGTGTACATCATGGATATGGAACCAGCTCCAAAAGAGCAGTGCTTCTATACCAAGGCTGATGAGGACACCAACTGGTTATGGCATAAAAGGTTATCCCATCTTAATTTTAAAAATATTAACAAGTTGTCTCGCAAACAACTGGTGGATGGGATACCTCAGATTTCGTTCAATAAAGAAAAGCCATGTCCAGGGTGTGAGATGGGCAAGCAAAAAAGGGCCAGTTTTAAGACCAGGCAAAACTTTAGCATCATTGAACCTCTTCACATGCTACATATGGATCTGTTTGGTCCAGTGAATGTTCAAACTAGAGCTGGAAAGAAATACACTCTAGTTGTGGTTGATAAATTCTCCAGATACTGCTGGGTGGTATTTATCAGATCAACAAGTGATGCACCTACTGAAATCATCTCTCTCATCAAAAGAATTGAGCTCAAGTACACTCGAAAAGTTTGTCAGTTACGAAGTGATAATGGTACTGAATTTCAGAAAAAAGTACTTGAAACATTTTGTAATGACACTGGCATCTCTCAAAACTTCTCATCAGCGCACTCTCCAGAGCAGAATGGAGTTATGGAAAGAAAGAATCGCACACTGATAGAAGCTGCCAGAAGTATGCTATCTGAATCAGGTCTTCCCACCAGTTTTTGGGCTGAAGCAGTTGCAACAGCTTGCCACACCCAAAACCGGTCAGTCTACATCAAGAGACACAAGAAAACTGCCTATGAAGTACTCAGGAATCGAAAACCAAATATTGGATATTTCCATGTATTTGGTTGTCCAGTTTATATTCTAAATGATTCCAGTCAGCTTCGAAAATTTGATGCAAAAGCTGATGAAGGAGTATTTCTAGGCTATTTAGATATTCGAAAGGCCTTTAGAGTTTATAATTATAGACTCCAAAAGGTTCATGAGACAATTTATGTCACATCTGACAAATCAAATGATGCAATCAACAAGAGACCAAGCCTTGATATATCTCCAGTCGTTCCATTGAATTTTGGTGAAACTGACCAAGTTCATCAGTCAGTTGTTTCACTAGAAAATGCTTCCAGTTACACTCAACTGGAACCAGTAAAGACAAAGAAAACCACCAGTGACACTTCATTTTATCCCTCCATCAGTTTCAACTTACCACAGAAACTGGTGATTGGATCAGATGTTCGTGCCACTCCAATATCAGCACCAGTTCAAACCTCAACTTCTCCAGTTCTTTAAGAAATGCCTTTAAATGAAGAATTTCATGATGCCAGTCATGACCTCATTGACTCTGATGAGGATATTGAAGTAGTTTGGGCTGATCCTCCTCCAGAAGCTGCTGCAACTGAAGAAGATCGCCAGGTGACTTGCACTGATATTGTTGTTCACCAGTCTAGTCAATACACTAAATGGACTCGAGCACATCCAATTAAACAGTTTGTTGGAGATCCAAGTAGTGGGGTTCATACTAGAAGAGCCACAAGTGAGCAATGCTTGAACGTCACCTTCTTATCACTAATTGAACCGAAGAAGATTGGCGAGGCTATGGCAGACCCAAGCTGGGTGGAAGCTATGCAAGAAGAGCTCATCCAGTTTGAAAGGAACAATGTATGGGAACTTGTTCCTTGTCCACCAGGGTTAAAGAAAGAACCCATTGGTACAAGATGGGTCTACCGAAACAAGATGGACGAAGATGGCAATGTTGTTAGAAACAAAGACAGATTAGTTGCCAAAGGTTATTGTCAAGGCGTTGACTTTGATGAAACTTTTGCTCCAGTTGCAAGACTTGAAGCCATCAGAATATTCTTGGCTTATGCAGCGCATCTGCAGTTCAAAGTCTTCCAGATGGATGTTAAAAGTGCGTTCCTAAATGGAACATTGGAAGAAGAAGTGTATGTTAAACAGACTCTAGGCTTCATCAATGAGAAGCATCCTCACTGGGTATATAGACTGAACAAAGCTTTGTATGGTCTTAGACAAGCCCCAAGAGCCTGGTATGATACTTTAACTAAACACCTTCTCAAAAATGGCTTTCAAAGAGGTGCAATAGATAATACCTTATTTATCTTGAAAGAAAAAGGTAATATCTTATTGGTACAAATTTATGTTTATGACCTTATATTTGGTTCAACTGGTGATGCAATGTGTAAAAGGTTTTCAAAAATCATGTCATCTGAGTATGAAATGAGTTTAATGGGAGAATTAACGTTTTTCTTGGGTCTTCAGATTAAGCAAACTGAAAATGGAATTTTTATAAACCAAGAAAAATATGTCCGAGATTTGTTAAGAAAATACAAATATGATTCAATCCCATCGAAAAACACACCTATTGTAGCACCTTTAAATTTGGACTCTGACCCAACTGGCAAACCAGTGAACACCACTGAATATCGTGGTATGGTTGGTTCACTGATGTATTTAACTGCCAGTCGACCAGATATAATGTTTGCAACATGTTTATGTGCCAGATTTCAGGCTAACCCAAAAGAATCACATTTACATGTTGTTAAGCGCATCTTCAGATACCTGAAAGGGTGTCCTAGCCTTGGTCTTTGGTATCCCAAAGGCTCAGGGTTAGATCTAATGGGTTATTCAGATTCAGATCATGCAGGTTGTAAGATAGATAGAAAATCAACAACTGGTGGTTGTCATTTCCTTGGAGGAAAACTGGTAAGTTGGACCAGCAAGAAGCAGACGTCAGTCTCTATGTCCATTGCTGAGGCAGAGTACATTTTTGCGGCTAGTTGTTGTGCCCAGATTCTCTGGATCAAGAACCAGTTACTAGATTATGGTCAGAAGTATACAAGGACCCCAATCTTTTGTGACAACACCAGTGCAATTGCTATATCTCACAACCCAGTGATGCACTCTAAGACCAAGCATATTGACATTAGGTATCATTTCATTCGTGATCATGTTATGAAAGGAGACATTGAAATTCATTTCATCCCCACTGACAAACAGCTCGCTGATGTTTTTACAAAACCTCTTGATGAGAAAACTTTTAAACATCTCATCAGCGAACTGGGAATGTTAAATCCTTAAAACTGGAGATTTTGTTATGAACGCGTCAGTGACACTGATGAAGTTCTCCAGTTGAGGAGGTCCAGATAATCTTTGCTCGCCAGGCTATCGAATGCCTTTGTGATACTATCCTGGCACTTATTGATTTCTGAATCATCATTCTAGGGGGAAAGACTCAAAATATTTTTCTAACCAAAATTCTTAAGTTTGAAAAATTGCAACTGGAGAACTCTCCAGTTGGAAACTGGCACTGGACTAATCCTCCAGTGTACATGTTCAGTCTTGTCTAAAAACTGGTGGTCAACCAGATTTCATAACGTTGTAAAATACTTGGTCAATACTTGTGACACGTGATGATACTCGAGTGTTTTAACCACCTATGCTCTTCTTCTTCACTCTTAACTGTCCCATATGTTCCCCCACCAGGTGTCAGACAGGCACCTGGTGCTCCTGGCAATACTACGCTCATCAAATTAAACCCAAATAATCCGATGGCTAGTTTGCAAGGGGTTCAGACTGCCGATACTCTCAATAGACGAATCCAACGCTTTCTTCGTGATTCTCCAATCGGCGAGTCTTTCTTTCTCAACCCACGCAAGTTATATCATGATTACTTGTGTGAGTTTTGGTACACTGCACAACTCTCAAACGACTGTTCATCCATCTTCTTCACTCTTAAAAATGGAACAGTCGCGTGTACTATAACGGCAGAAACGTTGAGGAATGCTTTACACCTCAACTACTGGAGACAAGGAAAATCTCCAGTTGTCAACTCCCCCAACCAAAATTTCAGACAAGTTCTCCTTGATATGGGACACAAGGATTGCTTGGAAATGGGGTGTTGAAGACAATAGGACCCATGACCATGAAAGGTCTCTCTCCATCTTGGAAGTATTTCTTCATCCATTTGGTGGAGAGCATGGGTGGGAGTTCTGATGGATTAGACCAGATAAACTCCACACAAGCAGAACTGGCCTACTGCTTGTGGTACGGACTCAGAGTGGATTTTGCCGATATCCTATTCAGGGGCCTTGTTCAAAAGCTGAAAGGCACCAGGGGACTGTGCATCCCCTTCTCCAGGTATTTATCCCTCTGTTTCCTTGAAATTCTGGGGAGTGTTGAATATCATAACACTCTATCTTTGTACACTGCCCCAGAAATGTTGAGGAATCTTGACTCCCTGGCATCAACAACTAGGGAGGTTGATATTCCTCAAAGAATGTTGCTGGCATTCAGTAAAACTGATGCACCAGTCCAAGGTGAGTCAGAAAGACAACTGGGCGGGCCTCAAAACAATGAGGGACCCACCGGTTCGTCTGCTGGAATTGTGACAGTTTCCGAACCTGGGCAACAGTCTAACCCCTCCAGCTCCAGCGTGTCAGTCCCTACAACTGTCACTGGAGACCTCCCAACAGGTCTCCAGGGTGCTCCAAAGGCAAGAAGAACATGTCGCCCTAGGAATCAGTCAGCCACTGCCACTGACAGTAGAAACTTATCCAGCCCTCCAGTTTCCTCCCAATAAGAAGCTGGAGATAGTCAAAGGGATGAACCGCAAGCAAATACCCTCGAAACTTCTGTAGGAGAGGGTGGTGAAGATAATACTAGGCTAACCCAACCCAGAGTAGAGTCCGTGTCTGCACAATTTGAGTCTGACCAAATTTCTGACACTACTATTGCACGAACTGATGACGTCTCTGGCCAGTCACAGCTGGAGACTGAGGTTCCAAACTCTACGGCCGATGATGTTATGATTGTGGATAGAGCAATTATAACTGAGGCAACCCCTGTGACCTCTGTCCCTGGTGAAGTTACCCTGGTAACTGAACCTTCAACAGATGAAACCTTCCAGGAAACTGGAGAAGGTCATCTGGAGACTGGCCAATCTGGTCAGCCATCTCTATCATTCATGAATCTGGGCATGGATGTTGATGAGTTCCAGCTAGAGTCTTCGGATTCTGAAGGAACAACTTCTGATCAAGAGATTGTTGATGCTTCTGTACAAGATCAACACCCTTCATCTCTTGATCTGCCCCCAGAACAAACAATTTCAGTTTCCACCACACATATGCTCACTCAAATTCCACAAGAAAGACCTCGATCCCTTATATCTTCACTCTTTGTGCCTAGAAATAGGCACATGCCACCACCACCGCCGCCATTGGTCACACCTGAGCATTCTCAGCATGACCAACACATTGATTTCTCTCAACATCTTTCTTTTCCCACTCCTGGTTCTATTTCTCTTGCCCCTAGTCAGTCAACTGATGAGGTTTCACTTAATGTGCCTCCTCCAGTTGCTCCAGTGGTGCCTGCTGCTGGTCCAGTGACAACTTCCCCTCCGTCACTGGACACTCAATTTGTCTCCTTCTCAGCCGACATCCAAAACCTGATCAAACGGGTGGAGGGTGTTCAAAAGACAACTGAGCAAAACTCCAAGTCCCTCTCCAGATACAACAAGGATACACTTACAAATTCTAAAGTTGTTGATCTGGGGATTAATAAATTTGCTGCAAATGAGGACTTGGTGTTTCAGAAGTTGAATGAGTTAGTCACTGCTGTAACAATCTGGCCACTTCTTTAAAGGAAGCCTTTGACTTAACTCAAACCAAGGTCACCACATCTATTTCCAATCTGTTGGGTAACACTGTCAGATCTTCAGAGGTTGAGTTGAAGGAAATAGAAAAGAAGGTCAAGGAACTGGTTGACAGACCTGCATTAAATGTGACTGAACTTGGGCAGCAGTTGGCTACTTCAGTTGGTCAGATGATTAAAGATACATTGGTAGAGAGGGAAGAAGCTTTGGTTCAAAGGGTGATGTTGAGATCACCAAGATTACCCCTTCACCAGTTGACCTGGCCCCAATCACTACCCACGTTGATTTGTTGAAGGGTAGTCTAGATAATCTGGCTGCCAAGGTGTCTGAACATTCAACTGCCATAGATAAACTTGCAACTGCCTGAACATTCAACTGCCAAGGTGTCTGAACATTCACCAGCCTCTAGATCGCTTGCCTTCTAGTCAGTTGGACTTTGAGGTTGTTCGCCAAGGACTAGAAGCTGCCAAGGGGGAAAGGGACGTCCTTGCACTTGCACCAAGATTGCCAGGTGCAGGAACAAGAAATCTGGTGGAAAGGCAGGTTGTTATTGTTGGTTCTGGTACTGATGTGCTAAATCGAGTTTAAAAATTATAAACTAGAAATACCTAGAAACTCACTACTACACACTATCGGGCAGTGGACCCGTTCGTATGCAATATAGTTAAGAGGTAAGTCCGTGTTCATTCTCGGGGATTGGTTTGAACTAGTTGTTTAATAAAATGGTTTGGAAAACAGGGTGTTGCTTCGAGTCTCACTTTGACAATCAAATTAAAATAAAAGATAAAACGCATAAAAGTAAAGACAAGCTTCAGACAATATTAATAAAGATCATCCACCTTGAATTCGCTAGACTTCAAACATGATTGCATTCAATTAAGACCAAATACATTGAGTTGAAAAGATAATCGTAAAAGGATTAAGGTGCTCACATGGTACCACCAACCGTGAGCAAATTACCCAATCACCTAAGTTGCTAGTTTAATTACCCAAGCTGGTACCACCAATGCCTAGACAACCTTACCAACAAATAGTTTGCTTGACTATCGAATTAACAGTTGTGCCTATGTGAAGATAACGTGGTACCACCAACCGTTACAAAACACGTTGACAAAATGACTCCTTTTATTAAAATGATATTCATTATCATACCATGAACTAGTGATAATTGCTCATAGACAAACAACTATTAGAAAATCACATATGCATCCAACTAGTACCACTAACGAAGAACACACATGCCACCAATATCATAATAATATATAAAAAGGAATTAAATCATCAAGATCTCGACACAACGATAATTGAAATCAACTCTTTGAATTAAAACATATAGCAATCACATCATTCGTCTAGTTTCCTCAAGGTGGATGATTGAATGTTTAGCCACTCATGATTAATTTAAAATAATAATCAAAATAAAAGAAGAACATGATGTACCAATCGTTCTTGAAATTGAAATTGCAAGACAATAAAATAGATACGATCTAAGTGGGTGCCCGTGAATCTTCAATGAATCGGACGAAGAAATCGACCCTTGATCGTCGAAGGAATCCCTTGGAGAGCAGCTCTTAGAAAGAATTTGGATACTTGGGGAAATAGGGTTTTTTTTCTTTTTATACCTCCCCCAAAATCTGCAGCAAAAGGCTGCAACCCTCTTTCTCCCGTGCACTCACTGCGGCGCAGTGGCCTTGTGCACTTCCCACTGCGGCGCAGTGAGAATTCACTGATTTGTTTATTCGTAGTTGACTGCGGCGCAGTGAGAATTCACTGATTTGTTTATTCGTAGTTGACTGCGGCGCAGTGGGGTGTGAAGGCTCCCACTGCGGCGCAGTGATAATTCACTGGAATCTTGTGTCTTTTGGTACCCAACGACTGCGGCGCAGTGGGGCAATAAACCTCCCACTGCGGCGCAATGCATATCTGCTGAAATCTTTGTTCTTCCTTATCAACATCACTCGAACACTCGGGTCAACTTTTTGGCTAACAATCGTCAGAAAATGTACCAAATGGGCGCGCAACCTGCTAAGAACCTGAAAGCACTAATAAACACCATAAACGCGCCAAATGCATACAAAATCGACTCAAAACACATACGAAAAAGGCCAATAATGATGTGGGCGATCTATATAAATTGGTCACATCAAATCCCCCCACACTTGAGCATTGCTTGTCCTCAAGCAAATCTGAAAATTAAGCAAAAAACATTTCTTGGCACGAAGCTACATGAACACATTACAAATTTCCAAAAAGAAGCCAAACCAAGTATGTCGATGACAAGCACTTAGGTGAAGCAGTTTTAATCTTAAATGAAAATCCGAAATGTTTGACAATATCTGAACAGTTCACAAACCTCAATAACACGACTAAGCAAAGTGAAACAAATGAGCCTATCAAAATCATCCTACTCCAACGAACTTACTATTGGGGTTGAATATATATATGAATAACCACTCATTGCTCGGTCGTGATGCATATCTTACCATAGGCTTGAACAAGGATCATAGCTCCACCGACGTGGCGTAAGAACCAAGTACATCATCAAAATATGGCATATAAGTCGGTTGTAAAGTTAGGCTAAGGGTTTTTACAATGGGATTTGGGAAGTTTAGGTAAGTGTTAATAGAAATAACAAAAGGATAAGTTATGTACAAAATAGTCTAATCAAACCCTTACCATTGATTGCCAACAACCCATAAGATGTTATCCCGCTAAGACACCTCCAAAAGTACCAAGTAAACCCGACACCATTGTGGTGTATCAACTTCAAACAACTTCAATTCAACCAAGTCTTCCATTATATTCACGAACCAAATGATACAACAATTCTTTTGACATATAAGAATGAGAAATACCTACTAGTAGCCCAAGTTCTTTTCTTTCTTTTTTATTTTTTATTTTTATAATTGAACCATTTTTACTCTACTAGTAGGCACCCTCTTACAATGATGAACAATGTCTATAACAATATACTTCCTTTGAACAATCCAAGACATTCCCCAATAACTTGACCAATTGACGTATTCTCATAGACAAGAATATTCCACTAGACAATCCACTAAAGCTCTCTCAAACCATCCAAACAAACCAATGACAATCAATGGCCCCCAGATTAGACTATCGGTATAGTAAGGTATAATTAGGTAAAGTTTACATATTTAAGTGGATATATACAAAGGAAAAGGGTAAGTTAAAAAGGATGTATAAGTGTACTTTGCACTAAGGATGAGTGCAACAAAGGTTTACAAAGGAAGGAAAGAAAGTGTATGTATAGTAAAGGTAAAAATATACAAAAGTAAAGGTGCAAAGAAAGAAAGAAAATACGGGTCAAACCTAATATGCCAATTCGTCATCCAATGTACTTATATCACAAAAGTGATCTCACTGCGGTCTCGTAACGATCACCAGGCCAAGTTCTAGCTCAACACATCACCGGCACACTCATATCAAAGAAATGAACCCGGAAATGGAATAAATTAACCTCAAATTCGCACATCTTAGTGGAAAGTTCGAAATGGAACCCTTACTCCCGAATAAATCCAAGAGCCTAAGAGAGGGACAAATTACAAGGCAATCAAACCAAAACCGTAAACACCTAGCACATCTATAAATGAATGATGAATCTCACAACTTTAGGTGTTTGGGAAATTTGAGTATGCAAGTAATGTTATCAAACCACAAGGATCAGCCCAATAACCGTTCAGAACACATTTCGCCGATTAAAATTTGTGCCAAGGAAAAATTTTGTAGTAAAATTGCTCATTAAGTTGTTATGGATTAAGTGACAAAAGCAATTTACCACAAAGACAAGCTCAACACAAGTTTCAAATCATACCATCTTCCGTCATCTTACCAAATCGAAACAACCAATCTCAAACATGCACATCATAGTTCAGAGTTCAAGATAGAACCCTTACTCTTGGATAAAACCCAAAAGCCTACGAGAGGGACACATCCACAAGAATGGCTAAATCTCAATGGCAAATCAACAAAAGAGATATATCCGGTTGCTTAAACCTATTAGCCACCCCCCCACACTTAAGATGGACAATGCCCTCAATGTCCATATTCGGTCAGAAACAAAGGTAAATAGGGGTAAGCAAGAAAGACATAAAGAATGAGAACACATACCGGATCATGGACACATTCCGTTTCAAAACAAGTAAGTCGACCCCGCACCACAAATTGCTCTTCCTAAAAAGGAAGTCCATTTGGTTGACGGGAGAAACAAACTTAGTCCAAAACGGAAGGTGCGAGAGCTGTGTGTGAAACAATGTTAATAAAGATGCCAATCAAAAATATTGCGTTGAACTTACTGCCAGCATATACACATGACATCATAGTGAGCTACTAACACGATCACACAATCAAACAAATCCAACGGGTCCTCCCCCACACTTGGGTTCCACTAGGTATTGCCATCAATCGGATCAAACCTGTTCAATAACATTCCAAAAGACCAACCATCCAAAATATCTAAAATAGTTCAAACAAAATAAAGTACCATGCAGAAAATAAAAGAAAACAAAGGAAATTACAAATGTTTCATCACCCCGTAGGGTGGATACCAGACAATGATAAATAAAGGAATGTCATAAGAATACCAACAAAATCAATAATCATATGATTCCATCCCACGGTACCGGATGGGAATCATCTCCACTCACTGCTGATGTCCATGGTAGCCATAGGGTAGTCCAGGTTTGCCAAAAATACTTGTCACCCAATCTTGCTCCTCCTCCTGAGCTGAACCTGAACCACCAGCACCTCCCCCTGACTGACCAGCATCAAATCCTGAAGCACCTGCATCCAAACCAAAGGAAATTACAAATGTTTCATCACCCCGTAGGGTGGATACCAGACAATGATAAATAAAGGAATGTCATAAGAATACCAACAAAATCAATAATCATATGATTCCATCCCACGGTACCGGATGGGAATCATCTCCACTCACTGCTGATGTCCATGGTAGCCATAGGGTAGTCCAGGTTTGCCAAAAATACTTGTCACCCAATCTTGCTCCTCCTCCTGAGCTGAACCTGAACCACCAGCACCTCCCCCTGACTGACCAGCATCAAATCCTGAAGCACCTGCATCAAAACCAGGAACAAAGGAAGATGAACCACCGGCAAAACCTCCGGATCCACCAGCCTCATGTCCACCATGAAAAACCCCAAACTGTACTGGACCACGGGGAGAACCTCCTAAATCATGGGGTCGTGGTGACATGTTCCCCGGAGTCTGAGAGAAAAAGGGCTGACCCCCCCGACGATAATCAGGGACATAAATAGGCGGTGGAGAGAATGGAGGAATCGGGTCAGGTCGAACAAACTCCCGGCCATGATACTGAGCATCCCACATAGGCTGATAATAATCAAGGCTATAGTTTGTGTGGGCCTGCTGTGATCCAATCCAGGTCATGTCCTGATCCATCCTCCGCTGGTAGTCATCAAAAGCCCGGCGGCTAGCCTGCTGATCATCATAAATATTCTGAACAGTCTGTCCCAAAAGCATAAGATCAAAGGAGCTCGGGACAGGGATGCTACGACCATGCATCCTAGGTGGCTCCTGGGAAGCATCACCCATCTCTACATCAGCAGCCTCCAAGTCTGGAGGTGGTTCCTCAACAACACCAGTGTCATCCAATAATCTAGCAGGCTGGCTCCCCTGCTTCTTCTTCACTATCTTCCCCCGAATCAACTCCTTAACATGGAAATCCTCCTGATTAACTTGTGGAGACAGATGGGTCTGGCACTCCTCAGAATCAAATACACCCATCCTCTTGTAAATCCGGGTGATGAAGTGTCCCAAAACCAACTCTGAGTCAGAATGATTACACATGCGATCAATCACAACCATCGGGGCCAATGCAAACTTCCTAGGAGCCCCCTCTGAAAACAGCTTTAGCAACCACAAATCAGTCTGGTATGCCTTGTCCCAATGAGTAGACCTCTGGACCAAAAACGTAACTATCATCCTGTGAAGCAACCTAAGCTTAACACTGTGGATCTTAGACACACTAACCGTCCCACCAAAAGGCCAAGCCTCTCCTCCAGAAATCCGACCCCAAAACTGTGGAATGGACTCACCATCACCAAAATCAGCTTTGACATAATAACCCTGTCTCAAAAGTTGCCTGAAGTCCTGGTTATCCAACTCTTGCCTAGAATACATACCAGCATAAAACCCAAACTCAGCTATAGACAGCTTCCTCTGTTGTCCCCCACAGTAAAACAAAACTACCCTTTCTTCAAAAATATCCTTGATCTTATTCAATTCCTTAGTCAATTTCAAAGTAGAATAAAACTCAAGGCATAACTCACGATAGACAGGTTCCCTGTTAAGAAAAATCTGTTGCCACATATCACTACTAACTGTCCTATCACCAACCCTCGCTTCTATACTAAACCACCTTCCAATATCACCATGAACCCCAAAAAACCGAGCATCAGATTGAGCAAGATACCTGGGTGGGCAAACAACTTGCTTATGAAGCGTGTAAAGCTTGTTCAAATAATTGTTCTTGTGGGGTTGCCTAGCCCCATCAAACTCTACCATGCGTGCTTCTCGTTCAATGCACCCGGCCAAAAATTAAGAGGAGGTACCTCTGGTTCTCTCCTAGCCGTCTTACCGGGAACATCGGTAGTCCCGCTAGATTGTCCCACCTCCGCTTGCTTCCTCTTATCCGTAGCAGTCTGCAATCACAAACATTAAAGCAAACAAACACGTTAAATGTGGAATGCAAAACTTGAAATCTCATTCAACATCAAATTCAACTATGGGCAGAAGATTCCCACTGCGGCGCAGTGGGACTGGTTGGTCCTCACTGCGGCGCAGTGAGGCAAGTCACACGTGCAGGTCAGGTGCGACCACTGCGGCGTAGTGGTCAACACACAACACCACTGCGGCGCAGTGGGCTAAGAAAACTGGGTAAGTTCTTGTGTTCATCACGACAAGCAGCCAAAAATTTAGGGGTAATTAATCATTCCATCAGCAACAACAAGCAATAATCAACACATAATCAAACATTACTATGGAGTGTACCAATCGTTCTAAAATAGATGAGAGCATGATGTTCCAATCGTTCTTGAAATTGAAATTGCAAGACAATAAAATAGATACGATCTAAGTGGGTGCCCGTGAATCTTCAATGAATCGGATGAAGAAATCGACCCTTGATCGTCGAAGGAATCCCTTGGAGAGCAGCTCTTAGAAAGAATTTGGATACTTGGGAAAATAGGGTTTTTTTCTTTTTATACCTCCCCCAAAATTCTCCAGTGCACTCACTGCGGCGCAGTGGCCTTGTGCACTTCCCACTGCGGCGCAGTGAGAATTCACTGATTTGTTTATTCGTAGTTGACTGCGGCGCAGTGGGGTGTGAAGGCTCCCACTGCGGCGCAGTGATAATTCACTGGAATCTTGTGTCTTTTGGTACCCAACGACTGCGGCGCAGTGGGGCAATAAACCTCCCACTGCGGCGCAGTGCATATCTGCTGAAATCTTTGTTCTTCCTTATCAACATCACTCGAACACTCGGGTCAACTTTTTGGCCAACAATCGTCAGAAAATGTACCAAATGGGTGCGCAACCTGCTAAGAACCTGAAAGCACTAATAAACACCATAAACGCGCCAAATGCATACAAAATCGACTCAAAACACATACGAAAAAGGCCAATAATGATGTGGGCGATCTATATAAATTGGTCACATCAGGTACTGATGCCAGTCAACAGATTGAAGAGTTTAAAGATGTGGTTGATAGGGGGAATGTAAACAAGGGAAAGGGTATTGAGCTGGCCACTTATACACAAGCAAAAGCAACTGGTACTGATGCCAGTGTGCTTGAAACTGGTAATCCTGATCAACTTCCTCCAGTGTCTGAATCCGAAAGCAGGAAACTGGCAGCTGTTGGCAATGCAATCAAAGAAAGAAAGAAACAAAGAAAAGCCAATCTACTAGCTTCAAGGGTTCAACAGCAAGGTTTGGGTTTGCTGGACATAAATGATGCCAATCTATTGGGCATCACACTGGAACAATACAAGGGCATAAAGAATGACCCAAGGATAGTTGGAATGGTCAGTGAAATGGTTGATATTCAACTGGAAAGAGACTATCCAGATGATGAAGTTAATCTTGATGCCAGATCAATAAATGTGTCAGTGGAGAAGGCTAGAGAGTTGAGGGCATCTGGAATTGAAAGAAGAATTCAGAATGTCCAGAAAGTTGTTAAAAGATTACTTAACCCACCTAAGTCCAGAGGAAAGCTAAAGCCACTGCCAAGAGATGCAGACCTGAGGACTTGGGTGCAACCAAATGAGCCAACAACTGAAGATATCCGAGCTGCGGTGCAGAAACTGAGCACTGGCCAGATCAAACTGGCAAATGAATCTGAGGCAAGGGCATATCTAAGTGAAGTGCTACAGCGGAGATATCACCCTGGCAAGATCATTGATGTAAAGATCTCGATCAAGCCAGGAACAAAATGTTTCTATGTTCGTGTTAAGTATTTTGATGGACCTTTCTGCTATACTGATGATCCAGATGTCCATAGGTATAGCCATTCTGAGCATGTGGAGATGTTGAATGTGTTGGAGGCTAGGCAGCAGAAAAACAAGTTGGAAAGGGGTTGGATTTATGTTCTCCAGCAACTGATCAAGTTCAAAGAAAGTGTTGAAGAAAAACTGAACTTTGATCCTGAAGACAAACTGCCCATTTCTTCAGCTGCCAAGAGAAGGAAAACTGGCGAAGGGCCATCTGTATAAGCTTTCCTTCAGTTATCTTCTTGTAATTTTATTTACATTCTTGTAACTTGTATAAATTTCATTTCCTTGTATAAATGAAGTTACCAGTTTGTAACCACAAGGTAGATAACAGATTAAATCTAACAATCTAAAAGGAAAAACCCAAGGCATTTATTGATCTATAAACATGCCTTGGAAAATCTAGATAGATTTAGTTGAACAAGTCTTTCCAGTTCATACTTGTATAGATACAAGAACTGAAAAAGACTTGGCAATATTTCAGGACAAATAGGGGGAATTTGTTAGGACCAGTTTTGCTGAAAACTGGCCAGTCTCCAGTTGCATCTGGAGACTAGAAGATTTGTCCAGAAATATATTGAAGTCTAGTTGCAACGTACAGTTAACGCAACTGAAGACTCCCTCCAGTTGAGATCTGACCAGATATGAAGACATTCCAATTGAAGTCGAAGACAACAAGTGGAAGATAGAGAATGACAATGGCAGCGAAGCCCAGTTGACATTCTACTCAGATAGAAACTGGAGGATATCAGTTTAAAGCCTTTACAAAGCTTTACACTGATTACGAGGAAGACCTTTATGCTTTATGTGCCTTTAACCGGACAATAGCAATTGTCTATGTTTAAAGTACAAAAGTACATAAAGCAGGTTGAATAAAGTGACTTTATGTCATACTTTATACAGCATTTAATTGGAAGTCGTATTGCTTCCTTAAATGCTCTCAACCATATTTGTACGATGAAGTTGGAATCCCAATGACAACTTTATCTATAAATAGAGGTCTTTGCACAACCAAGAAATAACTTTTGCATATTCAGACATTTGCATTTCTTGGTGAGTTTGTGCAATATTCTCTCAATCGCAAAAAGGAACATTCACAACTTTAAGTGTTTCGATTGTTGAAGAGAATTTCCAAGTATTAGATCGATTGTATTTCATAGGTTGTTAGGATATTTACTCTTTTGTATTATCTTGGTTCCGCAACCTTGTAATTTATTTAAAGATAATAAATAAATTACACTTGAAAAATACATATCATCTCACCAATTTACATTACTTGTATTTATATATTGCATTGTCGATTGCTTATTTATTATTGTCACCTTAATAAGTAATCTAACCAAGAACTTGGTATACATTCACTGCAACTGGTCGTCTCCAGTTCAGTGTCTATATTGCAAAGTCACCCCACCATCGACATAGAGGTGTCTCCAGTTAGTACCATCTAGTGAGTTGGGACTTACATACACGAATATGCTTTTGTATTTTGCAGGATCCTTATTCCAGGATCATTGTCTAGTATATTCAAGAATGTTCTAACGGTCGAGAATATGACTCCAACAACCCGAAGATGTTATTCAGATTGTTAAGGAAAAAGAAACGCGTTATTCACTTGAATTCCCTTGGAAGTCGGAGCTGATTTGAAGGATAAACGTGTCAAAAGAGACTCAACGTACACTTACTTATTCTTTGCACGTTGAACAATGCAACACGGAAGATCCCGGATATTTCGGAAGATTAGTTAGGAATTTCTATTATAAATACAGGGTGATTGATCGAAATTAGGAGAACTGCTCACTTCACTTGTACTCACACACACTTATTCACTGCATTCTTGTTTACTTTACGATTATTAGCTTGATTAAATCACCCTAGAAATCATTGTATTGTAATCATAACCACATAATAATAAAAGAACGCAGGTAGGATCGATTGAATCCTCTCGGGGTTTTTTACCTAAGATTTCTTAATTGAATCAAGGGTTTTTCCTCGTCAACAAAATTCTGGTGTCGTTTAGCACTGAATTTGAGCATTTTATCTTTATCTTCAACAGTTTTCTTGCCTTGTTAACATATTTCTATCTCAAAGATTTTCTTAAAACTCTTATTTTGCACCGTTATCTTGAACAAAAACTTTCTTTTGTTTGAAGATCTTAAAACACCAAACCTCACTTACAAATCTTTGGTCATAAAGTTATCCTAAATCCTTTACAAAATTATCTTAGGTATTTTTTGTCCGAAATAGGGTTAACCACAGGTTTTGAACAGCTTATCACCCTCAGACTAGTAGACAAGTAGAAAACACCAATAGGGCACTTAAGAAAATTCTAGAGAAAACGGTTAAGTATAACCCTAAGAATTGGGCCAAAAGGTTAGATGATGCACTTTGGGCATTTAGGACAGCTTATAAGACACCAATAGGAACAACACCGTATAAGTTAGTTTATGGAAAGACTTGTCATTTGCCATTAGAAGTAGAACATAAGGCTTATTGGGCACTTAGGAATTGTGATCTTGACATGTTCGAAGCAGGAGATAGGAGACTTTTAAAGCTTCATGATTTAGATGAAACTAGGTGGATGGCTTATGAGAATTCTAGATTATACAAGGAAAAGGACAAAAGCTTGGCATGATTATAGAATTAGAGCTAAACGTTTTAAGGAAGGAGATTTAGTGTTACTTTTTAATTCTAGATTCAAACTTAAGTCACCCAAGTTTAAACCGAAATGGTCAGGACCATATTTAGTTGTTAGGAGTTTTTCATCATGATATGTAGAATTAAGAGCTAAGAATGGAGACACCTTCATAGTTAACGGGCAGAGAGTTAAGATTTACAACCAAGAAGTAGGAGAGAAAGAAGTCGATCCAAACGACGACTTCACCTTTAGTATGACTTAATTAGGATATTAAATTAGGTTAGGTACTAACTAAGCTAACATTATAGAATTAGATATAGCAAAAGTGTATATTGTGTAAAAATTGCAGGTTGAGAAGAAATGAGAAGCTTATGGATCTCAGAAGAAAGCAAAAAAGTAATTTTCGTGTGGAATCGGAAGCACCAGTGCCGCTGGTGATCAGCCCAGCGCCGCTGATGGGGTCTGGGAGGAAGTTTTTGTTCAGTTTTTTTTAAAAAAAGAAAAAAAAAGGGCTTACGTGCACCGGCCACGCTAACGTGTGCCGGCCAGGTTTGACTAGTCAACAAAGGGTTAAAACCCCCTTTCTTTTCTTTCTTCTTCACAAAAACAAAAATAAAATAAAAAAATTTACCCCCTCCCCCCTCACCCCATAACCGATCGACCACCACCACCATCCCCATTTTTCTCCATTTTCTTCATCTTTTCATCACAATCATGTCTCATGAGGTAATGTATCTTCCCCCTAATTTCTTTTACTTGTAATTTCGTTTATTTAGCCCTAATTTACTAGTTTTAGGTCAAACTTAGGATTTGATGATTTAGGTAGAATTATAGGATAAAAATGGTTAAGATAGTTAATTTGAACTTAGTAAAACAAAACCCCATCATTAGAATTCACTTAAACCCTTAGATTAGCAAAATGTAGGTTAATTAGTTTATATTATGAATAGTAAGACTCAATTAGCTAGTTAATTTGTGTTTTGAGGCAAGGTAACTTATTTTCTGAAAAATAATGAATGTTTTAAGTTAAGAATGTGATAAGAGTGGATTAGGAGAAACAACCTTTGATTAAAAAGCTGAAAATCGAAGTTTCGGATAACCACAGACACTGCCAGCGCCGCTGGGACTAGGCCAGCGCCGCTGGGCACCTTGCTAGCGCCGCTGGAGCCCCCTGACCAGTTTTAACGTTTTTTGTTTTCTTTGTTTTTGGAACTGTTTTTCAGAATAAACGAGCTCGCACTGATAGCGAGAGCATCAGTGGAGAATCAGAAGGTCCATGGAGACCACTCGATTGGGATTTCACGACCCATATTGGACACGACTTCAACATCCGATTCGCTGAGCCCAAGAAAGATAAAGACTATGGGAAACTTCGGGCAGAAAGACATGAGTGGTTGGCATGGCCGGGGGCTCAAAAAAATGAGAAGATAAGGTTGAATAACAAGTTACTAAAGCTTCAGGGTAAAGATATAGCTGCTCCAAAAACTGTGAATTGGAAAGTTTTGAAAAGTCTTGGGATAAAGGATCAAGTGAAGGAATATTTCAGGACATCAGTTGTACCTCCCGAAGGTGGGGATGAATTTGGTTGGCAAATGTGGAATTCTCTTTTTAAAGTCTTTGAGCCGGTTTATAGGGAATGGTGCTTAGAGTTTTTGAGTTCGATCTATGTAGAGAACTTCATAAAGGAGGATATTCCCACCGCCAGGTGATTCATTTTCGGGTCGGTGGAGTCTGGAGACACTGTACTATCACAGATTTTGGCTATCTCATTAGTTTGTGGGACTTTGAGTGTCTTAATGACACTGATTTGGATACTTTCATTCTTGGTGGTAAGTGATGAGCGTTTATTTTGTGATAAAAACCCCTATCGAAAGGCCTCATTTCAATGTCTTAAATGAGTTAATATTCCGGAACTATCGGTACTTAATGGATTCTATGTTTACGCAGGTTCACGGAAGATGCGAGTGAGGGTAAATGGCATCAAGTGACTCAAGATGAAGGCCTATGAAGTTACAAGACACAAGGAGGTGATTCGGGAGTCGAACGAAGCAAAACGAGAAGCAGCAGGAGCTGCCAGCGCCGCTGGCCCAATAGCAGCAGGCCCCAGCGCCGCTGGGCGGCCCAGTTCAGCAACCGACTTAAACATCTATTTAAGCCGAAGCAGCCCTCAAAACCCTAAGAGAGAGCCGATTCAGCAGCCCTAGCCGCCCACATCAAACCCTAGGTCGACTTTGCAGATTCCAAGGAGGTTTTGGAGCTTCTAACACCTTCCGATCTTCATCTTCTACCTAGATCTACTCTTTTAATTTACTTTCAGTGGTAAACAATGTCTTTCATCTTTTCGGACTTTGTTATTCCTTTAATAATGTTAGGCTAGTAGGCTGAATACTTGTTTGGATCGATGTGATCATGTAGACGTTTATCTATTTTACTTTATTTGTTAGATCCGTTGGAGTGTGTTTTACTGTTTATCGTAGATCCATGTTTTAATAGTTCTTCATATTAATATCGGTTCTATATCTGAGTGTATTAGTTTAATTCTGATGATCGGTCTATAATCATACACTAGGATTAATACATAAGGATGGAAAACACTAGTCGGTTTTTAACTAGATGTAAAAGGTGATTTTCTTATAACTGAGGGATCCAGAACCATAGTAATTAGGATAAATAGAACATGATGCTTAACAATGTCAGACGCGATCCAGTGATATGGAAATGTGCACTGTGGTCACCGGAGAGAATTATTATCTGGTCATGGCTTAAGAGCCGGGTAACTTAAAGATGAATTAGTAACACAAACTTTAGGTCATTAATGCTTAAACAATGAATCTAACGAGAATTTGTTTAAAGAAGTTGTGTGAGTCTAGGGACAGCACTAGTTACTTAGGCAAAGTGAATCTAACGAGAATCTGAGCCGTGATTAAGTTTCCAACAATCTAGCAAGTAGGTAGGATGATATCTGGTCGTGTCATGAGATCTGAGATGCCAAACAAGTATTTTAATTTTTTTACTGTTATTTGCTTTTTCAAATTATTTTCAGACTAAGCCTCTCGCTGAATAAGCGGTTGCGGCTTCTATTTACTTTTTAGTATTTTAATTAGTTTAATAGGAAATCGTGACAACCCACAACCGCTAGAACTACACATATTACTAGATTAGGTAAAGCAACGCGTCCCTGCGAACGATCCTGTAACTTATCACTTGCTATACTACACTTGACCGGGTTCTCTGCCCGTTAGTGTGTGTTTAGTTTGAGGTAATTACTTGTACAACTTTTATAAATTTTAAATACAACGAAAAACACCCATCAGTAAGACATCGGCAGATCATGATCCGGAGTTGATGCACAGTTTTTGGTATCGCATCAGTGGAAAGAGCAGGTTATCGGGAAATTCAAGTAAGGCTGTAGATATTATCGATCCAGTACATAGATTGCTTCATAGGTTAGTAGGGTATAACTTCAGACACCGTTCCATGAACTGGGACAAAGTATACCTACAAGATGCACAGATGTTGAGGTTTTGGATCGAGGGTGCACCCTTTGATTACTGCATGGCTCCACTCCTCTTGGCCCGTTACCTCCAGACTCACAGAGATGAGAAGATAGTTGGGGGACATTTTATCTCAAACATCTATATTACTTTGGGATTAGAGAGCACAAAGCTGGACTGCTCAGTAATGAAGAAAATGGACGTCTAGGATGTAAAGGATTTGATTAAAACGAACATTTTGGACAAGAAGGGACATTTGTTGAGTAGGCAGAGCACCCCAGCAGCTGATGATATAGATATGGAGACAGAGGAGCAGGCAAATGTGCACCCCAGGGCAGCCGAGGCAGGAGAGAGCAGCAGATCCAGAGCAGATGTGGATACATTGGCAGCAGAGGTTGAGAGGCTACAATTGCAGCAACGTGAGGAGCAGCAGTACATAGGGACAGCGATGGGCTATATGATGTACCACACCCAGCACTATCAGCCTGTGCATGAGGGATATGCACAACAGCTTTTCCCCAACATGCTTCCACAGTACAGACCTCCATCAGTATACGAGGTGAGGGCCCCATTCTATGAGCAATACTATCCGGGCCCACCATTCCATCCACAGACTACCAGCACTACCACGGGCTTTGACACTGTTACATTCAACAGGAACCCTACCAGGGGTTTCGATAGGCATTTCTTTGATCATAGTGCAGGTACCTCCACTGGCGGCGTTGATCGTATTGATGTTGATGAAGATGGAGAGGAGGACATGTAGCTGTTGTGTAGCTGATGATGATGGTGATGCTATTTGGTTTCTGCTGATGATTCTGACCTGCCATGACATTTCATTTCATTTGATCGAGTGGATGTGAGGTTTTTAAACAATCCCAAACAATTTCTCTTTCTCTCTCTTTATTTCTTCTAATGATGGTTATGTATTCGATGCCCGCCTGCGAGCGGATGAGACAATTTTCTTCCCCCAACCCCCGATAATTCTTTTCATGATTAGTTGACTAGGTGCAGGAACAATTGACGAAAACAATACTTATGCTTCATTTTACTATTTTATGATATGATGATATTGATGTCTTTGTTGAGATTTTGGTTGAGTAACTAGTGACAGTGAGCATAATTAGTGAGGAGTGATTACAACAGGTTCTATGGAAGAAATGCGGCATAATCCCGAGAAGTTTCGTTACCCTTTTACTTCTTTATATTAGTTTTCCCATTTTTCCTTTATGCCGTAGTTTTAGTCATTACAATGGGGACATTGTAACATATAAGTGTGGGGGGAGAAGTGAGAAAAATAGGAAAAATTTCATGATTTTTAGTCAAAAGCATAAGATTTGGAAGTTTAATTTGTTAAGTTTTAGAACTAGTGAATAGTTGGACAAAAATGATGAAAATCTAGTTATTGATATGGTTATGTTTAACATCTCATAAATCCTTAGCACGAGTTAGTCTACCCTAAGTGATAAGCAATGTTTTATGCATGATAAATTGGACTTAATTGAAAACGATTGATAGTATGTATTAGAGAAAATGGTAGCAACTTCATTTGTAGTCTTTGTAAAAATAAAATAATAACTACCGTGTGAGCTTGAACTTTTGGATTTATGGATACCCTTAAATTTCAGGAAATGGTTTGTATCTAGTGCGAGTTTTTGATGATAATATGGACCATCTAGGGATTTATCGGCTAAATTGTGCTTAACAATAAAATATACCATTCGATAGCTGGTATATCTTAAAGGGGTGTAATGTGCTTAATATGAGTTATCTAGCTGTGTTTGGAAATGAAAGAATGAAATAAATATAAATATAATTGGTCAAGTTATGTCGCTCTGCGCGTGGGGAACCACCGACCTGTCACCGCTGTCTTGACCACCTACACAGTTTAGTACCTAAATAATAAATGGTATGCACCCTGACTTGAGTTAAGTTATGTCTCTTTGTTGCAATGCCTGCAGACCTGTTCACCTCTGTCTTAACTCATAAAGATGTTTATCTTGGATTGTAATTACCGGATGCTCATTTATTAATCAAACTAGTGCACATCATGGAATGAAAGTATTTTCATTGGAACAAGCAAAACACATTAATAATAAATAATAAACGAGGATTACTTATGAAATTGTTGCAATTGATCTTTACTAACTATCAATCATGGTAAATGGAATTGAAAATGATTGCATGACACATTTGCGTAATCGATAAAGGTATGCACGAAATAAGTGTGGGGGAGGAAAAGAGATGTTAGCTAAAACCAATTATCATATGTTCGACGTAGCGTTGTAAACCAACGAATCCTGATTTGTCCAACTAGTTCTTAACTTGTTCTTTAATTTTCATAAAGAGGATTTGCTTGAGGACAAGCAAAGGTTTAAGTGTGGGGGAGGAAAAGAGATGTTAGCTAAAACCAATTATCATATGTTCGACGTAGCGTTGTAAACCAACGAATCCTGATTTGTCCAACTAGTTCTTAACTTGTTCTTTAATTTTCATAAAGAGGATTTGCTTGAGGACAAGCAAAGGTTTAAGTGTGGGGGAATATGATGAGTGATTTATTTGTGACTTTTTCCCCATTCGTTCGGCACGTATTTTAGGTAAAAATGAACTGTTAGTATGAACTCTATGGTACTTAATGACATTGGGTTTGTAAACAGGTTCGATGTTGGAGACTACCTTTAGTTGGAGTAGAATTAAGTAAAGAAGATCAAGGATGGAATTCGGAAGACTTAAATGAGAAGATTTGGAGCTGAAACAAGAAGGCGTGAACAACACGGAGCTTCCAGCGCCGCTGGAAGTCAAGAGGCAGTCCAGCGCCGCTGGAATGTACAGGAAGCAGTCCAGCGCCGCTGGACCATTGCCAGCGCCGCTGGCACCATCAGGCAACACCCCCAGCGCCGTTGGTGGCTAGGTCGGCAGAGTTAGGGTTTTTCGCATTTTGCCTATAAATACCCGGTTATAAACCCTAAAATCATATCAGAGGCACATAGGTCGAAAGTGACGGCTAAGAGTCGAAGATCAAGGTTCCTTGAGCACTCCAAGGCAGATCTAACATCATCAAACATCAAGGAATCCAACCTCGTGATTCATAATCACCCGGTTTCAATTCTTTTTCTCTTTTCAGTTTCTCTAGATTTTATGTTATTTTATTTTGTCAGATTGTTCATGGCTACTCAGTCTATGAGTAGCTAAGTTACTAGACATTCGTTTGGACGTGATGTAAACATGACTTGATTGTTGATTATGGTTGATTGTTGAACTGTTTTCTATGCTAAATCGCAGATCCATATTTGTTTGAATCTGATTTATTGTTGGTTTTCATATACAAACTTATTTTACTGATTTGTTTGGGTCGATCTGGCCGACGGCCTTAGAGTCATTTAATTTGTTTGAGAAACGTTGATCGGTCTTTAATTAATGTAATCATTTGATCTACAACTGGACATTTGATGGGAAACTGATAATTGATTCAAACGAGTATGTGTTTATATTAGGTTATTTTAGTTGATTTGGCGAACGGAAACCGAATCCGGATGACTAGAGTAATCAGTGTCTTTTGAATTTAACAAGGATTTAGACTTACATAGAAGATTTTAGTCATAGTTACAAACTCAGTTTTTACCTTAACAGGAACTCATTGAAGGGTTTGACCAGTCGAAAGGCAGTCAAGCTAAACAATTTAGTGAATCTAACGAGAATCTGAATGTGAAAAGAGTCGTTCAACAACTTCAATCGTAACCACTTTCAAGCATGTCAATCAAAACCAAACGAATGTCAGTTTTTACATATATTGCTGTTTTCATTTCTTATGCATTTTAGTTAACTAGGAAACCCCCAAAAAGCTGTAGTTTCATTTTTAGTATTTTAATTTCCTTAAGTCAGTCCCTGCGAACGAACCTGGACTTACCTAGACTATACTATTACTAGACAGGGTACACTGCCCTAGTTGTGTGATAATCTAGACTTAGTAGCTCCTTGAATTATAAATTTAAAACTTAGAATTTTCACGCATCAGCGAGCGGTAGTGGTAATTGATGTAAAGGTATTTTTGATCTAAATGGATAGTAGAGATATCTTAAAAGATTAAAAACTCATTGTGTAAATTAATTCATTAGAGGTATGATGGTTATTTCGCATCTTTTTTTTTTCTAACTTCTCAACAAGAGTGTATAATCTTTATATAGTAGCGTAGATAAACATCATTTAACTAAACATCTTCTCAGAATTAATACAATATATTATTTCTTCAAAAGTTAAGAATAATCCCTTTTTATAATAAATTATTAAATTTCAAAACAAAAAAGTTCTTTTGTTGCAGATAAAAGCAAAAGCTTCCTCTAAGTTATCATTTTAGCTCATTAGTTTATAATAGTTTTAAACGTATTGTTTTTTTTTTCTTTTCAAAAGATGATTTTGCTTGAAGCTTCGTGTCGTGATTCGACAACGGAAGGTCTAGCATACGTTGTCTTAACGGGTCCGCGCTAAAAAGCTCTCTCAAAGCAGAAGTTTCTATTTTAAATACCCGATGGGTTAAAATCCCTATTAATCCGTCCGAAGTCACGATGATTAATATTATAACACTTTTAGATAACTTGCTATCAACTTTGAAAATAGCATTCAATGTATTGCATTTTGTTTGTTTGTTGTAATTTTTTTATACACATCATTACAAAAACTACATTTATTTAAATTTATAATTAGTTATACAATTGTTAAGAATATATTCACGATTACCTTTGACATTTTTCATTGAATATACCAAGATAGTTATGTAAATATATGATTTACAAGTTACAAAATATATATAAAAACTAACATAATAGTATAACATTAATATACTGTAGATAATACAAAATGTTTTATACGCATTTAAAATTTTATTATTTGTTAGTCATTCAAATTGTATAATTTTTAGTGTATGATACATTACAAATTGATGAAAATCATTATGTTTATTATATTTATAAGCAGTTAAGCTAAGGGGAAAAAAACCTTACAAATATTTTGATTTATTACGTGTCTTGTTAGTTTTTGTTACCCTTATGTTATAGTACATGTCAGTTAAGTTTGATGTTAACATCAAACAACCTCTTATAGTTATATCCAATCCGCTCATATCCAAAGCATGGTAAGCTAGTTTTTGGATAATGTGTACTAGCAAATAAAGAAAAAATATATATTTAAATGGACAATCAAATTAGATATTTTTTCAAGTTATATTGAAAACTGTTTTTCTTGACAGAGTCGATTCATAATTTGGAATGACATAATTTGATAGTCACCTTTGCAATAAAATAATTCACTTCTATAAGTAGTAGTTCCAGTGCATCTTGAATTGAGTATCTATTAAAATACAGTAAAATAAATTTATTCTGATAATGTTATTTTTACAAGTTTCCTTTTTTTTAAAAAAAAGTTAATTACCGTTCATAAGGAACGAAATTGGAAAGAATGGCAAACTACATAGACATGGCAAACTGTTTTTTTTTTTTCAAGTTTGTTTATTTGGTTGAGGTTTTTGTGTCTTAATGGTAAGATTCTAATCCTGACATACGTGTAATGAGGTGATTTACAGGTAATTTTGACATAAGGGTAAACCGGTAAAAAAAAAAAAAGAAAAACAAGATTCAAAAGCAAAAAAAAAAAAAAGAACTGAATGTGTCAATAATATAATCAGGTATAAGATATGTACGCCGGTCATGATTTCATGTGGCCATAGTGACAATTTTTGCATGTTGTTAGTTGATGTATCGTAAAGCAGACAAGAATCTGATTTTAACACAAACTAACGTTCACATATTTTTATTTACCTTCAAATATACGAGTAAAACAGTATTGTTTTCATTTTTACAAATATATATTTTCCTTTCAATCACAAATAAACATAAACTAAAACATTGGTAGGTACATATATCCCAAACAAATAATTCATTTGGTTTAATTTAAATAAGCATGTCATCATCATTTATGGGTAAGACAACTTGGGTTCATTGTTTCTTGATGTCTATGTTGACCATATATACATGTTGCTTTCGTCTTTGTTTTATTTGTGCTCGCTTGATTCTCAAAATGCATCGACATATATTTATTAGTTTAGATACTGTTAGTTTGTTTCTGAGAATAAAAGTGTTAGGTTTAAGGTTTTATTTTTAAAATTTTATCAGTTTAAAAGTTATATATTAAAAATAAATCGACAAAATATCAAATACGCATATTTAACATAAGACTGTTGGAATCAAGTATATAAAGTAATAAAACCTTTCCCAATGTTAAGCATCACTTCCCCATCAGTTAATAACGTGGCATCACTTATTTACTGGCACAAAACTTATACACCTCTATCAACGGGGTCTTATCACTTTATTTTCTATTATTATCAATAAACTAAACACAATAGTTTATAGCAAAAACACATATTTATAAAATAAAAACATTACATTAATAACAAAAACATTACTTTTATACCGAATAAATTACATTAATAATAATATAAAAAAAACGATTAGATTAATAAAAACATTAACTACTCATCGTTATCTCATTGGTCAAACTGAGGAGCATACTAGAGGCACAACTCTAGTACTTTTTCAAGCTCTTTCCCATCCTTTCTACTTAAACCATCGAGTGTTGTTTGAAGGAACTTGAACGCATTTTTGTTTTGCCGCCTTTAGAAGAGTTTCCAGGGCCTCTTGTTGAACCCCAACGACTTGCGTAAAGTTACTTACGTGTTTCATAGTTCGAATATGGGGTGGAGGTGGTTGATATTGATATGAATGCGGCCGCGGGGTGGTGGTATAACCAGCTATGATAAAATTGTTGGAAAAAATGATTTGAAAGTTTACATGAGAATGTGATAAATTTATAAGTTACCTTGTGATTGATTGTTCCTATGACATGATAGTGTATATATACTTGATATAAATTGTATAAAATGGGACAAAGAGTTATATTATTTTCTTGTATGTATTAATGTATAGACTATAGAGTAAAAGTGGAATTTTTTATTTATTTAAAAAATCAACATCTATAAAGCCGTTTAGAGAAAATGGTAAAAAATAAATTAAAAATGGAAACATAAGACCACAAGTCTAATTACAAACTCGCCGCTTAACCAAAGGGATCAAACTGATGCACAACCGATGGTCATGATGTACATTGGTCTGATAGGTAACCGATGAAGAGCCCATTTGGAGGGGCCTAATTGATAGATTCTTTGTTACTATAGCTGGCAATTTGAACCCGCAGGACATAGTTTGGGTTTGTTTGGGTAAAATTTTATCTCCATGGGTTTTGTTGGGCAGTGATTAATTTTGAGAGACGGGTCATATTGGGTAAAATTAAGAATTCTAAATATATATCTGCGGGTCGAGCGGGTTTGAGCGGGTGATATAGTGATGTTTACAAATCTGGAAATATCACAAGATAATTGTATATTGAAGTACATACTATATTTATGCTATCATGCAACAACAACAACAACAACAAGGGTACCCAATCCCAGCATAAGCCGGGCTATGGGGGAGGTATGATGTAGACAGACCTTACCCCTACTCAAAGGTAGGGAGGCTGCTTCCAGATCCACCGAAGTGGAAGGGACCTCCGGCCCGAAAGTAAAAAATAGGGTTAGATCCACCGGATTGGAGGTCTAAACCAGATCTCAATCTCAACTCTCGATCTCACGTTCTCATCTCGATCTCAAGAATAAAAGATTTTCAATCTCAGATCTTAGATCGGAGAAAAAAAAGCCGTTAGAATTGAGAGAGAAAGAGAGTAGAGAGAGAGAGTAGAGAGATAAGAGTAAATGATGCTCAAAAAGCGAGAGTTGAGATAAGAGTAAATGATGCTCAAAAATGCTATCATGCAATTATGCAAATATTGTTGTACACTTATACATCGGAGAAAAATAAAGCACAAACTACAAACGATGATTCCACAATTGCATACGAGAACCATTCAAGATTGACCAATAGAGGTGGTCTCCAGGAAATGGTAATCGACAATCAAAGCTAAAGTAAGAATATGCATATATGTAACTAACCATATACCAATAACGATGACATATACAAGTAACGATTTTGATATATACAAACTTCAAACAAAGAACAGACTTTCAGATCCAAAAGCCGACATTTGAAGCAGTTAAAAAAAGGAGAAAAAACCATCAAGCAAAACATTCAGGCAACATCTGGACAAAAGGTCTCCTTTTTTTCTTGACCTTTTAAAACCTCCTTTTTTTCTACATTATAACACAACAAAACAAAAACCAAGAGTTCTGTCTAACAGATAACTTCCAGTTAAAGTAGCAAAAAAAGGTTCAATTCCCTTCCTAAAGATCAGTTATATCTGGTATATTAGCATCTAATGATCATCCCGCATTTCGGACTAGCTCTTTGTTTATACATGTTCATCACGAAACTCAGGCTGATAGAGGGGGAAACTCGTCTTCATTCTTCAGGTGGAATGAATTATCACCATTGCTAAACACAAGCAATGTAATAGATATGAGCAAAACACTCGAGAGCACGGGTGGTGAATCAGATAGGTAAATCATAAAAGGATGGTACTAAAAAGGTAAAAAGGGAATGAGTTACTAAAGTAACATCAGTTTTGTAATATATCTAAAACACTAATTACTTAGAACGAAAATACATACTTTTTGGGTTGTGTTTCATCAAGTTAGACATCCCATCTTTGGGCTGTGTTTCATCTCTAATGGATTTAGATTTGCCCGCAATGTACATGTAATGCATAGAACTTCCTTAATCATTCAATTAAAAAGTAATACTATTACTGAAATAATACAATTTTGGAAAACCTATTTGACGCACTACTAATTTAACAGGAAGTGAGGTAAGACACTGTGTTTCTGGTCAACCCAACCCGTGCCAACCTTACCTGAACCTAAGTAGTTAAAACCTGCGATTTCGGTGTTTCGTTCAAAGACTGAACTCTGTGGGATCTGGAATTTCGGTAATTATAATGTTATGCAATATCTATATATATAAATAATTAATGCTTAATACTTAATAGAAATATCAAAAGTCAAGCTTATAAGTGTCAATATTTGATAGATTAGTGATAATACTTGTAAAAATTAGTGTTAATGTTGTGTTTAAGTTTGGACCCAAAAAAAAAATTTGAAAATTAAAAAAAAAAAAAAACTAAACCGAAATTCCACCGAAATTTCGACCAAAATCAGTGGGATTTCAGAATTTGGACCGAAAATTGACCGAAAATTTCGTTGACCGAAATGTTGACCAAAACTTGGACTGGGATCCCACCTTAGGAACGAAAACCAAAATCCCACTGGGATCCCACCGAAATTGACTACATAGACCTGAACCCAATTTGACCAATTACAAACCTATGAGAGCCCCCCATTTTGCCACCTCTACAAAAAATGAAACAAAAAGTAAAAAACAGATATCAGCAGGATTACCTCCCCTGTAATCTGCCATTTGCATTTACTTTTGGACTTGGCACACAATGGAGAGATGCCTCCATGTTAGATGGGGTCTCAGGCACAGCCCTAAAAGTTCCAAACTCAAGTTTCCTTGGTTGGTTCAAATTACTGTTGGTGGTTGAGTTGGCGGGGCAAGGCAGCTGGTGATTTTGGTTGAATAAATGTCCATTGACATCGCCTTGTTTTGGAGACTGTACAAATTGGATTTGGTTTGCATATTTAGCTTCAACGACCAATTTTGGTTCACCAAACCCACCACGACGATGCTGGGGCTGACCATTAGAGATTGTTTGCCCATTGCCCCTTCCTCTCCCCCTTGCATGTGGTCTATCCTTGCATGTATTACAGTTCTGCAAGAAGAAAGCATTAATCAGATAATGGATGCCACGTAATAAGGCTTCTATTTCTAGGATTAACAATTTAACATGTTGATTTAGACCATATCTTTCTTGGATAGCTTTCATGTTAAAATGCTTACTCATTATTTAGTTCCGGTGGAGCGGTAATCCAAGTACTTTGACAAGGTATGCACTACCATCGGTCCATCACAAATCATTAATTTGTTTGATTACACATTTACACCACGAAAAGGTTCATGGTATGCCAAATGAATATGCGAAATTTTGTCACATGACATAGTATTTTGGTCCTTTTGGACATCAAGAGGTACAGATACACCATATCTTACTTGAAATGTTCTCATGTAAAAATCAAATCTTTTTTGAAAACTAATATTGATGAGGTTGTTGTGGATTCCAGATTTATCAATCAGCTACGAAATACCACCACAGATTTTACTTTCATACTACTCTGATTTACACTACAGAAAAAACTGCGGGGTGTGCACATGCATATCCTGCCTTTTAAGCAGGTCTGCCACATGGGTCCCACCAGTCCCTGATCAGATGAAGTAAAAACATGTTACACATTGTCACGAGAACTCCAGAAGGCGACATATCTGACCCATATTTGAACACATGGATCGTTTATGGTTATATATTATCGAAAAACTGACAAGATACACTGAGAGTGACTGACAATCGCTCAGAGTGAATTAAAATGTAAAAACTGCTAAATCGCTTTATATAAAAGTATCTATAATTGTTGAGACTAGACACAATGCAGCTTTCGAAATCAAATGTAACACGTTTATAATTTCTAGACCTTACCGTTCTGACACATACGACCCAACAACCTGTTTTCACATCTCTCAATTTTTTATAGGATAGAGGGATTTCACATATGTTATAAGGTCATGTAGAAATAGAAAATCAAACAAAACAAACATAGAAAAAAGAGAGAATATACCGTAATAGGAATATAGGGCCCAGCCCCGCCGACCATAACATTGCGCGGGGTGCGCTTGATGCCATTGAGGTATGTGGAGTGTCCCATCACTACACCATTTGCATTAACTTGAGAACCCGAGTTCCGCCGGATAGCCACCCCCGACCATGAATGAGTAGCAGGGTCCCAATGATTCTTATTTCCATAAGGTGAAGTAGGAGGACTAGGACGGACTATATTTGTATTCAACGCGTAGCCATGGCACCCTTGACCATACAACAGACTCCTTATGTGAGCATCATAGTCCCCTGTGAGATCAGAAAACGGGTCCAAAATTTCGGTTTCGCCAATACTATCATTCTCAATAACGTCATCCAATAAACTATCAAAAGATCTGTCATTATCATTCTTCCTGGCACATAAGCAAAGGGAATCTCCATCCACTATAGATGCACCTCTCTCCATCCATTGCTCAAGGGCCGTCTTCTCACCAACAGACTCCGACTCCTTGTTTTCAAGGAGAGGTTCTTCATCTAAGTTAAATTCGTTGCATAAAGCACCACTCTGGTCATTTTGCAAGCTCATAGAATGGGTCTCGCCCAAACTGGATACATCATTCATATAGTCATCAAGATCACTATTTGAGAATCTTGAATATATATCATCCTCGTGATAGGCTTCACTAGGGGACGAAAGGGACAAATTGCCAAACCCATTAGCACCAAGTACTAAAGCAGGAGCTGGGCCGTACTTAGGTTTATGCCTCTGCAAGGTATTTCTAAAGAACATCTTGATCTCATCTCCAGTATTGCTGCTTGGAAGTTTCAAGATTTTACCAAGCCTCCGAGCCCCGTATCTAAATGCACTCCGTATCCGATAATAATTTCCTATAAGGACCGAAATGATTTCACATTAATGGGGCGTTAGGGTGTGCATTTTGAAAGTGATTATGTGATCATCAGATGTGCAAGTGTTTGCCAAATTCTGTTTATTTACATAATATGTGATGAAAGAAAAAGAAGACATTTCGTTAAATGGGAGTACAAGACTCAAATGAAGTTGAAGAAATATAGGTAATTTAACTTTACCCTTGTATAATCAATTATGTGCTGGTATTAAACTAATTATTCAAAATTTGATTTGTTCTCTACATAACTAGACAGCCAAAACAGAATCAAATATCTGAAGTCCATTCGACAAAATCTTTTGGAAAACGATTTAAAAAGGAGTATAAAGAAGAAAAGGCTATGTAGCACCCTAATCAGTATCATCACGCTTTCATAACTCATAGAACAAATAAGAGTTTACCTTTGTGGACACTTCGTCCAAGATTGTTATTTGCTTTTAATGGATCAATTATATTGAGATTCTTCAAAATAAAACCTCGCAGATCTGTCTCAACCCCTTTGGAAGGCACTATGAACATGTCCATACAGTTCTTCCTAAATTCCGCACAGAGCAGAACATCAGTTCTTTGGTAGCCTAGAGATTCCCCTGGAAAGGAAGAAGAAAGAGCAAATCACAAAGCAAGAACAAGATATCATACAAAATGGCATATTTCTATAGGTAACGAAACAAGTGGGCCAGGAAGAACGGGTAACAAGTCAAAATGAGTACAAGAACTTTAAAGATATTTTAGGTCGGGTTGGATTGACCAATCAATACTTTCTTGTCCATCAAACTATATTTCTTGCTCTAAACAATATACTTGATTTGAAGTGAGAAGGTCCTACTTTTTTAGCACGATTTAACAAGCCTTTTGACCGAGACCGATCGTAGTCGAGCCTTAACCTATTACCAGTTGAAATATGGGGACAGGGGACTGAATGCTGAGTGATGGGTGAAATTGCTAACATAACTGGACTGATCTTGACAGAACCTTTTCAAACAGATCCTGGGTTCTTAACTGTTTCCACAGCTACAGATTATTCATCTCAAAAGCAATGTATGAGGTTGTAAATACTTGAGGTCGCTTGGCGACTCAACTACTTAACTGTTGACCTATCTGACCTATATTGATAAAATGTAACCCAAATTGACAAGTTTTCACATAAATGGGTAGAGTTTTAGAGATTGCACCCTCTACTTAGTTCTTACCAGCTATGTTAGGAAGGGAAGATTTGCAAACTGGACCATCCAAACTGACGCAAAAGTTATCCCAATCAAATTTGGCATAATAATCCAAAAATCTGTAGAGAACCTAAAAAGGGGGATCACTGATCATTAGGGGATTTGCCATTTGTGCATACATTGTTGCTCGCAGATATGCTTATGAATGAAAAGACAAAATAAGTTACCTCTAAAGGGTCGTTTAAAGAAGCATGAAATACATGGAATATGTACAGGACCAAAGTTTCCAATGCGTAAGTAGATATCAAGCCATGATGAGCACCGAGTATACGGCTTTCGTAGTAACACCATGCTTTAATTAGAATAATGCTGCGCTTGAATAGATGATCTTTGCCAGCAAGGCGGTCAACCTGCAACAAAAAAGTATGAATTCCAAAAAAATTCATTCGTCTTTCCTTAACTTTCTAAGATCAAATAACACCATTATGGCATTATTAAGATTCTAGTCTCACTATTTCAATAAAAAAAATTTAAGAGGTTGCAAGCACTTAAATACATTTCGAGTCATTTTTGTCCCATCCAACCCTTTTCACTTTAGACTAGGTTTTTATAGCTTAGCTATCAAGTCATCAACCCATCAAATCAAACCATTTCAGATATGAATAGTTAAAATTGCCCCATCCACCTTTGATGAGTACTTATGCGAAATTCCCTTTAAACTTGGTGTAGGTCACATAGCCGTGGACCTAGTTTGTAGCGTAAAAAGATTATAATATATTATGGTAGTGCACACCCGGGAAAGATACACTAAATGGTTAAAAATGACACAATCTACTTTCCTCACCCCATGCAAAGGCCGGAGGTCCTTTTCTATCATTTAGATAGAACCTGGAAGCAGCCTCTCTACCTTGGTAGAGGACAATGTCTACATCTCAACCTCCCCCATACACAGTCGTTGTAATGGGACCCAAAATCCATGGAAGACGGCATTGGGTGTTCACTTTACTTTTTACTTTTGATGTAGACAACTTATGCAAAATTCACTCATTAACATGATCAAGTTCACACACTCACATAGCCATGATCCGACAATTTGTAGTATCAAAGACTGATACTTTTATAATAGTGATTACTCTTAAAAAACCTCCTATGGCAGTGCCTACCTTGATCAAAAATAGCATAGGCTAAATATTAAAAGTTGACAAAATATTTAAGAGCATACCTGTTCAAGAAAACACAGTGTACAAAGTCCCCCTAATTGATTGAACGATATATCTATGACAATATCTTGGACAAGACACTTCACAAGCTTGACCTGCATAGTTGGTGTAAAGATATGAAGATGGTTATAAGGCACATTTAGAATATCACGATTTATACTTCATATACAAGAACATACCACATAAAAGATATAAAAGCTGGCTTAGATCCACAAGCTGAAGAAAAGATGAATGAATCTTATTTACGAAAGTGGCATAGGGACAAGTAAAAAGAGAGGTACACATTAGCAACCTAACAAGAATATTAAAGTTGGAAAAAGGGCGGGGTGGGCGGAATGTGAAACCAGTCAAAACAGGTTAATGCCAGATGGGAGCTTCTGTATGGTAAAGCTATGTTAACCAGAACACCGTTTGTCCATGATTGTTGAATTATTAATATATCAGTAATGTATCAAATATGATCACACAATATACTATGTCAAATTGTCAATAATAGTCTGGGTTTCAAATAAGATAATTTAGAAAGATTTACAAATTAAAAACACACTAGTCTGGGTTTCAAATAAGATAATTTAGAAAGTTTTACAAATTAAAAACACACTATGGATGACATCTGACCTATTCAGTGAATTAGCCTCATTTTCAAAGTTAGCTGACTTTTTTCTTTTGGTGTTTGACCTGTTATAATTATAACACAAACCGGATTGTCGCCCCTAAACGACATCCTCCAAAAATTGTACATATAGACAAAAAGGAGTAGTGTTACAAAGATAACCTCAGCATCGATGAATTGGGTATCTTTCACTCGAAATTCAGTATTTCCTTTCAGCTCTTCTTCCTCAAGAACACGGAGAACATCACGAGGCAGAAGCTCATCCAAATTAGGAGTACTAAGGACCGTTAGATCAATGTCTCCATCGGGAAGATAAGTCTTGAGTGGAACAGAACCATATGGGAATACCTACAACAATGCACCGGAAATATTAGATAAAAAAACATTCAGTATATAGTACTCTGGATGACATTCTAAGTCATTAACTTAATGAATCACAGACAAATGATTAAAAGAGCTACCATGGCACAATCAGGCAAACATGGCAACAAATGATAGCAATATTTTTTCTTTTGTTTTTCTCTTGGGCATCGATGACAGTCTTCATGTAATAAAAAATACACAACTTGCTGGGATCAAGTCTCCACGTCCCATCTAGATTTTAATTATGCATTGTCAAAAGCGAAGGCGACCTCAAAGCGCAAAGACCCCAAATAGGGCGAAGGCGAGAGGCGCAAAAAAAGCGCACGCCCGGAAAAAAAAAAGCGCACTAAGTAAATAAATATAAAATATTTATATATAGTGAAAAATAATAGTAAAAAAAATCAAATGTCATTTATAAAACCAAATATCATTCAAAAAATATAAACTTTTCAACCAAAAACTTCAAATTATTAGACTATTATAAACATATATAAAAAAAAAACATAATTTTTTCTTCCCCCCATTTTATATTTTCACTCTCTTCTTTTATCTTCTTAAACGACTATAGTCACTCATTTTGGCCGGAAAACATTAGATCTAGCCACGATTTGGCCGGATCTTGAATGATTTGGTCGAATCTTGACCCATTTGACCATTTTGACCGCCGTTGACCACCACAGTTGACCGTCGTTGACCGCCTTTTTCATGGTCGACTTGGGCCTAGGGTTTCAGGCGCTGGAGGTGCGCCTCGCCCGCCTTTTGCGCCTAGGCGCAAGAGGCGCTCGCCTTTGACAACACTGCTTACAAGAGATTCCATAATAGTTGCTAATTTCTGAAAAATCATAATACTTATATTTGTCCTTTTCATTCATGTATTTTAAAAAATAATAATTATAAAATAAGTGTTATAAAATAGAATATTTAACCTTGTCCAAATGAAAAAATCATTGTCGAAAACATATGTACTTTCGGGTTTATGTATCTAGATAGATGATAATTGGAATAAGTTGTTATGAAATGCAATATTCTTACGGTCCCAGATGAGACATATACTTTCTTCCTGCACCAGACAACAAAACTAGCTTTTTAACCCAAACCATAAGTTATAAATCGAAGTGGTGTTAAATTTCTTTGAAAAAAAAAACAATCAAGGATCTCCGACATCAATTGCATACTCCCAAGATCTCTTATCTAAAGCCATATTTTTAAGTATATATTCACTACATAGATGAACAAAGAAAAAGACTTTAGTGCACTGAAATGTTTAATCCATCAATCAGGGAAACACTTGAGAGAAAAACAGAAACACTATAATTAAAATTGGTTTATTATGCTTTTACGTTGTTTATTATGTTCAAATAATTCTTATATGTTATGTTTTGTTGGTTATTCTCTAAGGTGTGCTAGGTCGTATGTTCTGTTATTCTAAGCTTTTCCTTAATGTAGCCATGTGATACTCGGTCGAAAAGTATGGTTACTTACCTCTTACACTCACATGTTCTTTCCACATTTGGCCAGAGGTCCTTATGGAAGCAGACTCTTTACCTTTGGTAGAGGCAAGACTGTCTACATCTCAACTCCCTCGTACCCCGCTTAAGCAGGGATTGGGTACTGTTATTGTTGTTACTATAATTAAAATTAGATGTATCAACCGACTCCTGAACTTAGACAACCACTACAAACTTGAGCTACAACAAGAAAAAGGACCCACTTCGTGAAACAATTTATGTAACTCATAAGTTGATATAAATAAAATATCAGATGAATAACTCGGAAAAGGTGAATACAACAGAACAGAAAAAGGAGGTAACTAACTCATAAGTTGATATAAATAAAATATCAGATGAATAACTTATGCATACAGGCAGGAATTGAAGTGAAATTTAGACTCTCAACCTCTCATATTATCTATAAATGTACCAGAACTCATTATCTTCAATCAAGAAGAAGAAGGATGTGCAACGATAGCATCAACATATAATCAAAATTCCCATATTGTTCAACATTTTATCATATCTATAGTCAACTTCTATCTTTTTAACATCAATTCCATAACTCATCTAAACATACTGCCACCAGAAACCAACAGTCTAACACTCAACTTTTAAAACAAAAAAAAAATAATATCGACTGTAGCCTCCAAAACTCCCATTACGATAATTAGTAATTATCAAAAACATGCACAACAACTCACCAATAAACGCTAAAACTCCAAGTACACTAAAAAGAAAGTGAATTTCTTTAACAAGAGCAAATCGATCATCTAGCTACACAAGATAAACTCCATTAGACATACCACATGTTCTGAATGTGCAATTTAAAAATGATTATCGTCACTTCGAAAAACTTCACATTTATATCGACAATAAGCTTCCAGCAACTTCTTACTTATTATTTCGGCCTTAAACCATCATATAAACTATAAACTTTTCTAATGAAATATTTACATTTACAGCTTATCATCCCGTTATCCGAACGTCCAAACACCCCCTAATTCATTATCATGTCACTTTTATCAACTAATGGCTGATAAAATTCAATAAGCATACATAAATATATCTAAATGCATTATTAAACTGAAACAACATATCAAAATTGTGACATAATTAAATAAATAAATAAAATATAAACCTCTAATCGAAGTTTGAGCCGAATAAGCCTCTGAACAAATTCAATAACATATCTCCTTTTCTCCTCAGAATCCAAAGTCGGGTGGATACAATTCAAAACTTCCCGGGTCGGGTCATCAGCTGCAACCCATGCCTCGTCCGGAATTGTATCCGGATCCGGATTGTTTAACGGTGCAGCAAATGTTGGCAGGTACGGGCGATCATCATCCATGCCGAGATCGCCCATTCAATTTCTCACAAAACAATTAAACCGAGGCGATGTATATATATACGTATATATAGTACGTATATGTGTATATATATATGTATATGTATAGTAACGCAAAAACCCTACGAAGAATTAATCAAATTAGGGTTTGCGAAGGTGAAAATGAACACATTACTGTAGAATTTAAAGGTGAAATTAGGGTTTATAGAGATATAAGAATACACACAGTAGTGTGTGTCTGTATGTGTAGCGTGTAGAATTCTGAGTTTAAGAGTTCAGACGGTTACTCCCCTTGATCTTTTCTTCGTGATCGGTTTTTATGACATGGATTTTTGGATATACATGAGATTTTGTATGTATAGGACTATAGGTTTTGATTTTTATTTTGTAATATTAAATATTAATTAATATAAATATTAATTAATACTCCGTAATAATTAAATTACATTTTTGGTCTCTCAAGTAGGCAGAATTTTCAGTTATTGCCTTTAAGTGAATTAATTACAGAAAAAACCCTGAAGTTGGTCAATTTTTTCAGTTTTTACTCTGCGACCAAACACCGTCTATTTGGTCCGTTAAGTGAGGGGCAAATTCATCATTTCGCTCTCCTTCTTCTTCTTCCATACTCAAACACCACCAGATCTTCATAACATCATTCTTCAAATTAAAAAACCCACCATTTTCAATCCAATAAAACCCCCAAATCCAAATAGATATTATACATATACATATGTACCGCTTTATTTTTTTGTATAGATATAGATATTACAGGAGTCAGGAGATATACTTTACATTTGGATTCTAGACGTCTCTCCAACTTTATATTCTTATTCTCTCATTAAACATCATAATCACCATTCACCACCATATCTATAATCATTCTGTTTATGAAGAAAAAGAACGTGGGATCAAGAACACGAAAGTCATGATGGTAGCGGATATGGAGGAGGTGACGGTGATGTCGGCTGCTTGTAACTTCCGGCTTGCAACCCCGGTGGATGATTTCGACAAAACCAATGGATTACCAAAAATGATTTTTTTGATCTAAAGTAAAAAAAAAAAATCGATCTTCAAGATTCCAGATCTTGTATACCTTTAAAACCCATTTTTACCTTTCTCTCTTGATTTTCAGATTTATAAATAGATTCATTTAAAAATTTAGATATGTGAGATTTGGGGGTTAGGGTTTGTTGCTGGACATAGTGGCGGCTATTGAAGCGATGATGGTGACTGCCAACCGCAAAGGAAGATACATAGATTCAATTTGCTCTAGTTATTGCTCCGGCTAAATCTTGGCTCCGATTATTGCTCTGCCCAAAGAAGAAGATGAGCAGCTATAAATATGTTTCTTTTCTACTTTTTTGTTTCTTCAGATCTACACAAAATATACATGGTTTAAATTTATTTTCATTTTTAAACTGTTGTTGTTAAGGTGTTAGAATGGTTGAAAGAAATTGGTGGGTTCAATGAATAAGAGAAACAAACAAAATTGAAGATGAAGTAGCTTGTTCCTTTTTGGCATGTACTACAATACTCGTCGAACAAATGAAAGAAATGAGATGATTTTTTTATTGAAAAAAATATTGTATTTTATTGTGATTGGTTTGTTGAATATCTTATTGTGTATTTGATTTATGGGTTTTAATTTTATTATACAAACAAAAGAATTTATTATGATGATGATTGAAATGAAACCTGGAAATGGTTTTGAGTTTGGAATTAGAAGAAGGAGAGCATGATGAATGACGAATTTGCCCCTCACTTAACGGATCAAATTGACGGCGTCTAGTCGCGGAGTGTGAATTGAAAAAATTGACCAACTTCAGGGTTTTTTCTGTAATTAATTCACTTAAGGGCAATAAATGCAAATCTTGCCAACTTAAGGGACCAAAAATGTAATTTACTCTAATTTGTTTGTATTTTTTGTCTGTATTAGATTGAAATTCTGAAAGGTAAAGAAAGAATGGATATGAGACGCGACGTGAAGAAAGCGAAGGGATGAGTTGGAAGTTGGAACAATTCGTAAACAACATGTGCTTGTTTTTGTTTCTAAATAATTTAATACAAAAAGATTTGATATTAAGGACAAATCTTTGAAGAAAAAGGTGTTAATTTGTTATTTTTTCCCTTAGGCCGTTGGCAACGTATGCGTGGAATGTGCGGCGTGGGTAGTCACTACGCGTGGAACACCGCCGCCGATGGGTGACCACGCATGGGTGGTCGAATATGCGTGGTAAAACCACTCGCATGGAACTTGGGTGCTTCTTGACCGTTGCCACTTAACGGCTATATTCCGTTGTTTTTTTTTTCTTTATATATATATATACACATCATCTCTTTCCCTTCCATTTCAAATCACACACACATCTATACGTTTCTATCTTTTACGATGTGGCCATAAGAATGAAAATAAGATTGGGGATATTTTTTATAGGGACAAGTATATGTGAATGTAACTAATTATGAACGAATGTTTATAGTGTGAAAAAATTAAAGTTGTGTTCATTGTATGCAGTAACTTTCAAATCTTGTCTATTGTATGTATTCGATCAATCAAAAACTTACAAGTGACAGGTTCTATGGTTGTCACATATACCCGAATACATACAATAAACAGGATCTGAAAGTTATTACATATAATGAACACAACTTTAGTTTTTCCACACTACAAAAATTCGTCCATAGTTAGTTACATTTACGGATACTAATCCCTTTTTTATATTTTTACTTTCATTTTCATTTAGAATGAAATATGTATTTGTTGTGTTTTTGTAATAAGTTTGTTAAAGTTTATATGGTTTTCACACGTTTAGTGCTTATAAAGCGTTAATCCTTTACTTTGTATCGGATTGAGAATGTTGTCAATGAGTTAAGTTTGATCAATAACATTAAAAAAAAAAATACAGTTTGTTGACCTAGGCACATAATAATGGGATTCAGACTCCTATCTCGATATACAAACCATGTGTGCAAAGTTTTTATACCAAGTATGTGATCGAGCTTTTTGGACCAAAGTCAAGGCTAGATATACATTTGTAATAAGTGTGATATTAAAAACAAGGGAAAAATCCATAAAAAGGTAACCTTTTTACACAAATTTTCTGTTAAAGAGAACCTATTTAGTTTTCGTCAATTTAAAGGACTCCATTTCTAAAAAAATTTCAATAAAGGGTATGTCGTTAGTTGTTGACGGACGACCCCCATTAAGTGTTACGTCACCGATGTCACGTCATCAGTTTTACTGACATGGCAGTTAACTTTGACTCACTTATATATATCAGTTTTATATAACCACATTACGAAATGATAGTAGAATGTTTGATTACGAATTCTTTAGGCACTTTATTTTGTGGCAAGAATTAAAACAATAGTTTGAATGTTGAAAATCTCTTTTTGCTTCTATGATCCGAATAAAACAAAACTAAAACTAAGAAACCTTCTTTTCACTTTTCGAAACCCGTTGTGTGCTGCTGCTGCTTATTCGTTTTTGATGCAGCCACCCCAAAGAGTTTTGGCGGCTGGTCCCACTTTCCGACCTCTCCTCTCACGTACCGACTCAAATACCAAAGGCAAGAAGCCTTTTGCGGCTCAACTTGCTGCAAGACTCCAAGTCTCCCCGGGCAAAGTGACCACTTTGTTGAATATCGTTATCCATTTAGAGTAGTAGTTCATTTGTGATTTTGTGCTTATAAATTGATGATTTGAGCTGTGAATCAGGTGCTACTAATCTGAGTTTTTTTTAGTGATGTAATAATTTGATTAGTATTTAAGTTTGTGATGAAATCTGGTAGATTATATCTTTAGTTTTGTTAAATTGTGTTAGGAGTTTAGAATGCACACCACCTGTTTGTGTTAATGCCTCAATGAACCATGAATGTCATTTGAGCTTTGATTTCGTATCAAGTTTGCGAAAAAGGAAATTATGATTTTTGATATATATAAAACTGATATATATATATATATATATAAGTCAGTCAAAGTCAACTGCCACGTCAGCAAAACTGATGACGTGGCATCGGTGACGTGGCACTTAACGGGGGTCGTCTGTCAAAAACTAACGACATACCTTTTATTGAGAAATTTTTAGAAATGGAGTCCTTTAAATAGACGAAAACTAAATAGGTTCCCTTTAATAGGAAATTTGTGTAAAAAGGTTACCTTTTTATGGATTTTTCCCTTAAATATACTCAACTTACGACAAAGCTTGCACTAAACTCTTCAAGTAGAGCTTCCATCTATTATGTCAAAAAAAATTTTTATCTCAACAACTTTAGTTTGATTTTCAAAAAGTTGTACGTATCATCTTATTTTTATTTATTTTTTTGAAATTAGGATCACTCAACGCAACGCTACCTTTTGCAATCAGTGACTGCGACGCGATCATATACCAAATACCCATATAAATTGGGAAAAACCCCATGTGGTGGGAATCAAACCCGCGATGTATACACATCCGGATGCCCTTACTACACCTGCCTGATGTCACTGGGCTAAAGTCATTGGACTCTTAATTTTATTTAATAGTCTATCTAAGCACAATCACATATATTCTATCTTCTACTGAAAATAGTTAGAAAAAATTGTGTTTGTATCTGCATGCTTTATACTCAATTATGAGGTTGCATTTTTTATGAGAGCTTCATAGCAATATATGATTGTCCAATTGTAGCAAAAAAGGTGAAGCTGGGAGGGGACACCTTAACCCCCGGTACATTTTGGTACCAGCCATGAAACCATCCCCAGCAGGCTGACTTCCTGGGCACTCCCTCATTTCACTATGGAATACACACACAAGAGTTTCAGGATCGAACCTGGGTCTGTGCATTGTAGCAACCCTCTTGTGAGCCCACTGGTTACTGAGGTCTGGGTACCACTGGGCTATAAGCCCATTGGTATATGATTGTCCAATAAGAAAGAACAAGATTTCATTGATTAAAGTTGTTTGGATTTGAGTTTTGACTTTTGAGTTTTGACTCACATTAAATTATTGGATGAAAAAGACGCAAACGATCAATCAATTGAGAACATAGGTGAATGTACCCTACGTCCCTACCCAATTAAAGGAACAACAAAGCACGACTCATACTTAATTATAACTTAATAATATAGATAAAACAAAGATACAGTGATGGTAATATGGTTTAATGAATTTTCATGCGTGTATTCGTCAAACTCTAGCACTATGCTTTGTTTATGTTGTTATATATACTTGTATCTTGGAAAATAGATGATGAATTTGTTACAAAAAATTGTTTCAGAGCATAGCTAAATGGTTAAATCTTGTAAAACCCATATGAAGTTTTCAAGCACATTGAACTAAACAAACACGAATTTGATACAAGATTTGAATTCATAAAAATATTTAAAAACATGATAGTGAGTGATTCAAAAATGAACTTGTAGTACAAGTACTATTATATAATATATCCACGCATACCAATACTGTCTAAAATATGTGGCTGTTAGATATACCTAATTTGGGTATAAAACCCCTCACATTTGATCCATAAAAAACATGGGCCCAATCATTTATATATTATACAATAAATATTATATTATATCCACGCATACCAAATAAAATATTGCTGTTAAATATTAATTTGGGTATAAAATCACATTTTTTTTTTTGAACAGCAGTGGTGATTGGACTCAGCGGCATTGCCTCTTCATCGTCCGGTAGAGATCGACCACGTCACCAACACAGTCAATCCGAGGGCATGACTGGCGGTGGAAGTCTCACTACCGTTCTGGAGGAAACCAGCTAAATGCTAGAGAAAACCCCCATGTCCCACCTCATTGGCAAGGACTTCCCAATATGCCTTTCAAAGGTTTCGAACCCGTGACCAACATTTGGCTGAAAGACATAAGGGGCATTAAATGTCCAGTTGGGCTAAATCCCAATGACATAAAAATAGAGGAATTATTTATATATTATATTATATATAGAGAATAAAATATGTGGCTGTTAGATATACCTAAGTTTGGGTATAAAACCCTCACATTTGATCCATAAAAAACATGGGTCCCAATCATTTATATATTATATAATATATAAATGATTGATACTCCATGTTCTTTATGGATTAAAAAAATAATATGTGAAGAAGTTTATACCTAAGTTTAAGTATCTAACAGCTACATATATTTTTTTTTCTATATATATATATGATTCCATTATTATGCTACAGGGGCGGATTCAGTGTAGTGGTAGGCAGGTCCCAGGACCTACCTTAGTTTCGAAAATGTTTTAGAGATGATCTGAAAATTTTACTAAGGACCTATGTAAAAATTTGGCCAGGACCTACCTTGGATGATGAAGATGGAGAAGAGAAAGAAAACCGTTTAAAAAAATGAAAATAATTAAATTAAACCTCGAATATTTCTCGTGAAACTGATTGCAGACTTAATGGCTGACGAGGAAGACAATGTGTACTTGGCGGCTATTTACTTTCTCCTCACATAGGGTTAAGCCTTTTTAAAGGCCCACTATATTATTAAACGTTTTCAAAAGCCCATATATTATACCCTTTATTCATGACAAAACAATCTAATTAATAAGAATTTATTGATGTTGTTTACATAATAATAAATAATATTTTTATATAGGGTTTTTCTCTCTGAATATTTGTAACGACTCATTGTCAACATCTCGTTGTTCTAGGGTACGTGCAAGGCTTCACCGTTATACGGTGAGGTTTCCCTGATGTTGTATCCTGACTGAATGTTCGAGAAAAAAAACAATATTATAGAAACTATATTCGAAAAACTATTTCATGCATCGTGTAAGTTTATAAGAAACTATAGAGCTATAATAATGTGTATGGTGTAAGAATTATTTAGTAAATAATGATAGTAAATGACTGTAAAGAATCGAGATTTTATCCAATGATTTTAGCTCAAACTCGAGTTGTAACTTGTTTTAGTCAAATTTTAATCAAGCTCACGCCCAAACTCGAGTTTTTTTATGATGTCATAATAACAATGCACTTATGTTAAGTTGTACCGACCCAAGTCATTAAAACCACATTTTGTCGCATCAACTACAACTCTAGGACCTACCTTAGCTTAATTCCTGGATTCGCCACTGAACAGTTATAGATTAATATTTAACCCATTTGATTAAAAAAACACCCTTTAGTCATCACAATAGATGTCTTTCTTACAAAAAAAAAGAAAAAAAAAAAAAACTTGACTTTCGAAGTCAAAGAACTATCTTTTGTTCAGCTACATATATTGTTATCACTGAGAAGGCTAGTATCTCAAAATCTACTTTTTCTTGTAGTGAAGGTGATATCGATCTGTATCAAATATTACGTATTTTTATTTTTTTTATATAAAAAATTACTACTCTTCTTTTTAAATTTTTTGATTTTCACGCGCTATCAAAAACACACTGTGATTTAAAACTGTAACACCCCATATTTTAAAAAGATAAATAAAGTGATTTTTATTAAAGTTTTACCTTTAAAATAATTTCCTAGTATTTAAAATTAAGAAATGAGGTTATTTTAGTTGGAACTTTAGTGGATAACGGGTATAATACCCCTTTTATTTGAAAGAGGTCGTGGCATGTGCTGGAGATGCCACCCAACTCTTGAATTTTTGATTCACTCTTCCACCCATTTTCTATTTCCATCTTCACCTAACTTCTCCTTCTTCTTCTTTTCAATTCCTTTTATGTGTGTGTGTTTCTTTTCTATCTAAATTAAAGAAAAACTTCAAGAAAACAATAATAATAATATTCAAATTACTAGAAAGTAAATTTGGGAGATTTTGGTGTGGGTGGTGAATATGGCCGAAAATCAAGAAGTGGAAGGAGGAAGAAGACTAGTTATTTTCCTTTTTGATATTCTTTAAGGTGTGTTTTTGATTATTATGTGTTTTGAGAAATTTAAGGGTTCGTAGAATCTAATTGAATTTGGGGATTTATAGCAAAATGGGTTTTGGTGATTTACTTCAATTAGGGTTCATGCAATTCAATTGATTTGGGGATTTTAGTGAAATATATCATTTTGATTAAATTCAAGCTAGGGTTCTTCAACTTTGATGAAATTGGGGATTTTGAGTGAGATGGTGATTTTGTCATAGTTTTCCTAATTCCTACTTGTAAATTGTTATTTTGTTGTAGTATTGCATGAATGATTTGATAAAAGTTGTTGGTGATATTTAGGGTCAAAATGAGAATTGGGTAATTTCAAGTAATGAGATGGAATGACCACATTGTGTTTGATAAAACGAGATTTTGTAAAGAACCAACCCAACATTATAATGGGAAGCATTTGGGTAAAATAATGCTAGTGAAATTAGTGTTTATGGCTAGATAGCTTGGTATGTGAAATATGGTCTTATTTGCGTATTATGATGAATTTCTAGGTTGAAAGCATACTCAATCGTATTGTGGTCATCTTGATATTTGACTTTTGCGGAGGAGGTGAGTACTTTTATATATGATTATTCACATGTTGGGTCAATTACATGATGATGGTGGAATCTATATGTCGTGTTTAGATGATGGGATAAAGACCATACGGGGTATGACATATTGATAAAGACCATACGGGGTATGACAATGTGATTTGGATGTGTATGAGATGATTATTTGGTTGTTTGAATGTATAGAAGCATATACTTGCGTAATTGTGTATAATTCATGATTTGAGACCCATGGTATAGTGATGAGTATATGATAAGATGATATAAGACCATATGGGATATGGCAATGTGATTGAATGTTGGATAGTATGTTTTATTTGATGATTGATTACATGGCTTCACATTTTTGTGTTGATATGAAGATGTTTATGGATGAGATGATTGTGTGGTAATATAGGTTCTATATCTCATTCTTATGTATTGTTTTCAATATGTGCATATTTGTGTATAAACGTACTCACTAAACGTAAAGCTTATTCTTTTAGTTGTTTACCTTTTCATAGGTCTCGATAGTGGGAGTAAGCGATTGATTCGTAGTGCTTGAAGTGATTTTGTGCATTTTGAAAGTAGTTAGCCTTTTTGCGGAGAAATGTTGAGTGTTGGTAGAAACCTAGTTGGGCTCTCAAACCTAATGGCTCTTGGTACATATAAAGTGTTTTTGGTAAAGTTTTGTTAAGTACATTTCTGCAAAAAGTTGGGTTAGAGTCTTGGTCTTTTGTATCTTGATGTATTGAAAAACCCTAGTCGATGTCAACTTGGGTAATATGACCCGTTTGGTTGTAGAATGAACGTTTGATCAAATGAACACTTTTGTTATGTTTACTATTGTGTTGAAACTTGTTTGAATCAGAAATGTTGTGTCACGAAGTTTGGAATTGAGTTAGAGATGTTTGCAAATGGTTTCAAGTGTAAAAATGAAGTTTCATGCTGTCAGATACAGAGTTGTGTCGCAACTCCTGGAGGGTGTGACGCAACTGTGAAGCCTCTGAGTTCCCTGACCTGAAAGTTGCACCGCAACTTTTGGGGGGTGTGACGCAACTGTTTCCTCGTTCAGCAGAAATCCAAATTTTCAAACGACCATAATTTTTAAACCGTAACTCCGTTTTTAACGTTCAAGTTATCCACGGAAACGTGTTAGAGTCTACTTTACAATGGTGGTCTTTTAAAGTTGAAACAAAACTTGGTTATTGATGATCGTTCATTTTGTGATAAATTCCCCCCATCATAGGGCCACATTTTAATGTCTAAATGAGTTAATATTCTGGAACTATTGGTACTTAATGGATTCGATATAAATGCAGGTTCACGAAAGATGCGAGCGAGGGTAAATGGCATCTATCAAATCAACATGAAGGCCGATGAAGTTACAAGACACAAGGAGGCAAAACGGGAGTCGAACGAAGCAAATCGAGAAGGCACACGAGCTGCCAGCGCCGCTGGCAAGCTAGCCAACACCGCTGACCCACCAACTAAAGGCCCCAGCGCCGCTGGAGCCCATCTCCAGCGCCGCTGGGCGGCCCAGATCAGTTACGACTTTCAGCCTATATATACAACAAGAAACCTCAAAACCCTAAGAGAGAGCAGATCCAGCAGCCATAGTCGACACCTATCAACCCTAGGTCGAATTTTGCAGATTCCAAGGAGGTTTTGGAGCTTCTAACACCTCTTGATCTTCATCTTCAACCTAGATCTATACTCTTATTTTACTTTCTAGTTGGTAAACAATGTCTTTCATCTTTTCAGACTTTGTTATTCCTTTAATAATGTCAGGCTAATAGGTTGAATACTTGTTTGGATCGATGTGATCATGTAGACGTTTATTTATCTTATTTTATTTGTTAGATCTGTTGGATTGTGTTTACTGTTTGTCGTAGATCCATGGTTAATGAGTTCTTCATATTGTTATAGGTTCTATATTTGCATATATTGATTTAATTCTGATGATCGGTCTATAATCATACACTAGGATTAATACATAAAGATGGAAAACACTAATCGGTCTTTAATTAGATGTAAAAGGTGATTCAGTTCTAACGGACGGATCCATAACCATAATAATTAGAATAAGTTGAACATGATGCTTAACAATGTCAGACGTGATCTAGTGACATGGAAACGTGCAGTATGGTCACCGGAGGGAATTATTATCTGGTCATGGCTTAAGAGTCGGGTATACTAAAAGATGAACTAGTAACACAAACTTAGGTTAATAATGCTTAAACAATTAATCTAACGAGAATTTGTTTAAAGAGTAGTGTGAGTCTAGGGACAACACTAGTTACATAGGCAAAGTGAATCTAACGAGAATCTGAGCCGTGATTAAGTTTTCCAACAGACTAGCAAGTAGGTAGGATAGTATTCGGTCGTACCATGAGATCGGAGATGCCAAACAAGTATTTTAATTTATTACTGTTATTTGCTTTTCAATTCATTTTCTATATTTAACCGAAGCTTCTCGCTAGACCAAGCGGTTGGGGCTTCTATTTTACTTTTACTTTCAGTAGTTTTAATAGGAAATCATGACAACCCCCAACCGCTAGAATTACACATATTATTAGGCTAGGTAGTGCAAGCGTCCCTGCGAACGATCCTGTACTTACCATAACACTATCTACTTTCGATCGGGTCCACTGCTCGTTAGTGTGCTTTTGTTGAGGTATTTACTTGTACAACATTTTATAAATTTAAAACAGTGTTAGTTTTCTTAATTAAAAATCATTTTGTTTTTCAACTCAAAAATAAAGCACATCAGTTATCCAAAAGTTGGTTCAAAGTGAATTGATCAAGTCCCGATATTATAAAAAAAAAATTACTCATATTTTTGGGTTGAGTCCTTTCATCAACACTTTCTCAATCCACACACTACAGCTACCAAAATACCCTCAAATTTTTTTTATAACTATCTACTCAATCACCCATTTTATTTTACTTTAAACTAGATTTTAGACCCGTGTCAAATATACGGGTTTTACAACATTATTAATATAAGAATTAGTATATGGAACAAAAAAATACTTATACGTTAAATGTAAAAATATACTTAAAAAGGAATTGAGATATTCAAATGTAAATACTGAATGCTAAATCATATCAAGGATGGATGGTGTAACAGGGTTTCTTTTATACAAATTCTTCTAGAGAAAACAATATCTTAACCTTGATTACACAATTGACCGAGTTCTCATTGATGTCTTCCAAAAAAAGTAATTTTACTTTCGTGAGCCATGGTTGTTAACAACAATAAAAGTAGCAGCTGGTTCATAAGGTTTTTTAATGATTTCAAGTGTTGTGATTTTATTTGTAAGGTTCATTTTATATATGAATTAGTATTCTAAATATAGTTTCATTCCAATTACTAAAACGATGATCATCCTAATTATAGTCTGATTACAATTACAAATACCAACAATATTACAATTAGTTTGATTACAATTAATAAAATAAAATAAAATAAAATATTGATATAAATATTAATTCGTATTAATCCAAATGTTGTAACCTCTGTTATTAGATAGACATTATGCAATAAAGTATTATTTATTTTTAAATTGGGTTAAAGTGTAAATTGGTGATGGAAAACCAAAAAGTGTAAATTAATTTAGACATGTGTTAATTTAATTAATTTTGATAAATTGAGGATTGTGATTGGTCAATTGAGGTTAGGTCAGTTGCCTTTTAGTATATATTAAGATTAAGATATTTTCACTTAGTATACATGTAATGCTCTTAATAAATTATTTAAAACATACAACTTTCAATTTTTAAAATAATTACATTAGTTATTTGTTACATCAATTACATTTACATTAATAACCACACCGCTATAACCACCGCGGCCATCACCTCCACATCTCGTCACCACCACCGCCGTATTACGCGGGTAGCTCTTTAGTTTAATTAAAGTTGTAGCCGAGGTTTGTCGAGATTTTAAATGCTCCGTGCAAATACTATAATTAAGTCCTAAAATTAATAAGTTAATGATCCAGACTCGCGGGCCTAATCTTATTTCAAACACTCTGAATTAATTTTCCATAAAATCTTTATTTTATTTTTACTTTTATAAAATATGATTAGAGGATCTTAAATTCGAAGATATTATGCAATTACACTCAGTCAGGTAGTAATTAAAAACCCTGTATTTTTATATTTCTTTTAACACGGTAAATGTTAGATGTTAATAATCTGAACCCCAACAGTGACATCCAAGGTGGACATTATCCTGGAAGTTAAAACTTGTGCACTCCTTCAGAACATGAGTGATAACACGTATGTCATATCCTCAAAAGGTAAATGCCCCAAACCACAAGAAATCAAAATTCGATCTTGGATCTGCAAACCAACATCTCTTCTGCCAGTCTCTCCCCCAAAAGAAGCCCAACTGGTTATTGTCTATACTGTAACACCCCACCAGTGACGGAAACGTGAGATGCAACTGAAACAAGCTTGCAAATGAATATTATACAGAGAAACTACATGATGTTCACATAAGGCTACAAGTTGACAAACGCAAGTCAAGATACAGCAATAAAAATCCCATACAAGGTAAAACAAACCGAGGCATCGTGCCCGAGTCTAAAGATCTACAATGCAACCAGATATCCAATAAGTCAACTATAGGCCTCAACTCCTAGCTTGCAAGCGATTTATTGTATACCTGAAAAGATACTCAAAAATGTCAACACTAGGTTGGTGAGTTCGTAGGATCACATAGTTTCAAGTTGAGTCATAGATTCGATACTAGTGTATATACACCTATATACAAATTACATCCATAGATAAATGAGTATCGAATAGCTGAGCAACAGAAGTCCCGCACCGGGAGATATTCCACCACATTGGAATATAACAAGTTTCTCATCCGGAAGCTACACTAAAATCACAAGAATCATACAACATATAACACATCAAATGTCTAGATCACAACCACAATAATCACCATACAACATATATCAACATCAAGATCACACAAGGATACGAAACCAATATAACATATATGTCAAATGAATAACCACGTGGAATCCTTTACACGTTTCTAGTAGATTGTACCCTTGAGGGCACATAACTAGCACTTCTAGTCTCTCAATGGGAATACAACCCAATAACCAAGCATCACTATGGGAACTTATGCCCAAGAATCACAATAATCACCATGGGAACTACGCCCAAGAATCACAATAATCACCATGGGAACTACGCCCAAGAATCACAATAATCACCATGGTAACTACACCCAAGAATCACAACAATCATTTGTCAAGTACATACACTTCATACGATTCTACTTTTGAGGGGTCATAGATGCTTATATATAGGGTCACTCGCAGCCTTCCCACCACATCTATAACCCTTCAAAGGCATTACCGTCTTCCATGTATGCACAATTATCCCAACTCACAATATGATATATTCCATATACGAAGTTACAATCAAACAATCAAGTATCACATGCCACATCGAAAGATCATCCTAGAATAGGCTACAACAATCTTATACGTTCAACAATATTCACATTGTTACCATCAAGTTACATGTTTACCTATAAACATGTAATAACACAAAAACATATACATGTAGATACTACAAGCGTAATCTACGGCATAGCACATTAGCACATAGCGAGTATCTTTCCACCCCCAAAAGCATGCAAATAGTAGGGGCTACGAACTCACCCGTGATGAGCAACCATAATATCCAAAGATTGATGAGCGCAATACCAACCTCAACGATGATCACAACCTATTACATAACATCAATTCATCACACACTATCCCAAACGGCAAGGTCTAGCCTTCTATACTATGCCACATTCCCAAAGATACTTTAGAAGTGATTTCGGAACGTTTGGATAACAAAGGAAGAGTTTTGGTTAAACACGTTTCAATGACTTAACACCAAAAATTGACATGAAAATCAAAGTGTTCAAATGTGTGTTTTAACAACTTATTTGACCTTCCCTTGATGATAAAAGACTTCCCCGAAAGTTACAAGTCGATTGAATGTAGAACGAAGTGGGAACCGAAAAGTAGTCGACGAGGTCAGGAGAGCACGACTCTTGTACAGGGGAAAGGCCGTGCTCATCCTCTCAGAGGTTGTGCTCCAACTGTCGGGCTTAAACCATTTTTTACTTAAAATCGAACGAGCTAGACACAAAATTGAAGCTTTCCACTCTACCACAACTCAATACAAGTATAACCACAATAAAAAATCATACCAATTCACAAACCCACTTCCGATTTCTCAACCTTTAGTTTCAAACCCGTTTTTGAGCTAAAACACCCATTTTACACACGAATCGACCCCAAAACGTTTAGATCCAACACAAGGAAGTTATCTACTAGTTAAAAGGAACATTTTGAGCTAAAGATCACTTACCAATTCGTCCCGAAGCTCGAAATCCGGTTTTGGAGCTCTTGAGGATGAAGAACACTTTCACAAACCAAAAATCTTGAAGTTTCTAAGATGATAATCGTTATGCAATGATTTACTAACACTTTTGGTATTTCAAAACCCTTAAATCCGAAATTCTTGAAGAAAAATGATGAAGAGGGTGTTTGTTCTTGTAATATAGAGAGAAAGAAAGAAATAAATAAAGGTAGAGATAAGAGAGAGAGAGAGAGAGGAAATGAGAGAAATGAGAGGAGGGGAAGGGGGTTAGGCTCCACCACACACACACAAGACTCTTACACTCCATACTACTAGCTAGTTACCAAACAGTACCCCGACTAAACACGTAAATGTTAAATATCACAAAATTACACCAAGTCTCGTAAAAATTAATCCGACTTTTATTAATCACATAAGTTCTCAAGTATCGATATTCCCCATAAATCCACAATTAATCACATAGTAAACAAAAGTCAACCCTAGTCAAATAAGTCAAATCTTGCGGGTGTTACATCATTCCCCAGTTAAAAGAATTTCGTCCTCGAAATTCAATGATTCTCACTCTAAACAATGTTCAAATTTCCTTAAAATATTCATACTCATCCTTTATTAACAAGTATCTGACGGGAGGGGCTCAATCTCACCTTGCTCGGAATATACTTCGATTCCACAAGGTCATTTCCAAGGTTGATGGTTTTACAAGTTATAACGGGTTGTGTTATATTTTTATACGTCACTATATTCACTCCATTACATGTGGTACATGCTCCCGTTTAGTATCACGTGCGAGTCTAGGTTTCCAATCACATGTCGCTCACATCCTAATCATTTCACACTTTTCTTGGTCGATTCCCCAGTTAAGGAAGAATCTCCCCGGATCAAGATCTTACTTTGACGTCTCAGGGAATTCCCCAGTTAAAAGAATTCCCCTTCACTTCCAAACTTTACATCACTAATTCGATTTGTATGCATCAAATGTTTTCGTTTTCCTCTTGTTCGTATTCACTAGTTATTATGTTTTGTTGTCATCACATTGTTTTGTTTGAACGAGGATTTTGGACGGTCATATTTTATCACTCTTCACTTATCATTTGTATACTTTATAAGTCCAGATAGATCCTCGTATTTTGAAAAGAATATAGTCAACAAAAGTTTTCATAAGTTACCTTATGTTCCACAAGTGACCTTAAAAATCCCTAAGGTCATTTGCCAAAGATTCCTTGATTACCTCCATCTAAAAATTCACCACCTATGCCACGAAAACATCTTATCATTGCATTAACAAAAGTTTATTCGCTTATAGGTGTCATTTTAGGTAATAAGATTTTTAGGTATTAAGATCGGGTGACGTCGTACGCATCCTTCATACCAAGTGTTAGAATCTTCTGCCATGATTCATCGATCTCCGGGTTATAATCCAATTTTCTCAAACAAGTTCATTGACACCTCCAAGCATTTCGATTTGTTGCCCCAATTCACATCGCGGTTGTAGTATTGTTCTCTCGGCTTAACATTAAATGCATTTAATTACACATAGGTAACACTCATTATGACGAATTGACATATAGTCAACGTACTCATGACGCGTTTCACCTGCTGGTCGGCGGCTCGTTCACTTAAGCCAAATGTTTGCTCCCATTCTGGCCCTCCATCCCGTAATGGATGAGATCATATTAACGACATTCAATCCTGACGGCACCTTCCTTTATGTGATAGAAGACGATCTAATGGAACGTTTAAGGTCGACTAGATTTGGGAATCGCATACTATAAGTACTCAAACTTCTCATATCTCACGTAAGACTCGCACTATGGCACTCATCTGGCCCATCATTCCCATGCGTATGAACTCTTGATTCAGCATTAAGCTAGGCGTTCATTTTGATCAACTTTTACCGACCGTATATATATATACTACCCGGGGTCGTGCCCACTACACTTTATTCCGCGACGCTTACGTCCAAATAATTTTACACATTGGGTTAACTTTTTAAACGCCAATTTATTTGTTCAATTTTATGGTCAGCCTAACCAAGATCGTTCCTTCTCACATAGCGAAGAATTTTATAGTTGTATCAAGACTCATGATATATTCGTTATATACTCGTTGTTGCCTTCACGCTTTTACTTCACCTTAGCTACTCAAGTATCGTCCTGAGGTTTAATCTTAGGGCATATAACACAAAGAAGTTTCCCCCAAAATCATAATACAACGATTCTTAATGCACACGTTACCAACTAAGTCATATAATCCACATGGTAAACAAGGATGATACTTAGCAAAGTATCTAACCGTCATGCCAATATATACACTTGTCCATGATACCAAATACATCTATGCATGCATATTCAATTTCTAACTATCTATTCAACAGTAAGTTAGGCAACATGACCAAGACATATTTAAGCAATTAGGCTAGCATGACAACCTATACACACAACTGTCCAAGATGCCAACTACCTTTATGCATGCGTTATCAAGTCCTAACGATTTATTCCACCAAATTAGTTAGGCAACAAAATTCAAGCATATTCACAATTAGAATAACATGACAACCATACTTGTTCTACCACATATTCTAACATTCCATCCACATACTAAAGTTAGGAGGTAAGATTTTGCATGTTCTACCAACTAATCCCGCATATCAAGTTATACATATGATCTCTCATACGTTAGGTACAACTATGCATGATTTATCAACCCTTACCAATTTGTTCTTATAAGCAAGTTAAGCAATAAGGTTTTGGGCATACTCGGACAATTAAACATGTCTACCAATTTCATTCATACCATTGTCCATCGAGTAATTATTTACACATGCATCGCTGCTTCTAATATCTCATGTATACAATTTAGTTTAACAACATAATTATCACATACCCATACTATCAAACTAGTATACCAATCCATTCATGCATTTGCTCACCGATTAACACACCTACACATGCATTACCTATTTCCGTTATCTCATGCATAAAATCAAGCTTAACAACATAGTTTCCCATATTCATGTAATATAACTAGTATGTCAAATCCATTCATATAATTTTCCGTCGATTAATACATTTTACGCATGCATCATCAAATATATCATATCATGCATTCAACCAAGTTTAACAACGTCTCATACATGTTCAAGTTCACATACTATTAAATGACGCATCCTCATTGCTCACCACATAGTCACAAGTTAATTCCAACATAAACAAGTACCGCCACATTATTTAGTCTCCCCAAGACTAAGGCAGACATTGACTACCTCAATTTATCATTTCACACTACCGCGTAACATTCCAATTCACAACAAGATCAAGCTCAAGTTCAATTCACATCGTAAACACATCATTCAAGTTCACATTCCAACCTTAACAACATACATACATAACATATACGTTACTCAATCATACGAAACAACATGCCATTCCATCATCGAAACCAAGCATTCATACCCAAACACATTACACAAATAAACATACAAGAAAACAAGTGGTTTAAAGTATAGTCTGAATCCGATATGCCCTCTAGGTATTGATTGGGTTTGTATACAGGTGATACCAGTGGCTTTCCATCCACCCAATCAACACCCATTGAGCATACCGGTTACCTACTATACTCTAGGCCAAGCATGTGCAATTCGTGATGTCATTAACTTGCATATACCACTGGGTGATCGTAAAACCGTTGATTGGGCGGTTTTAGGGTTGCCACACTGTTATACTACGTTAATATCATAACTTCACTTTGCTATAAATAAATACACACAACAAGTCCCACATTCCATCATCGACCACAAAATTTTTGTTCCGCCAAGACATCGTTCCACACAATACATGTTTCACATCACATATAATTACATTAAGTATCAATAATCAAGATCACAATCATTAAACAACCATAGCCATAAGATCACCAAGCTCACAAGTCCCCACGGGACACATGATTAATGGATGTTACACCAAACCAAGCTCACAAGTCCCCACAGGACACCAATCATGTGGAGCAAGCTCCCACGCACATGATTAGCGAGTGTAACATGATAAGAAGCTCACAAGTCCACGACGGACACCAATCGTGCGGAAGAATCAAGTATCCCACCAATGTTTACCAAGCTCACAAGTCCAGATGGGACACACGATTGGCAAGGTGTGCACACAACCAAGTTCACAAGTCCCCAAGGGACACCAATCATGCGTAAGTATCAAGCGTCACAACGGTAATCCATCCCAAGTATCTAGCATCTCAAAAGATTTCGACTAATACAAGCAAGTGTCTGGAACACGTCCCACAAGAATCACATAAAATATGCTTCTTTGATTCCTTCATAATCTAGCTCAACCAAATAATGATGCAAGTAAACACAAGGTACAACGAGCATGTACATAATTCTTACTCACATATGGTTACCTTTTGAAAATAACGAACTCACCACTTTTAGATAAAATCCTTTAATATTTGAATATACAAATTTTATCTTCTCAAACTTATTATCATTCTCCAATATACGCTTACTTAATCTCACTTATGACCATCTAAGCATATATCAACCATTTCACATAGGTTTCACCTCAAAGTTTGCAACGCAAAAGCACCATTAGCATATACTTGTAGAATCTCCAACCTTGTTACCATCACAAAAGCTTCAAAAGTATTCATTTGGGTTTATATAACAAGATTTCCAAAAATATTTGCGACCTTGCAAAATGGAAAATTTTATATTCGAACTTTGCCAACCATTTAAGAAATAATTGCATTTAAGAAAGCATGTAACCACAAGTTTTGTAAGGAGTTTAGATCTTGAGATTTTCCAAAAATAAGTCATTTGAAAACATGTAGTTACACTCAAGCTTTCATGGTACCTTTAGAAAGTTAAGGTTTTGGAAACTCGACATTAGCGTTGGCAAACATTTTCAAAGCCTTTAAAACAATGAATAAAGAAATCGTGCGCAAGCCATACATATAATCTCACATATAGCAATGCACACATAGTTCCCTATGAAATATACTATATGCGGGTGCTTAGTCTAGGCCAAACCACCTAATTCTCTAAAACCTAGGCTCTGATACCGTTCTGTAACACCCCACCAGTGGCGGAAACGAGAGATGCAACTGAAACAAGCTTGCAAATGGATATTATACAGAGAAACTACATGATGTTCACATAAGGCTACAAGTTGACAAACACAAGTCAAGATACAGCAATAAGAATCCCATACAAGGTAAAGCAAACCGAGGCATCGTGCCCGAGTCTAAAGATCTACAATGCAACCAGATATCCAATAAGTCAACTATAGGCCTCAACTCCTAGATTGCAAGCGATTTCTTGTATACTTGAAAAGATACTCAAAAATGTCAACACTAGGTTGGTGAGTTCGTAGGATCACATAGTTTCAAGTTGAGTCATAGATTCGATACTAGTGTATATACACCTATATACATAATTACATCCATAGATAAATGAGTATCGAATAGCTGAGCAACAGAAGTCCCGCACCGGGAGATATTCCACCACATTGGAATATCACAAGTTTCTCATCCGGAAGCTACACTAAAATCACAAGAATCATACAACATATAACACATCAAATGTCTAGATCACAACCACAATAATCACCATACAACATCTATCAACATCAAGATCACACAAGGATACGAAACCAATATAACATATATGTCAAATGAATAACCACGTGGAATCCTTTACACGTTTCTAGTAGATTGTACCCTTGAGGGCACATAACTAGCACTTCTAGTATCTCAATGGGAATACAACCCAATAACCAAGCATCACTATGGGAACTTACGCCCAAGAATCACAATAATCACCATGGGAACTACGCCCAAGAATCACAATAATCACCATGGGAACTACGCCCAAGAATCACAATAATCACCATGGGAACTACGCCCAAGAATCACAACAATCATTTGTCAAGTACATACACTTCATACGATTCTACTTTTGAGGGGTCATAGATGCTTATATATAGGGTCACTCGCAGCCTTCCCACCACATCTATAACCCTTCAAAGGTGTTACCGTCTTCCATGTATGCACAACTATCCCAACTCACAATATGATATATTCCATATATGAAGTTACAATCAAACAATCAAGTATCACATGCCACATCGAAAGATCATCCTAGAATAGGCTACAACAATCTTATACGTTCAACAATATTCACATTGTTACCATCAAGTTACATGTTTACCTATAAACATGTAATAACACAAAAACATATGCATGTAGATACTACAAGTGTAATCTACGGCATAGCACATTAGCACATAGCGAGTATCTTTCCACCCTCAAAAGCATGCAAATAGTAGGGGCTACGAACTCACCTGTGATGAGCAACCATAATATCCAAAGATTGATGAGCGCAATACCAACCTCAACGACGATCACAACCTATTACATAACATCAATTCATCACACACTATCCCAAAGATACTTTAGAAGTGATTTCGGAATGTTTGGATAACAAAGGAAGAGTTTTGGTTAAACACGGTTCAATGACTTAACACCAAAATTTGACATGAAAATCAAAGTGTTCAAATGTGTGTTTTAACAACTTATTTGACCTTCCCTTGATGATAAAAGACTTCCCCGAAAGTTACAAGTCGATTGAATGTAGAACGAAGCGGGAACCGAAAAGTAGTCGACGAGGTCAGGAGAGCACGACTCTTGTACAGGGCAAAGGCCGTGCTAAGCCTCTCAGAGGCCGTGCTCATCCTCTCAGAGGTCGTGCTCCAACTGTCGGGCTTAAACCATTTTTTACTTAAAATCGAACGAGCTAGACACAAAATTGAAGCTTTCCACTCTACCACAACTCAATACAAGTATAACCACAATAAAAAATCATACCAATTCACAAACCCACTTCCGATTTCTCAACCATTAGTTTCAAACCCGTTTTTGAGCTAAAACACCCATTTTGCACACGAATCGACCCCAAAACGTTTAGATCCAACACAAGGAAGTTATCTACTAGTTAAAAGGAACATTTTGAGCTAAAGATCACTTACCAATTCGTCCCGAAGCTCGAAATCCGGTTTTGGAGCTCTTGAGGATGAAGAACACTTTCACAAACCAAAAATCTTGAAGTTTCTAAGATGATAATTGTTATGCAATGATTTACTAACACTTTTGGTATTTCAAAACCCTTAAATCCGAAATTCTTGAAGAAAAATGATGAAGAGGGTGTTTGTTCTTGTAATATAGAGAGAAAGAAAGAAATAAATAAAGGTAGAGATAAGAGAGAGAGAGAGAGGAAATGAGAGAAATGAGACGAGGGGAAGGGGGTTAGGCTTCACCCCACACACACACAAGACTCTTACACTCCATACTACTAGCTAGTTACCAAACAGTACCCCGTCTAAACACGTAAATGTTAAATATCACAAAATTACACCAAGTCTCGTAAAAATTAATCCGACTTTTATTAATCACATAAGTTCTCAAGTATCGATATTCCCCATAAATCCACAATTAATCACATAGTAAACAAAAGTCAACCCTAGTCAAATAAGTCAAATCTCGCGGGTGTTACATATATTCATTCTATTATTAGCATGAAAGCTCATGTAAAAAAAATCATGATCAACTCTAATACATTAAGGTTGATGAGAGTTACTACATACACAAATTAGTTGTATTTTTACAATAAAATTTAAAAGGTAAAATTTTGATATGAAAAGTACAAATTTTTCATTCATGTATCTATACATTAAAAGTCAAATCAAATAAAATAAACTTTGATTACTTGAAGCTTAAAAGAAAACAAAACTTGTAAACATATAACCCACGAAGTCTCGTCTATTTAACTATTATGTTACTATTAAATATAACATTAGGGGCTATAGTTAAGGTGCATAAAATAGTTATATACTTAAGTTTTAATAGTGTAAAAGATAACGTACTTGTAACACCCGTCGTTTATGAGATCAGGGGGTTCCCACCCAATACTTTTTTTTTCATGTTAATTACAATCTTAAGTTTTAATAGTGTAAAAGATAACGTACTTGTAACACCCGTCGTTTAAAAATATGGATTTCCGAAAACTTTCATTGCATAACATAGTTCATTACATATCATATTTCATAACAACTCAAAGCATTTCATATCATATCATAACGTCACATATCTTTGGGGTAGCATTTCAGGCTTCAATATGCATATACATAGGCCATATCACCTCCCGTGTAATCTCGATTAACCATAAGTAAACAAGATATTAATTGGGAAGTTATTAAATGAAAACCATGCTTTTGTTGAACCCTCAGCGTGTTAAAGTAGTGTATCTTACCTCGTAGAAGCGTACAACAAATGATAACGCAAGTTACCGAGCTTTGCAAGTATTCCCGACTACCTATAATCATTAAACGACCAATAAATGAGCTAACCAAAAACCCACTTATTTATGGTCATGAATCATGTCTAAATACCTATATATATGACTCACAACAATGCTTGATGCATTCGAGGTTCGTTTAATACTTAAGGGTTTACATAACTCGACGGAACTCGACATTCACTCACTAAATTAACCTTTCTGGAAACTTGACATCATCATCATCTTTTAAAAGCATTACCATTAGAAAGTAGACTCTCTCACGATTCCGTTAATAGCTTATTTGTCAAAAACGGAGTTACGGTTCAAAAGTTATGGCCTTTTGAAAATTCTGTCGCTAATGCGTCGCAATAGGGAAATTGTGTCGCAACTTAAGTCACTGCATTCTTGTTGCGCCGCAACTGGCCCCGATTCTGCACAAAACTCATTGTTTAACCTCCAAAACTTAACCAAACACACCCCAAATGACCCCAAACCTTATGAACTTTTGTACCTCAAAATTCATCATTTTAAGACCATAATGATGCAATGAAATCATTGATTAACCCCTACTTGATTTGCATCACAATAACAAACATTTAAGGTTACCAAATCGATTAAAACTCACAATTTTGACTCCAATCAACCCTCTAAAGACCTAAATCAGTTACATACTCGAGTTACATAACGATCAAAGGTTATTCTGTTGGTGATTATTGTATTCTAATGCTCGAGGTTTTGAAGATCATCGAACTATATGTTCAAATTGATTTATGTCAACGGATGATTTTCATATATAGCGGTCGTGGAAACTTTGTTGAAGTATTGGATCATTGAAGCTGGTTATTTGTTGTTCAGTATTTGAAGATCGAATCTTATCCATATTCCAAGATGTAGAGATGAATTATCAGGTGATTCTTGCGGAGGAGTTGCATAGATAAAGATCTTTATATTATGGCGGCGTATACAACTGAAGAGGAGATCTGATAAGAATGATTTCGAGTGATTGGTGGATTTGTGAAGATACAAGACAGAGTCAGACACTGCTAGTTGAGACAGGATTTATGTGACTACATTTTGTGATTCAGTTTGCAGAGTTTCTTATTTTTATGGGAGCTGATTGATTTGATGCTGATTATTGGAAATTCTACTTCTCTATTATATGCCGGTTAAGCACGACATGCAAATAGATCCGAGTGGATGATTGCTTATGTTTAATTCGGAGGTGGTTACTGTTGAGGGGGAGAACTACAATGAGAGGTGTTGGGTTAGTTGGTTGTCATGAAGATACAGAGAGTTTACAGGTTGAAGATCAGAGTGCAGTTTCAGAAGATCGAGTTTTAACATAAGAAGACCCGATATCTTTAGTTACGGGGGAGGCTATTTGTTTAGACTTTCTATAACTAATATCGGATTTTGAAGAATTGATTGCACCGGCCAAGGGGAAGTTTGTTGGTGCACATAAAGTGCACAAATTGTTGTCCGATGCAATAATTCTAAAAGGTTGAGAAATTCGTACATATATGCCTTACGAACTTTAAGTTCGTAAGAACTAATAAGTTCGTACATATATGCCTTACGAACTTTAAGTTCGTAAGAACTAATAAGTTCGTACAGCCCAGCCCATTTTGTACGAATTTGACAGCCCAGCCCATTTTGTACCTATAAATATAGGACTTAGGTTTCAGATTTCAGTGAGGATTTTAGTTGCAACAGAGGTCGTCCATAGGGATCGGGGTAGAGATCTATGCCCCGCCATTCCGCCACCATGTAATTTATTATCAAGAGTCGTCTCGATTGATTGTAATCCGGAATCATTGAGATGTATTTTAAACGGATTTATTCTTGTAATCATTCGACTAATGATAAATGAATTCTTTGTTTTTATCTCCTATTCATCAGTAAATTCGTAGCTATTTTGTTGTTGTTATCTTCGTGTTCATCATATAAACCCTAACGACGATTATAGACGGATTCCGCCTGTCTATGATCGTAGATCTCGTGTTAAACGATCTGGGAACACGTCCTTCACGTGTTTCTACACTAAGCTCACACTTAGGCCCCTCAACTTTACAACTTTACATTTAAGGCTTAAACGACTTAACGGGAATATTTACTAACACTTTAAACACATTTAATCATCTTAAACACATTAACACATGAATCATTAAGGCTTTAAAACCTTACACACATAGCACATTAATCACACGTGAGCATCACATCGTCTAGAGACTTAACGGACACGTGATGTTGACTTAACGACTCAAGTCAACCGTTAATCAAAAAGTTCGGGATGTTACAATTACCTCCCCCTTAAGAGGATTCCGTCCTCGGAATCACTTCAGCATCACATAGGTGAGGATAGTTCTCCCGCATCACGGACTTGGTTTCCCAAGTTAAGCTTTCTCTACGAGTATGCTTCCATTTCACAAGCACAAGGTCAATGTTCTTCTTACGAAGTTTCTTTGCTTCCGGCCAAGAATTTCAACCGGTCCATCTACAATACTTTCTTAGCATCAATGCTCACATATTTCAATGGTGTCACGGTAGTTTCATCATCAAGGCTTATGCTCAATAGCACCCATGAGAGTACTATGGACACCATCCAAAAGAAATACACAAGCACGTATAATACATCTTCAAGATTTTGAGACAAACTTCTTATCATGTTCAAAAATAACGGATATGGAACTCCACACTTACTTCACCTTTATACAAAGTGGCAAGCTTCAACACGCGCACACTCCCACGAATAGCAAGAAAATGAATACTTTTCGTCAAATGGCTCACGATGACCCATATCATATACTTTCCTCTCAATACCGAGACAACTTAAACAGAGATTCCATATTAATATAATCACATTTTTACCTTGGGATATCCTAACGTTGCATCTTTTCATATGGCTTTTGGTTTTCATCTCTGACTTGAGCACAAGTCACACCTTTTGAACAAGCATCGCAATATCCATCTTCAAAATTTGTCACCAACGGAATGCCTTTAATCTTGAAACATCATTTTAGAACCAACCTGAATCGACCTTTGAAGGCCCAAAACCCATGACTATTCATTTGACTTGTTTCTCTTTACCCACATTGCCATCAAAAGGAGCTTTAATTTTGGTTGACTTGATATGCTCAAGTAACCCAACTTAATCACATATTCTACTGGTAACACTTTGCCCTTTACGACTTAGTGCACTAGCAGCCACGCTCTTATTACCATATCTCCAACTTAAAACTCAACCGGCCTTCTTTTCTTGTCGGCATAAGTTTTCTGTCGTTCTCTAGCTACACGAAGTGCTTCCTTAGCAATGTTAACTTTTTCAGCTGTGATCTCAATGATCTCGGGACCCGTAAACTGTTTTTCACCAGGCTCCAACCAACAACTTGGAGTCCTACATCTCCTACCAATAAGCATTTCAAACGGTGACATTCCAATACTTGCATGATAGCTGTTATTATAAGCAAATTCAATCAATTTCAAATGATCATCCCATGCTCCACCATACTCTATTACACATGCCCTTAACATATCCTCCAATGTTTGAATTGTTCTTTCACTTTGCCCATCAGTTTGAGGATGATAGGGGGTGCTCAAGTTTACTTTAGTACCTAATTCCCGTTGAAGACTTTTCCAAAAACTAGATACATACCTCGTGTCTCGGTCTGAAACAATAAATAACGGAACACCATGCTTTGAGATGATTTCATCTATGCACATCTTCGCCATCTTGGTCAATGGTACATCTTGTCGTGTTGCTAAGAAATGAGCACTCTTCGTCAACTTATCCACAATAACCCATACCATATCATTTCCCTTTGGTGTTCTAGGTAGCTTGGTCACAAAATCCATAGTATTATGATCCCATTTCTATTCCGGAATCTCCAACTGTTGCAACCTTCCATATGGCATTTTGTGATCAGCTTTTACACGTGCACAAGTCAAACATCTTTCAACACAATGTGCAACTTCTCCCTTAATGTTCGGCCACCAATAAATAGGCTTCAAATCTGCATACATCGTTGTAGCACCGGGGTGAACTGAAGATCTAGACCTAAGAGCTTCTTCAAGGATCAACTATCGGTTACCATCAAGCAATGGTACCCATATTCAACCTCTATATGTCCGAAATCCATGGCTGTTCGTTTCCATTTCAAGACGTTTCTTCTTCCCAATACCTTCCTTGTCAATGTTATCCTTCAACAAAGCCTTAACTTGGGCTTCCTTGATGCGGTCAAGTAACCCCGACTTTGCTTGAACAACCATACTCATCAATCTACAAGAAAAGTTCTGCACTTTTCTACTCTATGCATCCGCCAACGATTCATAAGATCCATATAAGCAGCCGGCACATTTGTCAAACCAAAAGGCATGACCAAGAACTCATAGTGACCATATCGAGTACAGAAGGCTGTCTTAGCTACACTCTTCTCCTCAACTTTCACTTGGTGATAACCCGAAAGCAAATCACTCTTTCAAAATAAGGAGCACCTTGGAGTTGATCAAAAAGATCATTAATACGAGTAAGAGATACTTATTCTTGCCGAATGCCTATTAAACTCGCGGTAGTCATCATACATACGCATGGAATCATCTTTCTTATTTTAAAAAAACAAGATAGGAGCTCCCCAAGGCGAGGAACTCGGACGAATAAAGCCTTATCAATCAATGATTGAATCAGAGACAATAGCTCTTTCATTTCCGTAGGAGTAAGACAAATAAGGTGTCTTAGCAGCAGACCAGTCAAAGCTCAATAGAGAGCTTGACCTCACGGTCGAAAAGAAGATCAAAGAGATCCTCAGGAAACGCATCATAAATATACGAACGATATCAACCCTAGAAACGAAAGGTGAATTTTAATCTCACAGGCGAGAAAATAACATTTCATCGATAGAATAAACTTGAGAATCGTTGTCAAGGAAATGCCCCTTTCTGCACAACTTTATTAAACGTCAATAGAGATAAAACCATCTTCCACATAGACTCACAATCCGATAAGAACATTAAACAACATCAACATCTTTCAATTACTCCATCGTCAGCTTCAATTCATTCCTCCTAGCGTAGAAGGCAAATAGAATAGGGAGGATCCGACTTCAATCTTGGGGAAGTAACTGAAGTATCCTTCATGAACTAATGCAACGCTATCATTACTAGTTAATCATCTTAACATCAAATTCACCATATAAGGAGACCTTGCATACATACTCAACGAACATTACCCTCATTTCCTTTTCATAAGATTCATGCGATAAATACATTCGACTACCATCATATCTTAACTTATATATAGCACTTTCATCACACCTTCGGCATTACCTATAGGGTATTCGCATATAACACATCAAAATGAAACAACAAATACGACTTTCATCGCCGTGAGTAAACAATTCCACACATCTCAGGCATCTATATCACTAGAGTTATAACACGGTGTTTACTCTCTACACATATAGGTATAACACATAGAAATACCTCCAACTTCGTTACCTTGAACAACGGTCAACACAAGCATGGATAGACAAACACGCTCGTGTCGTGATACAATTGCAATTATGTTCCGGACCATAATTGTAATTATATCGCTTCACATGCATGTTAATTACCACATTTGTGTATCACACTCTTTCACCAATTCCATTCACACAATCCTTAGCATCCATACGACATCTCATTTCCGTTGCGGTCCTTGTCACTAACCTCGTGGGTTGGACACCATTCACGGGACATCATTTATCCTAATCCAACAAATTTCCTTTCATTTCAACCACTTCACACATAAATTACAGCGCACATTCATCTAATTCAGGTAGGGAAATAGCACATCACCTCGAGGACCGTCTATCTAGCAATTGAATGATCTAGCGACGGAGAAGCGAGAAACATGAGAATAAAGGCTAAAAGACATATTCACATATCAACAAAACAATTATCGTGTAGCCTTAATCCTACACTCTCACTCATCCCAAACCCATCCTAAGGAATTTCATCTCAAAGGCTAAGCATACCTACTAAATCCTAACTTGATCTCTATCGGTTTAAGTCCAATTCCTATGGCAAACCTATAGTTATTGGTTCACTTAAACCATTTCTCTGATACCAACTTGTAACACCCGTCGTTTAAAAATATGGATTTCCAAAAACTTTCATTGCATAACATAGTTCATTACATATCATATTTCATAACAACTCAAAGCATTTCATATCATATCATAACGTCACATATCTTTGGGGTAGCATTTCAGGCTTCAATATGCATATACATAGCCCATATCACCTCCCGTGTAATCCCGATTAACCATAAGTAAACAAGATATTAATTGGGAAGTTATTATATGAAAACCATGCTTTTGTTGAACCCTCAGCGTGTTAAAGTAGTGTATCTTACCTCGTAGAAGCGTACAACAAATGATAACGCAAGTTACCGAGCTTTGCAAGTATTCCCGACTACCTATAATCATTAAACGACCAATAAATGAGCTAACCAAAAACCCACTTATTTATGGTCATGAATCATGTCTAAATACCTATATATATGACTCACAACAATGCTTGATGCATCCGAGGTTCGTTTAATACTTAAGGGTTTACATAACTTGACATTCACTCACTAAATTAACCTTTCTGGAAACTTGACATCATCATCATCTTTTAAAAGCATTACCATTAGAAAGTAGACTCTCTCACGATTCCGTGGATAGCTTATTTGTCAAAAACGGAGTTACGGTTCAAAAGTTATGGCCTTTTGAAAATTCTGTCGCTATTGCGTCGCAATGGGGAAGTTGCGTCGCAACTTAAGTCACTGCATTCTTGTTGCGCCGCAACTGGCCCGGATTCTGCACAAAACTCATTGTTTAACCTCCAAAACTTAACCAAACACACTCCAAACGACCCCAAACCTTATGAACGACTTTTGTACCTCAAAATTCATCATTTTAAGACCATAATGATGCAATGAAATCATTGATTAACCCCTACTTGATTTGCATCACAATAACAAACATTTAAGGTTACCAAATCGATTAAAACTCACAATTTTGACTCCAATCAACCCTCTAAAGACCTAAATCAGTTACATACTCGAGTTACATAACGATCAAAGGTTATTCTGTTGGTGATTATTGTATTCTAATGCTCGAGGTTTTGAAGATCATCGAACTATATGTTCAAATTGATTTATATCAACGGATGATTTTCATATATAGCGGTCGTGGAAACTTTGTTGAAGTATTGGATCATTGAAGCTGGTTATTTGTTGTTCAGTATTTGAAGATCGAATCTTATCCATATTCCAAGATGTAGAGATGAATTATCAGGTGATTCTTGCGGAGGAGTTGCATAGATAAAGATCTTTATATTATGGCGGCGTATACAACTGAAGAGGAGATCTGATAAGAACGATTTCGAGTGATTGGTGGATTTGTGAAGATACAAGACAGAGTCAGACACTGCTAGTTGAGACAGGATTTATGCGACTACATTTTGTGATTCAGTTTGCAGAGTTTCTTATTTTTATGGGAGCTGATTGATTTGATGCTGATTATTGGAAATTCTACTTCTCTATTATATGCCGGTTAAGCACGACATGCAAATAGATCCGAGTGGATGATTGCTTATGTTTAATTCGGAGGTGGTTACTGTTGAGGGGGAGAACTACAATGAGAGGTGTTGGGTTAGTTGGTTGTCATGAAGATACAGAGAGTTTACAGGTTGAAGATCAGAGTGCAGTTTCAGAAGATCGAGTTTCAACATAAGAAGACCCGATATCTTTAGTTACGGGGGAGGCTATTTGTTTAGACTTTCTATAACTAATATAGGACTTAGGTTTCAGATTTCAGTGAGGATTTTAGTTGCAACAGAGGTCGTCCATAGGGATCGGGGTAGAGATCTATGCCCCGCCATTCCGCCACCATGTAATTTATTATCAAGAGTCGTCTCGATTGATTGTAATCCGGAATCATTGAGATGTACTTTAAACGGATTTATTCTTGTAATCATTCGACTAATGATAAATGAATTCTTTGTTTTTATCTCCTATTCATCAGTAAATTCGTAGCTATTTTGTTGTTGTTATCTTCGTGTTCATCATATAAACCCTAACGACGATTATAGACGGATTCCGCCTGTCTATGATCGTAGATCTCGTGTTAAACGATCTGGGAACACGTCCTTCACGTGTTTCTACACTAAGCTCACACTTAGGCCCCTCAACTTTACAACTTTACATTTAAGGCTTAAACGACTTAACGGGAATATTTACTAACACTTTAAACACATTTAATCATCTTAAACACATTAACACATGAATCATTAAGGCTTTAAAACCTTACACACATAGCACATTAATCACACGTGAGCATCACATCGTCTAGAGACTTAACGGACACGTAGTGTTGACTTAACGACTCAAGTCAACCGTTAATCAAAAAGTTCGGGATGTTACAATTACCTCCCCCTTAAGAGGATTCCGTCCTCGGAATCACTTCAGCATCACATAGGTGAGGATAGTTCTCCCGCATCACGGACTTGGTTTCCCAAGTTAAGCTTTCTCTACGAGTATGCTTCCATTTCACAAGCACAAGGTCAATGTTCTTCTTACGAAGTTTCTTTGCTTCCGGCCAAGAATTTCAACCGGTCCATCTACAATACTTTCTTAGCATCAATGCTCACATATTTCAATGGTGTCACGGTAGTTTCATCATCAAGGCTTATGCTCAATAGCACCCATGAGAGTACTATGGACACCATCCAAAAGAAATACACAAGCACGTATAATACATCTTCAAGATTTTGAGACAAACTTCTTATCATGTTCAAAAATAACGGATATGGAACTCCACACTTACTTCACCTTTATACAAAGTGGCAAGCTTCAACACGCGCACACTCCCACGAATAGCAAGAAAATGAATACTTTTCGTCAAATGGCTCACGATGACCCATATCATATACTTTCCTCTCAATACCGAGACAACTTAAACAGAGATTCCATATTAATATAATCACATTTTTACCTTGGGATATCCTAACGTTGCATCTTTTCATATGGCTTTTGGTTTTCATCTCTGACTTGAGCACAAGTCACACCTTTTGAACAAGCATCGCAATATCCATCTTCAAAATTTGTCACCAACGGAATGCCTTTAATCTTGAAACATCATTTTAGAACCAACATGAATCGACCTTTGAAGGTCCGAAACCCATGACTATTCATTTGACTTGTTTCTCTTTACCCACATTGCCATCAAAAGGAGCTTTAATTTTGGTTGACTTGATATGCTCAAGTAACCCAACTTAATCACATATTCTACTGGTAACACTTTGCCCTTTACGACTTAGTGCACTAGCAGCCACGCTCTTATTACCATATCTCCAACTTAAAACTCAACCGGCCTTCTTTTCTTGTCGGCATAAGTTTTCTGTCGTTCTCTAGCTACACGAAGTGCTTCCTTAGCAATGTTAACTTTTTCAGCTGTGATCTCAATGATCTCGGGACCCGTAAACTGTTTTTCACCAGGCTCCAACCAACAACTTGGAGTCCTACATCTCCTACCAATAAGCATTTCAAACGGTGACATTCCAATACTTGCATGATAGCTGTTATTATAAGCAAATTCAATCAATTTCAAATGATCATCCCATGCTCCACCATACTCTAGTACACATGCCCTTAACATATCCTCCAATGTTTGAATTGTTCTTTCACTTTGCCCATCAGTTTGAGGATGATAGGGGGTGCTCAAGTTTACTTTAGTACCTAATTCCCGTTGAAGACTTTTCCAAAAACTAGATACATACCTCGTGTCTCGGTCTGAAACAATAAATAACGGAACACCATGCTTTGAGATGATTTCATCTATGCACATCTTCGCCATCTTGGTCAATGGTACATCTTGTCGTGTTGCTAAGAAATGAGCACTCTTCGTCAACCTATCCACAATAACCCATACCATATCATTTCCCTTTGGTGTTCTAGGTAGCTTGGTCACAAAATCCATAGTATTATGATCCCATTTCTATTCCGGAATCTCCAACTGTTGCAACCTTCCATATGGCATTTTGTGATCAGCTTTTACACGTGCACAAGTCAAACATCTTTCAACACAATGTGCAACTTCTCCCTTAATGTTCGGCCACCAATAAATAGGCTTCAAATCTGCATACATCGTTGTAGCACCGGGGTGAACTGAAGATCTAGACCTAAGAGCTTCTTCAAGGATCAACTATCGGTTACCATCAAGCAATGGTACCCATATTCAACCTCTATATGTCCGAAATCCATGGCTGTTCGTTTCCATTTCAAGACGTTTCTTCTTCCCAATACCTTCCTTGTCAATGTTATCCTTCAACAAAGCCTTAACTTGGGCTTCCTTGATGCGGTCAAGTAACCCCGACTTTGCTTGAACAACCATACTCATCAATCTACAAGAAAAGTTCTGCACTTTTCTACTCTATGCATCCGCCAACGATTCATAAGATCCATATAAGCAGCCGGCACATTTGTCAAACCAAAAGGCATGACCAAGAACTCATAGTGACCATATCGAGTACAGAAGGCTGTCTTAGCTACACTCTTCTCCTCAACTTTCACTTGGTGATAACCCGAAAGCAAATCACTCTTTCAAAATAAGGAGCACCTTGGAGTTGATCAAAAAGATCATTAATACGAGTAAGAGATACTTATTCTTGCCGAATGCCTATTAAACTCGCGGTAGTCATCATACATACGCATGGAATCATCTTTCTTATTTTAAAAAAACAAGATAGGAGCTCCCCAAGGCGAGGAACTCGGACGAATAAAGCCTTATCAATCAATGATTGAATCAGAGACAATAGCTCTTTCATTTCCGTAGGAGTAAGACAAATAAGGTGTCTTAGCAGCTGACCAATCAAAGCTCAATAGAGAGCTTGACCTCACGGTCGAAAAGAAGATCAAAGAGATCCTCAGGAAACGCATCATAAATATACGAACGATATCAACCCTAGAAACGAAAGGTGAATTTTAATCTCACAGGCGAGAAAATAACATTTCATCGATAGAATAAACTTGAGAATCGTTGTCAAGGAAATGCCCCTTTCTGCACAACTTTATTAAACGTCAATAGAGATAAAACCATCTTCCACATAGACTCACAATCCGATAAGAACATTAAACAACATCAACATCTTTCAATTACTCCATCGTCAGCTTCAATTCATTCCTCCTAGCGTAGAAGGCAAATAGAATTAATAGGGAGGATCCGACTTCAATCTTGGGGAAGTAACTGAAGTATCCTTCATGAACTAATGCAACGCTATCATTACTAGTTAATCATCTTAACATCAAATTCACCATATAAGGAGACCTTGCATACATACTCAACGAACATTACCCTCATTTCCTTTTCATAAGATTCATGCGATAAATACATTCGACTACCATCATATCTTAACTTATATATAGCACTTTCATCACACCTTCGGCATTACCTATAGGGTATTCGCATATAACACATCAAAATGAAACAACAAATACGACTTTCATCGCCGTGAGTAAACAATTCCACACATCTCAGGCATCTATATCACTAGAGTTATAACACGGTGTTTACTCTCTACACATATAGGTATAACACATAGAAATACCTCCAACTTCGTTACCTTGAACAACGGTCAACACAAGCATGGATAGACAAACACGCTCGTGTCGTGATACAATTGCAATTATGTTCCGGACCATAATTGTAATTATATCGCTTCACATGCATGTTAATTACCACATTTGTGTATCACACTCTTTCACCAATTCCATTCACACAATCCTTAGCATCCATACGACATCTCATTTCCGTTGCGGTCCTTGTCACTAACCTCGTGGGTTGGACACCATTCACGGGACATCATTTATCCTAATCCAACAAATTTCCTTTCATTTCAACCACTTCACACATAAATTACAGCGCACATTCATATAATTCAGGTAGGGAAATAGCACATCACCTCGAGGGCCGTCTATCTAGCAATTGAATGATCTAGCGACGGAGAAGCGAGAAACATGAGAATAAAGGCTAAAAGACATATTCACATATCAACAAAACAATTATCGTGTAGCCTTAATCCTACACTCTCACTCATCCCAAACCCATCCTAAGGAATTTCATCTCAAAGGCTAAGCATACCTACTAAATCCTAACTTGATCTCTATCGGTTTAAGTCCAATTCCTATGGCAAACCTATAGTTATTGGTTCACTTAAACCATTTCTCTGATACCAACTTGTAACACCCGTCGTTTAAAAATATGGATTTCCAAAAACTTTCATTGCATAACATAGTTCATTACATATCATATTTCATAACAACTCAAAGCATTTCATATCATATCATAACGTCACATATCTTTGGGGTAGCATTTCAGGCTTCAATATGCATATACATAGCCCATATCACCTCCCGTGTAATCCCGATTAACCATAAGTAAACAAGATATTAATTGGGAAGTTATTATATGAAAACCATGCTTTTGTTGAACCCTCAGCGTGTTAAAGTAGTGTATCTTACCTCGTAGAAGCGTACAACAAATGATAACGCAAGTTACCGAGCTTTGCAAGTATTCCCGACTACCTATAATCATTAAACGACCAATAAATGAGCTAACCAAAAACCCACTTATTTATGGTCATGAATCATGTCTAAATACCTATATATATGACTCACAACAATGCTTGATGCATCCGAGGTTCGTTTAATACTTAAGGGTTTACATAACTTGACATTCACTCACTAAATTAACCTTTCTGGAAACTTGAAATCATCATCATCTTTTAAAAGCATTACCATTAGAAAGTAGACTCTCTCACGATTCTGTGGATAGCTTATTTGTCAAAAACGGAGTTACGGTTCAAAAGTTATGGCCTTTTGAAAATTCTGTCGCTATTGCGTCGCAATGGGGAAATTGCGTCGCAACTTAAGTCACTGCATTCTTGTTGCGCCGCAACTGGCCCCGATTCTGCACAAAACTCATTGTTTAACCTCCAAAACTTAACCAAACACACCCAAATGACCCCAAACCTTATGAACGACTTTTGTACCTCAAAATTCATCATTTTAAGACCATAATGATGCAATGAAATCATTGATTAACCCCTACTTGATTTGCATCACAATAACAAACATTTAAGGTTACCGAATCGATTAAAACTCACGATTTTGACTCCAATCAACCCTCTAAAGACCTAAATCAGTTATGAAACGAATCAAGGGATTGAAAGGACATGAAATCAATATAATAATACCTCAAATACATGTAGATTACAAGAAGGATGCAAACTATGGATCAAATCTTCTTCAAATCACCAAGAAACGATCGTATCACGCAAGAATTGATCAAGGGAAGGGAGGGGGCGGTTCTAGGGATAGAGAAGTGTGTGTGTGATCTGAATAATGAAAGAATTAGGGCTAATCACCCCCCTAATCTGCTGGGCACACTTTCCTAAGCTCACACTTAGGCCCCTCAACTTTACAACTTTACATTTAAGGCTTAAACGACTTAACGGGAATATTTACTAACACTTTAAACACATTTAATCATCTTAAACACATTAACACATGAATCATTAAGGCTTTAAAACCTTACACACATAGCACATTAATCACACGTGAGCATCACATCGTCTGGAGACTTAACGGACACGTGGTGTTGACTTAACGACTCAAGTCAACCGTTAATCAAAAAGTTCGGGATGTTACAGTACCATTTGTATCCATATAAAAATAAAAATGTTTGAATGGAATTGGAAATTCATATTATTAAATTAATTCACGAAGTCTCATCTATTTAACTATTATGTTACTGTTAAATATAACATTAGGGGTTATAGTTAAGGTGCATAAAATAATTATATACTTACAGTAAAATTTAACAGGTAGACTTTTGATATGAAAAGTAGAATTTTTTTTACATGTTAATAACAACCTTAAGTTTTAATAGTGTAAAATATAACGTACTATTTGTATCCATATAAAAATAAAAATGTTTGGATGGAACTAGAAATTCATATTTTCAATTTTTTTTTTGAACGTTCGAGCTTTTATTGAGAATGAAGGCTAGCGAGAAGCTAGAGTACAAAACAAGGAAGTAGCTGTTGGGATTTCGTTAACCGGACAACTATTGTGTCTACAATGAACGTTCTATTTCGCAAGGTTATCAGAGTCATTTATTAAAACATGAGTGGTATCTTTTGTAAATAATTAAAACGGTTAATTATTTAAGTTTAAAAACAATTTTATATTAATTAAAAGCATGTTTTAAAACCGTGAACGTTCCTAGGTAATCTCGTCAATCTTGTAAACGAATTAATATAATTAATTCGTTTAGACAATTAATCTAATTTAATCATCCAAGATTAACTCTATTAGCTATAAGCGGAATGATTAACAAAACAATTAAACCTAGTTTAATTCTGTTAGGTCGAAAACGACCAAGTATAATTTGTCCAGGAAATAGTTGAAGATCGGTGAAAAATACTTGTACAGGATTCTAAAACAGTTCAGTTTCAGAATGTTCACTGAGCTTCACTTCAGTTCAGATCAACCCAACTGAAAGCATTCATCTGAAGTCAAAGACTGAAGAAAGAGAATCATCTCAGTAGCAGAACTCATAGAAGATTCTACCTGATCGAAGACTGAAGCATCTCAGTGTAAAGTACTTACAACACTTTACACTGATTACGAGGATGCTTTTTTTACTTTACCAACCTTTACCCGGATAATAACATATTGTCTGGAAAAGTACAAGGTTGAGTAAAAAAGTTGAGAATAAAGGTGAACTGTCACATCAAAGTGACTTTCACACCTATACTTTATTTACGCATGTTAAGGAATTGATTTCAATTCCTTAAATGCTCTCAACCATAATTTGTACGGTCAAGTCCACGTCATCATGGACTTTGCCTATAAATAGAAGGCATCTCACCATTTGCAACATGCTAGAAACTTTGGCATTGCAACTTGTGAGTTATACTCTAAGTAGTTTTTACGAGTATTTTCAAGTTATTAGATCACTTGTATTTCAAGGTTGTTTAGATATTACACTTGGGTGTTTATCTTTGTTCCGCAACAACCTTTGTATTTTGTTTAACATAATTAATAAAATACATTGAAAAATACATGTGTCTCAATGCTACATACTTGATATATATATATATTGTATTTATATAGTTTATGTCCTTTAGTTTCTTGCATTTTCTCTCATTTACTTATATTTACTTGTTAACCTGAAATCTGGATCGTCTCATCTGAACTGGTTCAGTTACCAGATCAGTGAAGCTTGCCAGTCATTGTTATTGATATAGAGGTATCTTCGGGTAACCCATCTGGTTGAGACTTACAAATTCCCTAAACATAATCAAAGCCAAGACCTAACATGCATGCAAATATAGCAAACTAAATAGATAAACATAATTAAATAGAATAGAAAGAACACTAACATTTTAGCGCGCAAAACCCTAAATTTCGACCTCCTTGAAGTCGACACCCACGAACCGAGCTTGAACACCTCCTTGCCACGAACTAAGAGTCCAAGTGTAAAACTCCTCAAGAGGTGCACACACACGAACAAATCCAAGACTAGCTAGTTGCTAGCCTTAACTTGTATTAATATATATAATATATATATATATAGAAAAATATATATATTTAATATATATAAAATATAACTATTATGCAAAAGCCAAAACCCCTCTAAAAATGAGAGGTGATTTTCGACCCAAGCAAAGGAGGGAGAAAGAAACTTATGAATGAAAAACCTAAGAAATCCCCTTTATTTATAAGAGTTAAAACCCTTAGGGTTTTCTCTAGGTTTCCTATGTGCGATAGGAAAAGGAAGTTACCAAAAATCCTCTTCCCCCCCTTGCTTTCGTCGACCGCTCTTGGGCACCCCATGGGCCAATCTTGTTTGGCCAATGGTCAAATGGATTGGCTCATGGTGCTTTAGTGCCCGATCCGATTTTTACCCGATTCGCGGTTTCGACACGAAAATCATTTCCATATCTATTTTTGAAAAGTTTTTATATTTTACATATTTTTTACATGTTCAACTAGCCTTTCAATGTTCTTCGCGTGTGACCCTTCTTAGATCATGTATAAAAGCCGTATAAATTTCGTTGAGATATTTTCATAGTTATAACAATAGCAGAAAATAAAATCAAGCAAGTATAGAGTGGAAGCAAATTAGAACAAGTTGAAACAACACCCATTTGACGGATCTATTTGATGTTTCGGGGATCTGTTGGTGATATAATTCATATTATTAAATTAATTCGTGATATAGAGTCAAGCTATAAATTGAATAACTTATATTGATTTGACTTGTAACTATCATGAACAAGTTTAATTAGTTCAATTCATGTAAATAATTTATAAAGTGTTAAGGTTAGTAACTTATTTATAAAGTATTGGGTTTCTTGTCTTTTTTATCTGGGATTTGAACTTTGAGGAGGATTTATATGAAAGTCCTAATTTTTTTTTTTAAAAGTCCACAATTACAATACAAAGAGGACTAGATTACATTTAAACCATTTTAACCCTCCCATATAATAAAGCCATTTTTCAATCTTTATCTATACCACAAAAATGCTATTGCCTCAACATTAAGAAAAATTTTGTCGTTACAAATTTTTTTTTAAAGACCTTTTCATTTATAGCTTTTCAAAAACACCAACATGTGACGAAGATAAGCTTTTGAAAACTTACTTTCCTTCTTTCCCAATCCCACTTGTATCATATATATTGAAATTTCTAAATTTTATCTTAGAAATCGAGTTAGTTTAGGAGTAATATTGGTTTCCCTTTAGAAAAATAATAAAAGTTGGTAACTAAAGAAGATAAAAATATAAATAATAAAAATATTCTTAAATAAAAATTAATATTTATGTTACTATAAGGAATGTACATAAAAACTATATATATCAAACATATAAATATCCAAATATCCTTTTGTTACCACAACGAAGTTACAAAACAAAGAAACAAAACCCCCAATTCTACTGTCAGTTTTACAGTGTTAAAAATATCATGTCGCCAAATTAAAGCGGTCGGTATGTCGTGTGCATGCATGCTATATGTGATACTACCTCTTTCTTTTTGTTTTATTTTCCTCTAAAAATAATAAGTTTTGTGATCAGTGTAGGTGTGTTTTACTTTTTTTCATTCAATTCGATTAACCGTCCGTCAACTTAACTCCCATCGTCGTCAACCGCCGCCGTTACTCAATTTCCGGTTCAGTTAACTCCATCGGTAAGCATTGTATACTTATTTTATTTATACATATACATATATATACATACATTTAATATATATTTATATTTGTGTAATTATTATTTTAGTAAAGTTTCAGAATTTAAGTAATTTTTAATTAGGGTTTAAATAGAGAGATTTTTGGGGGAAGGAAATTATAAAGTGATAAATGTCGTCGACAAGGATATGCATGAATGGAATGTGTGGGAGAACGACGACGTCGTCTGAATGGAAAAGAGGTTGGCCCATGAAAGTCGGTGGCTTTGCTACTCTTTGCTCCATATGTGGGTATGTTTCTTTGTTTCTTTAACTTTTAGGATATAATTTTGGTAAGACGTACTATGGTTAATAAACGAAAAAAAATTAAATAAATTGCAAATGGCTGTTTATCATAATTTCTGTTGAAAATTTGTTAAGTAAATTATATTTTGGATTTTGCTAAATATAGTCTAAGGGCTATGCTTAATAACATACGAGAGAAAGTACCCGCGCGTTGCAACGGTGAGATGGTGGGGTGATAAGTCATAGAGTGTGATAGGTCATAGGAGGTGATAGGTCATATAGTGTAATAACCAAATGCCTTAGCCGTACGGGCTCCGCCCTCGGATTTAAAAATTCGTCGAAAGTATATCGAATGACATCTCTAATGAAAGAGCATGAAATTTTAAGAACACCCATATAATTTTTATAATTTATCGATGTACGGTTTTGAGATAAAAGATTTTGAATGAATTAGAGGAATAAAATGATTTATAGAGGAGAGAAAAAAAAATGAGTGGTTGAGATTTGAGGAGAGAGATGAAAATGAGTGCTGAGATTTTCTTTAAGGGTATTAAAAAATAGTTGAAAAGTTGAAAAAATTTGACGGGAACAAATGCTTTATAATGTAGTAGAGATAGTAAAATGTTGTACATAGATATAACTGTCTCATACAGAGTACTTATTATGATGAATTGTCATTTACTACACTTTACTGTGAGTTAACCATCTCCTAAAGGCTATGATTAGAAAAAGTCACATTCTTTTCTTGTTAATCATAGCTCTAAGGGTTAAGGTTAGCAAAATCCTTGGTAATAATTATTGATGTTATGTATTCAAATTTTACCCTTCATCATCTCACAAGTTTACCTAGCTTGTAATTAATTGGCAAATGATAAAAAACAATGTATTCTACTTTGTTAGATTAGTCATTCTAAGGTACCATCTGTACTTGTTAATTTAAGTTTCTCTATGTATGTCTGTTTACAAAGTTAAGGTTTAAGGTACCTTTAGTTTATCACATATCATTGGGGTAGCATTTCAGAAACCTTAAAAAGCAATGGTTTAAGGTACCTTTAGTTTATTAACTATACGTAGTTATGCAATTATATACATGTGTTAATTTAAGATGGATGTTTGGCTAAGCTTATTTGAGGTGCTTATCATTCAGGGTGTTTGGCCTGACTTGGCAGTGAGAAGTTGAAAATCACTATCGAGTTTACCTAATCAACTTATGTCTGAAATAAATATTTGAATGTATATGTCTTCATATGCTCATAAGCTCTGTCCAAAGGTTCCACTTTGCTGATCTTTTCTTGGTTTGATCCGCGAAAACACCATTATCCTTGAAACAATGCATAAAAGAGTCGTTATGTAACAAAAGACACCATATAGGATGGTTGTTTTAGCATTAATGTTTTCATGGTAAGTCCATATCATTTTTGCACCTCACTTGCATATAACATCAGAAGTGAGAAGTTATGTCGTGCGGACTGGTTGGGTAACTGGTCAAAGCATATAACATTTTAGCGTGTTAGGGTTGAATCGGATCAAGTTTTACAAATGAATGTGTTAACTTGATTACAAAAACTGTATTATTACAAATATAGGCCAAAATTTCATATATGCCGATTTTGGAAGTGTGTGCATTAAGAGTACAATCTGGGCGACCTTTGATCTGTTTGGCCCATTTGTTCTTTATAGTAGTGGCATTCGTGCCTGAATAGTTAGTTTTGCAGAACGTGTCACCGTGTTTTTTTCTCTGAAGAGTTATTCCTGTGTTGTTAGTACTTCTTATTTATCATATAGTTTGTTTTTTTTGTGGATATTAATTTGCTTTGATATGATCTTTGATGATTACAGAACTGAATATGAAAAAGTGCATTACTGTGAAAGATTCCATCTGAATGAATCGGGTTGGAGAGAATGTCAATTTTGTGAGAAGGTAATATTGGATCCTATGATTTCTGAAACTTCCTACATTACCAATAGCTGATGAGATGTGTAGGTTGGGTAATGGGTCAAACCGGGTTCGTGTTGGAACGGGCCGGACCAGGTCTACTCACAAACACTTTTTTTCTTGATATCTAATTTTGAATAAATAACCAATGCGTAAATTATGACGTAAGAAAATATCTAAATCTTTTGTCAAAAATCTTTTTAGAAGGCTATTTTCATAGTAGCAGCCTTTTGGCTACTATCATTATGTTTGTTTCGTTCCCCTTTTGGCTACTATCATTATCTTATGTTAAAAAACATTCGTCTCTTTTGAAATAATGCACACAAATTCAAATCACTATATTTATTAGCTAATGGGTTGAATTTGCCACGTGTACTAACACTGACTTCCATTCTGCTCACCAAGTTTCATTGTGTTCGCCATTGCAGCCTGTTCATTGTGGATGCATTGTTTCTAAATATCTTTATGAATGCCTTGATTCTGGTGGGATATCATGTATGAAGTGCATAAGAGCTATGAGAACCGAATCATTTTCACAGGTACTTCTTCCAGTAAATAAAATGTCAACTTGTCAAGCATTTTACTTTTTACATTTATCTATACTACATATATTAAAGCGTCACCAAGGCTGTATCTTGCCTGCGTTGCAAGGATATGGATGTTTAATTCATGGGTATACTGGGAATATAACCCAATAAAAGAGGTAATAGCATAAAGAAGTAATCAACTGGGCTCCCGTTTCTATATTTTTTTCATTTATAGAACCCCTCAAACTTTTAAAACCTATTGATTTAAGGTAATCCATAGAGCTTAGTAGGTCAAAATGCTGATGGGGCGGTTTTGAGTTATATTGATGATTTGATGTGGTGAGTGCTAAGAACAAATGACCAACCACCTGTACGAGTTACCTTAAGTCAATTGTTTTCTGAATGTTTGAGGTTTTTTCATGAGTGAAACAAGGATGGATAATCTTGAAATAGAAAGTGCACTTAATTTGGTACCTTGTTATGCAATTAACCCATGATAGAAATCAGTCACTGAATTTTTAATTTTTTTGGTAATGCAAAGATTTATCTTCCATTGTTTATCCTGATTAATAATCATTGAGAGTTTTTATTTGGTTGATGGTGCATGATATGCCTTTGTTTGTGACCACTTTTAGTTGGTAATGAATTACTAATCTTAACTATACAAATTTATGCAAATCTTGCAGCCACAGGTTAGCAAGATTCCTAGTGGCATCACTTGGTTTTCTGGCAATGGGCGTTCCTCTGTTTGTACCAACCAAATGAATAATGCCACACCATCTAAGCAATATCAACATGCATTTTCAACTTCTTCTGGAATTGGGAACCTTTTCCCTTCTAATAAAGATACTGTCTCAAGCTTAGAAAACCTGTTACCTCTACCTACAATCTTTCCTGGCCGATTACCTTTACCCACTTTACCCGATAATAAAAAAACAAATTTAGGATCCAACTCAGTTGATCAACAATTTATGGGCTTTTCTGCACTCCCTACTTCTAATGGGGTTGTAGAGGGAAGAGTTCAAGAAAAAGTACCTTCAAATAAACAAGAGCAACAGCCACCACAGATAGTTCCAAAGTCACTGAATTCTGGAGTTAGCATAAAGTCACAAGCAAACAAAGGAACGGGGTCAGGTAACCGAGCTTCCAAACCACGTGCTGAAGGTCAAGGCAATAATCAGTTACTTCCAAGATACGTGCCAAAGATCACTGAACAAGAACTATTGCATATATATGGAGAGTATCCTTCACTTTATAATTTATTTATGCACTCACTTTAGAGGTGACAGCACTGTCAAAGTTTTTGGGTCATAATGGGTTGAGTTGGCAGGTTGGGTGATGGGTAATCTTTTCTACGGGGAAAAAATTAAGTTAATCATTTAAGCTTTTTTTTTCCTTCTTAAACTTCAAAATGGACAAAAGTTTCGCGTCCCTAACACATGCACGTATACATGTCATTTCTTTAGATTCTCAATGCTGAAATAATAAAACGAGTTGTGATCGGTGAATCATCAGACTGTTTGAAAACTAAACTACTATTATACATATCATAATATGTGCAATCACCCCATATAGCCACTCACAATACATATACCAGTATACCACAATTGCATAAAACCTGAGCATGAGTGCCCATGCGTGTATCTTAACATCTTCTAGTTTAAGCTCAAGTTGTACCATCACTCCACTATTTGAGAAGGTTCTGTCTGCAAGTGATGCTGGCCGAGTTGGTCGCTTAGTCCTGCCAAAAGCATGTGCTGAAGTGGGTTGATTTTCTTCTTCTTCTTTGACTTATGTCTATTTTTTTTACCTACAGTATTATATATATATATATTATATATATATATATATATATAACACTAGGATAGTTATAAGACACCCTACATGCATCTTTACAAGGTGTAGATACCTATTTTTTCATGTGGGATTACAATTAGATTAAAACAAAATAATAATAATATGATACTATATTGGGCTTATTTCTTTCTTGTTGCATGCTCTAATTCATGATAAACAAATATTGTTGCAGGCGTATTTTCCGGCTATTGATCACTCAGAAGGTGTACCGGTGAAGATCACGGATACAAATGGGAAAGAATGGACATTTCAATTCAGATATTGGCTCAATAATAACAGCCGAATGTATGTTCTAGAGGGTATAAGCCCTTTTATACGAAGTTTAAAATTGCAAGCTGGAGACACAGGTATCCTTACTTGATTCTTGTGGTATTCGTGGGCAATTGGCGACTTTGCTATCTTTATGCGAGTCTTTATGGTCATGTCAAATGGGTTGTGTAACAGGTCAAAACGGGTATACTATTGATGGATTTAAAATGTTTTAAATACTTAGTTTGTCATTATTTCATGAATTAGTTTTTTTTGGGTAAAGTTATTTCATGAATAAGTTAAACTTTGAGTACTATATTTAGAAGGTTTTGATGCATTAAAAGTGAACTTCAGGCAACTTTTAACCTGTTTGACCCATTAGAGAAAAAACTAAATCCAGATCGACCCATTCATAAGTAAATGGGTCAAAATGGATACCTTTAGCAAACATATATCTTATTCTGGATTTCTGGTACAGTTAACATTACATGACCTCAGTTTGATCATATAGAAACTTTAAAAAAGTGATAAATAACTTACCTTGTACTTCAATGTCTTGCTTCGTATTTTTCATTGTATCAATTTTCTGCAGTGATATTTAGTCGATTAGATCCAGAAAACAGACTTGTTATGGTTTGTCAAAAGGCTCCAATTTCTGAGGATGCAACTACTCTTCCTACTACTGTTAATGGTGATCTTATATGCACAGGAAATGGGACCTCGTCATCGGTATGTTCTCGTTGAATTTTGTTTCTTATTAGAATTTTCTGTATTTCTGTTTATATTTTGTTATTAATTTCACTTTTGCTTATTGGGCTTACCTTTTTTGGCAAAGAATGTGGAGCATGACAACACAAATAACTTTATATCAGTACAGCAATCGGTAATTCAAGAAGAAAAGAAGACCCGTAATATAGGGTCTAAAAGCAAAAGGCTGCACATGCATTGTGAAGATGCCTTGGAGGTCAAATTCACATGGGAAGAAGCACAAGATTTCTTCAAGCCACCTCCTTCTAAGCCAACTGTTGTTGTGATAGAAAATTGTGAACTGGAAGAATATGATGTAAGCAAGCAATTTTAGACTTTCTAGTAGTTTAATTAGAGGTGGCAATGTGGATGAATAAGGATGGTTGAGTGATGGGTCGAAACAGTTAACTCTTTTGTACGGGTTGGGTTAAGCTGAAACACTTATGTCCAACTCTGTTTTATTAATAAGTAGTCTGATAAATATCATTGATGAAACTATATTATCACAACAATCATCTGACTTTATGTTTTCTTAAAAAAATTTATTAATTTTATAGTTACCGAGGGTAACCCTCTCAACCCCCACCACAGAAAAATGAATTAGAAGGTTGTAGGCATTTAAAAAACAGCTGGGTGGATTTTGAGCCGTTCAACCATCTTGATAATCTTTCTTAGGTAAGTTTTTAGATTTAATCCAATTGACCCACTCTGTATAAAACATGACCCAAATCTATCCGTTTTTAAGTAAAAAGGTCAAGAGTGCCACCTTTACATATTATGTTTCTACCTTTATCTTTAGGTTAATTGTGTGTGGTTTCATTCAGGAACCACCTGTCTTTGGCAAGAAGACCGTATTCATGACGAATGCATCAGGGTAAGAATCGTTTCAAGTTTGTTTATATATATACATATTGAGAAGTTAACATTCTCAACAAGCACTGCATTAATTTAGTTGGTTGGCTGGCAGCCAAATGTCATGCACTGACTTGCTACACAAACTGGTCATTGCTACTTGCTACCAAATTTCTTGCACTGACGACTGCTATTTAACATTTTCTGTAGTTATATACTTAATATATTCGACTTAAGAAGAAATAAGGCACAAATAAGAAGAAATAAGTCACAAATTTTCTCATAAAAGGTGTAGGATTGATATTTTATAATTAGTCTTTTAAATCTAAAATGTATCTTTTGAAACTGTTAAATTATATCAAAGCTTTTGCTTCATATTCGGTGGTATTTTTCTATAATTTGACACTGTGTTCGTGGAGACCCATGACCATTTCCACTTTAATTGAAGTTAACATGCTTATAAGTACGTTGACTCATTCCAAGAGGTCATATGATCATGTGAAAATACATCCTGCTCAGTCCACGTTTTATGTTTCCCAATGAGAAGGTTATTTTCTACCGATCAAATCAGTTTTTTTTAATTAATTATATTGTAGGTTACAAGATCAATGGCTTCAGTGTGATAGTTGCTCCAAATGGCGGAAGTTGCCTTCTGATGTTCTCATTCCTTCCAAGTGGACTTGCTCTGATAATGTTTCTGATCCAGACAGGTACTTAATTTATATGTTGTTTTATGTTGTGGGTTTCATTTCCATGTATTCGGGGATAAATAGAGTTTGGACCCATGAAACAGTTATACAATTTGGACCACGGAACCTATCTCTATGAATGTTGCTAGAGGTGGCAAATAGAGGGTTGGATAATGGGTTTAGTTTTTGTATTGGTCGCCTTGGGTTAATCCTAAAACTTTTTGTCTAAATTTCTAAAGGAGCAATTTTTTCAATAAATTGTACATCTAATATGATTATGTAACTTATATTATTTCATTATAATACTTTGGGGGGTTTTGGGTGACTTCCGGCCCCATTTGACCCTTTCGATGTTTTAATATTCTATTCTACCAATTTGACCCACTATATAGAAACGCCACTGGCTACTATCCATTCATATGTAAATGGGTCAAAGTTGCTACCTCATGCACTCACAACAATGCACGTGTGTGTTATAAGTTCATGGTCACTATTAGGATTATAATTATACTCGTAAGTTATCAGTAGTAGAATATTCTTCAAAGAATGTCAATCTTTCTTTTCACTAGAAAAACCTGACACGAAGCGGATAAGGATTGGAAAATTGTCCTCTTGACGTCTTACAAATTTTGGGATTAATGGAATGTGATACTTTTCTACTAATGAGTTGCATAACCTATACCAGGTGTTCTTGTACGGCTGCTGAGGAGATTGGAGCTGGGTTTTTGGTTTCCCAACAGAGTCTTGACAAAGGTACGATTTCATTTAGTTAGAAGTGGGTTGATTTGGTTAACTAGTATAACTTGGTTAAAAAACAGGTTGACAGGTCGAAATTGACTCCAAGTGTTTTTAAATGATTACAATCTCGATATTTCTTTACACCAAATTTTTTAGATGAATATCAATAATGTAGTTCTTTCATCATATATATAATGCATTATTTATTTTTAAAATGTTCAGGGGAAAACAAAAAATAGCAATGACAGGTCAACCTAACTCTCGATTCATATTAAAAAGTAACAGGCTTGACCTAAAATTATTGGGACATGTAACTAAACCCAATTCACGTGTCCATTTTGCCACCTATAAGTTCTATATTAGCCAAACATTTGACATGCATTATTCTTTACAGAATCTAAGAAGCAGAAAATAACAGAAAGTTCGGCAAGCGAAGTACAGAAACTAGAGCCTAACGCGGCTGTATTAGGAAAGAATGCTAGTGAGCCCACCACGAGACACCCCCGCCACCGGCTTGGTTGCACTTGCATCGTCTGTATGCAACCCCCAAGTGGAAAAGGAAAGCACAAACCAAATTGCATTTGTATTGTCTGCTCAACAGTTAGGCGTCGTTTCAATACCCTAATGCTACGTAAGAAACAACAAAAATCTGAAAAGGAGAGTGAAGTTGTCAAGAAATCACTGGTTCAGGCTACCAACAAGACCCAAGTGAATGACGGGCTTGAAACGGGAACTGGGACCAAAATGATAACCGAGCGCACTAATAAAGTTCAAGATTTGGATTTAAATTGTGACCCAAAGGATGAAGAGATGATACTCTCTGAAGCTACTAATTCTTTATAGTATATCCCACCAGATAGACAGAACATGCTTGCTGGGCTTGTTAAGAGACATTAAAAACTGGCATATGCAGACAAACAAGATCATTGAAGGTAGTTGATTTTGGTATATAATCATTAGTTAGTTTCCCAAACCTTTTTAATGTGTTTGGGCAGTTCCCCATTTTGCCTTAGCAGTAATCGTATATCTAGGTTGTCAATGAAAGTAGAATATATCTGGTTTTCTTCCTTCTCTTTTTGCTATATGTGTAAGGAAGCCTACTTATGGCGGAGCCGGATATGGCTTTACCATTTATGATCCTGTAGATATATATAAATATATTTAGATAAGAGTTTTTATGTCTTTGATATATTCTCTTTTGTGTTACTATTGTGAATTGTACTTTTTGTGGTGGTAGAGGTTTTATCCATAGTTATATTAGCCGAGTTGTTGAAAAGACACAGTTTGATATGGCCCTTATCATGCAACTATAAGTACGTTTTGTTATGGCGGATTTTGGTCTGTCCTTGCAAACGATTTGGCCAGTTTCTTTGCAGCAAAGTTGGTTCCAACATGATTTTGGTCATGTTATGTTAACTCTGAGTTTTACTAGTAGCAATGATGGTGTGCAAATGCACTCAGTTCATAACCAAGTTGTACTCTATGGCTACGCCTATAACGAGTAAATTTGTGTAAATATACATATACTTGTCCAAAGACCATCTCCAAGGGGTGTTCCTTACACATCCTTGCTTGTCTCTTTTTGTGTTCATAGCATCGGAGCATATTCGTCTTGTCCATAGGGTATATTTTTTGTGTTTATAACATTGAAGCATGTTTGTCGTTGCTTGTCTATAGGGTATATGTCCTTAACTAAAGACACATTTTTGAAGTTTGTATAATCTTTTTAATATATCTCTATTTTTAGTTTTTTCTAAAGGCTTATGAAACAATTTTTTAACCTAAACATCTCTACTATTTTATGAGGCTAAAATGTATTTTAGTACCCTCAACTTGGTTGACTAGGTGTTCTACTACCCTGAATTATTAAAGGTGTAGTATAGTACCCTAGACTTGGTTAACAAGGTTTTCTACTACCCTAGACTCATTAATTAATCTTTTAAAATTTTATATGAATTAACTAATATATAATGTTAAAATATATTTGACAAACCATAAGTAACTAAAGACATTATAAATATGTGTTTTTTTTAGAACGGCTAAAAGTATAGGTTATCTTTAACACGATTATAAAATTTTAAAGTACCGACTTTGAAAAAAATATACTTTAAAATTATACAATAAATAGACATCAAAATTATATTATTATTTAAATTCCTGAAATTAAAAAAAAAACATAATTACCTTATTAATAAATAGGTAGTTTTCATTACAATAAAAATATTTTGTACAAATTAATAGTTATATGTATAAATAATCATCTTTTTATTGAAGTTTTTATTAATTTGTTTATAAAATAAAAATGAATTAATAATTCAATTGATGTGATTAATCAAGTTATAAAAAAAATACCTATAAAATACAATAATAATATGTTCTGTATTTATTTCAAATTGTGATATTAATATCCAGTTATAAAAATATTTATTATATGTATAAACTTAATATTTTATATTCAACCATATTTTCAATTTCAATACATTACTTATAATATTATTTTTTTGTTAACATAGTTTTTACATTTCTAACGCAATTATTTTTAAAATTACAAATTTAAACTTGAAAGTATTTTTAAGAAAAACCAATATATATTTTAGAACCATAAATTAGATTAATTAGTGAGTTAGGGTAGTAGAAGACCTTGTTAACCAAGTCTAGGGTACTATACTACACCTTTAAAGAAGATTAGTTATTTTTGGCTATCAAACCGCACCACCTCCTGTGACATAACTTGGCCCCAATGGAGTTCTTTTACCTTCTAAATTATCCTTTGTAATACCTGGTGCAACTTATATTTTAGTTCCCTGTCTTCATTGTATGTTTCTCTAGCATCTTGCTAGATCACATCAATAAAATTCTTAATTTTAATGTTCAAAAAAAAGTAGAGCAAATTGAGGGTACTAAAATTCATTTTGGCCTTTATGAAAATTATCACATTTTCTCTCCTAACACTTTTCAACCCTCTCTCTCATAAAAATGTCCCTATGCAAAATGACTATTTTACCCTTAATGAATTAATTAATTCTCTCTCTTTTATTCACTAATTTAAACATCTCCACTTAAAATACCTATAATACCTTTAATGAAATAATTTATAACATAGATCCATCAACTCCTAAAATAACTACACTACCTCTTTTACATTAATTATTTTTATAATAATAACCACACCGTCACGCCACCACCACTACCAACCACCGCGCCACCACCAGCGCTACCACCGCCGCCGCCGCATTGCGCGGGTAAAATGTTATTTCATTTAATATAAATGCCAAATTAAATATGTTTCTAACATTTCATTTAATCTTAAAACTACAACTTCAATTAGTTTTGAACTACTCCAACCATCTTATTTATTTACAATCTCATTTTTTTATTCAACCTCACAAAATATTAGTTATATAAACACACAAAATACATGGAATTTCATCATCTATATCAAATTTCTATCATATATCATCAAATTTTATCACCTATAAAAGAAAATGAATCCAAACCTAAACCCAAATTTTACCCGGTTGTTTTAACAGATGCTAGTTGACAAAGAAACTCCAAAAACAAAAAGAATTACTTAAAACTCCTAATGGGCTGTCACCATGCGATTGGGCCTATTGCTCTTAAGCGGCCCGTGAGGGCATAATAAACCCTAATCATTCTCAATCTGTGACTATATATATATATATTCACTACCAATCTAAATCTCATCATCTAAATTCATCTCATTCTTCTCTATGGTTTCACTTGCCGTTTCCAAGTTTTTTCTGTAAATATATATATATACATATATATTTTTTTGTGTTTTTACATAACCAGATCTTTAAACTTATCAAATATTTTCTATAAATTCTAAAGTTATTCTTTGATGTTTTATTTATATTGCTATATAAATTTGTTATATACACCGTGTACAATTAAGCCGATGCTGTGGATAAAAGCAATGAAGGTAGCATGGTACTGTGCACGAATATTAAGCAACTTTTAGGTCGTCATGTCTGCCCCCACTGATTTCTCTCATGATTTGGGGGCCTGGACTAGACCTACATTTTTTTTACTCTTTTAGATTTCTTTATATATTCTAAATTTGTATAATTTGATTAAATAGAATTAACCTGGTGTATAAAAGCAGAGATATATTGCTAATATATATGTGAATATATTTCCCGTAAACACCAGGAAAATAGAGCTGGGCATCGTTATTGGGTGAACCTCTTGATTTTATTTTTATGACGGATAAGGTTCAGTAAACGAAGCTATATTTTTTTTTTTGTAAAACTTTGTTTTAGAAATTTGGAAAATTCGTAGTTCTTGCAAACGACGTCGTTTCTTTAACCAACATATTTGTATGTACCTAGGAGGTTTGGGCCCGTTTTGCGGGGCGTCGTGTTGAAACGGTTTTGTTAACCTACTTAAAAATTCAAAAGAAAAAACGTGTTAAAAAACCAATAAATAACTTGAAAAAAACAAAAAATGATTATGCGAGAAAACTAAGAAAATCACATCACAAAAGTTTGCAATATCGAATACATATATTTAGTTTGTGCAATGAAACGAAAAATGCAAAAAGAAAGAAAAAATAAAATGTTGAATAAAAGTTTCCAATATCTTAGTTGAGAACACAAAAGCAAAAAAATTATGAGAAAAACCAAGAAAAATCGAAAACAAAAACCCCAAACGGGATCCGAAATGACAAAATCTAGATAGTGATGCAGGTTATAAGATGAACCAATAGAAGACAACACAAAAGCCAAAAAACTGTGTAAGAAACCAAAAAAAACCGAAAGAAAAAAAACCTTAACGGGATCAAATATGGTAAATTCTGAATAGTAACCGAGTAATAACACGGGTGTAGGTGGACTAATAGAACAGTGCCATGTGGCGGTGACACTTTTCATTAGACGTCGCCCGTTGGGCGGGGTCGGTGTTTGAAGCGAGTTACGGTACTTACCAGGTAGTTTTTGGACGTAAGAAAGTGGGTTAACGGTGAAAATGTGTGTTTAATTCCATATAGAATATTAAAAGTGTTATCACCTATCTCTATACTATTTTAAAAAGGTAAAAAACCAAATGTCAAAGAGTTATAAAAAAGGGTCAAAGAATAAATAATGAAACAAAAAAACACAAAGTACCCAAAAAAAAAAAAAGAAGAGAGAAAACCAAAAAAAATTGGAATTACTTTTATAACATGAAAAAAACAAATAAATCAAAAGATTTTATAAGCAAAAAAAAAAAAAAATCAATAAAGTAAGGTACATCAATACACCAAATCAATCAAATGTAAAAGATCAGGGTTATATATGTAAAATTTAAAGGGTTGAAAATGAAAAATCCAAAAAGCTTAAAAAAATAAAAAACAAAAACGCTAGTGGTGGGATTCGAACCCACGCCCCTTGTGTAAGGGGTAGAGTCCAGAACCACCTGGTCTAACCCAATTCTTATTTGTTATTCCATTTACTAAATATATATCTAAAATATTTGTTTATACAGAAAAATCCAAAAAAATTACTGTTCATAACGTTGATCTTTAATGATATTCTAGGTCTAACCCAATTCTTATTTGTTATTCCATTTACTAAATATATATCTAAAATATTTGTTTATACAGAAAAATCCAAAAAAATTACTGTTCATAGCGTTGATCTTTAATGATATTCTAGGTCTAACCCAATTCTTATTTGTTATTCCATTTACTAAATATATATCTAAAATATTTGTTTATACAGAAAAATCCAAAAAAATTACTGTTCATAACGTTGATCTTTAATGATATTCTAGGTCTAACCCAATTCTTATTTGTTATTCCATTTACTAAATATATATCTAAAATATTTGTTTATACAGAAAAATCCAAAAAAATTACTGTTCATAACGTTGATCTTTAATGATATTCTAATCTAATTCTAATCTAATATGTATATATTATCAGTGTTAGAATACCAGGATATAATATAAAAGTCGAAACCATCAAGATCATTTTAACCTATCATGTGATGGCTCAATGTATTGGTGTTACAGCCTCATTCTCATCTTTGGTAAAGTCCTTGTTGCGATAGTTTAGAACAAGAACAAATAAGTTTTAGATAATATATGCTATCGAACCATTTTGCTAAAATCTCAGTTTACTATCATTTATTGGTAGTAGTATATTAAAAGCAACTTAAGTTAAATTAAATTAAAAAATACATGTCATAGGAAAAAAATTAAAAATAAATAATTTTAGAAATATTTGAAAAACAATTTTTAACTTAAATCCAAATAACTTAAAACTGTAGGGCCTAAGTAGAGTTTAATTTACACATAGAGTTAGAAACTTATCAAAACTTTACGAGATAAAAAGATTTATATGCAAAGTTTCATCGTCTTTCTTTCAAGTCGTCTGCAAGACTGTAACTCAACGCCAAAGAAAACACTGATGCCTTTGCCACGCCGAACTTCCGACGTATTGTACATAGATCACCAGCAATATGCCTAGCGAGGGTGAGCAAAAACCGAACCGGAAATCCAAAAACCGACAAAAACCGAACCAAAAACCGAACCAAGGGAAAATCCATTGGATTTGGTTTTGGTTATCTAAAAACCGAATAAATCGGTTCGGTTTTCGGTTTCATATAAAAAACCAAACCGAACCAAAGTTATATACATTTCAATTTATTTTATATTTATATATTAACTTCCCATGTTAGTATATCTTATTATGTTAGCACTCGTTCTTTTAATTCTCCAAATTCCTCAAACCTACACTAGTAATATGTAAGCTAAACATAATTAGTCCATTTTGGATAGTAAGTGTTATACATTATAGATTCTTTAGTATGTTGAAATTGGATATACAAGAGAAAAGCATGTGTATGTACTTATTTATCTAGAGTTTGAGCAGTATGTTTATGTATATATACGAAAATTAACACGATCTCCCAATCTCCAATATCATTTCTACAACTTTGCCTCTGACGAACTTAAAAATGGTGTATAAATAAAAATTAAAGTTATACTTTTTAGAGGTATATATATGCACAGCAAGATGAATTTAATTAGTTTGTATGCATGAATAATTCTATATTTTAGTTTTTGAAATTTTTGCTGAAAACAATTAAATGTTTTATTAATAACTCAATAAGCCAAATGTGTAAACAATTTTATTTTTTTTTAAAACCCGAAACCAAACCGAAAATCGACCCAAACCGAGCTCACAACCGACAAACCGAACCATTGGATTGGGTCGGTTTTCGGTTTCAAAAAAGGAAAAACCGAAACATTCGGTTTGGGTTTCGGTTTTAGGCCAAAACCGACCCAAGCTCACCACTATTAAACATGGTCTAAAGTTGTTGACATGGGAATTCAAATTATGGTGTGAGCTCAAAGAGAATGAGGTGTCGGTAAGGTATAAACAGCATGGACTTTGTAATATTGATAAGGGAAATGATTAATCATTTCATTATGTAATACCCGTCATTTTAAAATCTGGATTTTCAAAAACTTGGTTAAACGGCGTTTAAACGTAGCGGAAATGATCACTTAAAAACTGCCCCATCCGTAACGGATGGTTCTTTACATAAAAGTTTGGTGTTACTAATAGCTAAATATCTCTCTAGCTCAAACCTGCTTATCCTGAAGACACAACGATTTCATAAAAGCAAGTGTTAGCTAATAAATAGGTAAGTAAGATACACACATTTTAACAAAACGTTCTTCATTTTACTTTCATAAAACTTCTTCGTATTTTATATATCTAAACATGATCACATTACATATCATCCACAAACATCTTAAGATAATCTCATCTTTACTTATTCTCACATCCCAACACATTTCATATCACATCAACATATACATACAACTTAATCAACATGTCACGTCTTACATATCTCACATAAACATATCACACATATACGTATAGCACATGTAGAGTATTTACTCCTAATTGTGCCTATCCAACGATATATCATACTTATCAACATATCTTATTATTATCTTGATCAACTTATTCTCACGAATCACATCTTTACATCTTATCTTAATCAACTTATTCTCGTGTCTTACATCTTTATCAACATATTCTTATAATCAACTTAATCAACTTATTCTTACAACTTACATAATACGCACTAACTTTACAACTAGCACGATTTCCCACGTCTTAACTTTTAGGAAAGACAATGCCATTTCCATAGTATCACGTCATGCTTTTAACATTGGTGGTTAGTCACTCCACCCAGAAATATAGTCCCACGTAACTATGCCGCAAGGAGCCACTCAAGCGACCACGTACGCACTAGTTTTACAACTAGCACGGGTTAAGCTTAACACAACTTATGCTCGAGACTTCTTATCTTTATTAGCTTAGGCTACACTTTCACCTAAACTAATCACCTTGTTCCTGTTCCTAACTCCTCCCCGGGTAGTTCCCAATGTTTGGCACTTTCCATACTTGACTTTTATTCTTCTTTACTTTTCTTTTTACGCACTAACACTAAGGCTAGAACGGTTTCCCACATTTCACATTTTACTTTAACTTTAGGTATATTCATTACCTAATTAATCCACATCTACTTCAACGTTTAATCTTTCTAATGTGCACAACTTAATAACATTTCTTATGTGTATCTAGTGAACTAGACATTTCATACTTAAGTGCCACATATAAGCCATCACATATCAACATTAAGGCATATCAATATATCAACAACACATATCATATTCATTTCATGGCAACATCGTTATAGTCATCACACTACATAAGCAATCAACAACTTTCACTTTAAACGTCATTATAACATAATCAACTACTTCAACATACATATGTTCCCATATAACCTCCTGCATAACCCGAAAAACCCAACACAAATAAGATAATCCGATTAAGAGGTTAATTTATAGAAAACCACGTTTTGTTGTGCCTCCAGCGTGAGAAAAGTCATGTATCTTACCTGATGACGAGCACAACGATCAATAAGCAACTTTAAAGTATCTTGTTTGAGTTCCCAACTACCTATCACACACATATAATCGACATGTAACATAAACGGGACCTTAAAGAACATCTCCAAGCTCCCTAAACATCAAGGTAACTTATACTTAAGGTCTATGGGTCAAATGAGCACTAAAACAAGCCTAAACGACCACCAGACCTGAATATGCGCCGCATGCCCCATCCATGCGCCGCATAAAGCAAGTCAGGGAGTTCTAGACTCCATTTATGCACCGCATAAAATCCCCATGTGGCGCATATCGGGGTTCGACCAGCAACTTCAACTTCGTTTCACTTCAAACTCCTTCCAAACGAATCCCAAACCTCCACCACGACTTATACCCATTAAATTAACATTAATTAGGTCACAATTAAGCATTTGAAAACATCAATTGATCCTTGAATCAATTGCATACATGAATCCCTCTTTTTGATCATCAATACGACTCGAAACCGCAACGTTTTGTACAAAAACATAATTGAACACATATTCATCCAATTAATGTAACAACCCTCAATTTCCGACTAGGACAATTTACTTAGATTTGTCTAGGTATCTATCCCTAGAGGTTTATTAGGAGAATTGACCTTCTAGACATTAAGGCATGGTGATAATTGCCCTCTAGTTCAATGAAATATCGTAGATGACTAGTTATTTTAGAAATGCCATAAACAATAACTATAGTCATTCAAGACAATCTCAAACTATAATTTAGTTCAAACTGAACTTGGTGAAATATCAATGAACCAAAAACCTTACTTCGAGGAGTTAAGTTATAAAAATAACTGTACTAGACTCACAAGTTGTGCTAACAATAAAAAATCTCATAAATATCCAACAATTTAAACACCAAGCTAATTAAAGTATATATGAACATAAGGATATAATGACCATCTTGAAATTTATTTATAAACCTTATGTGTATAATAGTAAGCTTGAATAATAATAAGTACATACATATGTAACTAAAATAAATACAAGTTGTAAGGAATAAGTAATAGATAAACTCAATGCACAAAATATGTACATACATATATGGGGGAAATGAAGATGGTGCTGTTATGCACCCAAGTTGGGTGAAATCCCTCTCACATGCTAATTTTTTTAATCCATAAAAAACATGGGGGGCAATTATTTATTCATTATATATTAAATATTAAAAAATTAGTGTAACATCCCAATCTTTTTATTTAACGGTTGACTAGAGTCATTAAGTCAACATAACGTGTCGTTAAGTCATCGATAGATTTGTATGCTTATATGTAGTTAATGTGTTTTACGTGCGAGACTTGAATGTCTTATTAATTGATGTAGTAATGTGGTTAAGATGTAGTTAAATGCCTTTTTGAGGTGTTCAAAGTGTTTAATGAGTTGTATGTAGTCCATAGAGGTGTTTTGGGCAAGAAATATGACTTTATGAAGCTTAGGGACCAATTTTGACATGGTGTGAAAGTCAAAAACGGGTTTAGGGTCTTGGAGGGAGCCATTAGTTCATCATTTGCAGAAATATAACTTTTCTCTCAAGCCCTAGCCACCCCTTTGATCTCCTATCAAAATTCTAAGCCGAAAATCCTTCAAACGTGTGATTTAGGAGTGATTGATCGAGTATTTTGCATTCCCATTGTGATCTTCAGGTAGTAGAGGTATGTTGATTTTGATTTTATGTCTTTTTGATCATATGAGTCATTAGAAATCAGATCTAGACCATTGGAGGGTCAATTGATGTCGAAATAACGTTTGTTTTAATAATGCAAATCATGAGTGGTTTAATAAAGGAGTTATTTGCATTATAATGGTTTGAAAATGAAGGATTTTGATGTATGAAAGTCATGTAATTGATTTGGAGTCGTTTGAATATGGTTTGGGGTGTAATTGATCGAACTTGTGCAGAATCGGAGCTAGTTGCGGCGCAACTGGTTTCCAGAAAGTTAAGCTGCGGCGCAACATGTAGGTTGCGGCGCAACTGAGGGCTGGTGTTGCGGCGCAACATGTAGGTTGCGGCGCAACATGTAGGTTGCGGCGCAACATGTAGGTTGCGGCGCAACATGTAGGTTGCGGCGCAACATGTAGGTTGCGGCGCAACATGTAGGTTGCGGCGCAACATGTAGGTTGCGGCGCAACATGTAGGTTGCGGCGCAACATGTAGGTTGCGGCGCAACATGTAGGTTGCGGCGCAACATGTAGGTTGCGGCGCAACATGTAGGTTGCGGCGCAACATGTAGGTTGCGGCGCAACATGTAGGTTGCGGCGCAACATGTAGGTTGCGGCGCAACATGTAGGTTGCGGCGCAACATGTAGGTTGCGGCGCAACATGTAGGTTGCGGCGCAACATGTAGTTGCGGCGCAACATGTAGGTTGCGGCGCAACATGTAGGTTGCGGCGCAACATGTAGGTTGCGGCGCAACATGTAGGTTGCGGCGCAACATGTAGGTTGCGGCGCAACATGTAGGTTGCGGCGCAACATGTAGGTTGCGGCGCAACATGTAGGTTGCGGCGCAACATGTAGGTTGCGGCGCAACATGTAGGTTGCGGCGCAACATGTAGGTTGCGGCGCAACATGTAGGTTGCGGCGCAACATGTAGGTTGCGGCGCAACATGTAGGTTGCGGCGCAACATGTAGGTTGCGGCGCAACATGTAGGTTGCGGCGCAACATGTAGGTTGCGGCGCAACATGTAGGTTGCGGCGCAACATGTAGGTTGCGGCGCAACATGTAGGTTGCGGCGCAACATGTAGGTTGCGGCGCAACATGTAGGTTGCGGCGCAACATGTAGGTTGCGGCGCAACATGTAGGTTGCGGCGCAACTGTAGTTGCGGCGCAACATGTAGGTTGCGGCGCAACATGTAGGTTGCGGCGCAACATGTAGGTTGCGGCGCAACATGTAGGTTGCGGCGCAACATGTAGGTTGCGGCGCAACATGTAGGTTGCGGCGCAACATGTAGGTTGCGGCGCAACATGTAGGTTGCGGCGCAACATGTAGGTTGCGGCGCAACATGTAGTTGCGGCGCAACATGTAGGTTGCGGCGCAACATGTAGGTTGCGGCGCAACATGTAGGTTGCGGCGCAACATGTAGGTTGCGGCGCAACATGTAGGTTGCGGCGCAACATGTAGGTTGCGGCGCAACATGTAGGTTGCGGCGCAACATGTAGGTTGCGGCGCAACATGTAGGTTGCGGCGCAACATGTAGGTTGCGGCGCAACATGTAGGTTGCGGCGCAACATGTAGTTGCGGCGCAACATGTAGGTTGCGGCGCAACATGTAGTTGCGGCGCAACATGTAGGTTGCGGCGCAACATGTAGTTGCGGCGCAACATGTAGGTTGCGGCGCAACATGTAGGTTGCGGCGCAACATGTAGGTTGCGGCGCAACATGTAGGTTGCGGCGCAACATGTAGGTTGCGGCGCAACATGTAGGTTGCGGCGCAACATGTAGGTTGCGGCGCAACATGTAGGTTGCGGCGCAACATGTAGGTTGCGGCGCAACATGTAGGTTGCGGCGCAACATGTAGTTGCGGCGCAACATGTAGGTTGCGGCGCAACATGTAGGTTGCGGCGCAACATGTAGGTTGCGGCGCAACATGTAGGTTGCGGCGCAACATGTAGGTTGCGGCGCAACATGTAGGTTGCGGCGCAACATGTAGGTTGCGGCGCAACATGTAGTTGCGGCGCAACATGTAGGTTGCGGCGCAACATGTAGGTTGCGGCGCAACATGTAGGTTGCGGCGCAACATGTAGTTGCGGCGCAACATGTAGGTTGCGGCGCAACATGTAGTTGCGGCGCAACATGTAGGTTGCGGCGCAACATGTAGGTTGCGGCGCAACATGTAGGTTGCGGCGCAACATGTAGGTTGCGGCGCAACATGTAGGTTGCGGCGCAACATGTAGGTTGCGGCGCAACATGTAGGTTGCGGCGCAACATGTAGGTTGCGGCGCAACATGTAGGTTGCGGCGCAACATGTAGGTTGCGGCGCAACATGTAGGTTGCGGCGCAACATGTAGGTTGCGGCGCAACATGTAGGTTGCGGCGCAACATGTAGTTGCGGCGCAACATGTAGTTGCGGCGCAACATGTAGTTGCGGCGCAACATGTAGGTTGCGGCGCAACATGTAGGTTGCGGCGCAACATGTAGTTGCGGCGCAACATGTAGGTTGCGGCGCAACATGTCACGCTGAGGGTTCAACAAACGATGGTTTCATAATTATAACTTCCCAATCGGTAACGTATGTTGTTTACGGGTATATGGGTTACATGGGAGGTAATATGGGTTATGTAGTTGACCTTTGAGACCTGAAATGCAGTCCCTCATGATATGTATTGTGGTGCATGTTATGATATGACGTAGGATGTAGTGCTATGTATGTAGTATAATGTAGTGATATGATATGCAGTAACTTGTGATGTTATGAGATGCAGTATATGTTGTTATTGATTGATGTTGTGCATGTTTGTATGGCTTGCTCATCTAGTTCACTAGACTCGCTAAGTTGCCATGACACGTGCACGTTTAAGGGCCCAAAACGTAAAAGCAGTTAACGTAGTAAATGTTTAGGTAATTGATATGTCGTATTTGTTAGGACCAGTTCACCTGGTAAACTGGCCAGTCTCCAGTTGCACCTGGAGACCCAGAGAAACTGGAGACCTAGATGATTTGTCGAGAAATATATTGAAGTCCAGTTGCACCGTACAGTCAACGCAACTGAAGACTTCCTCCAGTTGAGAACTGACCAGTTGAAGAATCCTTCCAGTTGAAGTCGAAGACAACAAATGGAAGATAGAGAATGACAATGGCAGCGAAGCCCAGTTGACATTCTAGTCAGTTACAAACTGGAGACCATCAGTGGAAAGCTCTTACAAAGCTTTACACTGATTACGAGGAATTGACTTTTATGCTTTATGTACCTTTACCCGAATAATAAGATTTATCTTATTATTTAAGTACAAAAAGGTACATAAAGGTGGCTGAGTAAAGTTGCTTTATCATGCGACTTTACACTGCTTTTTAAGGAATTAAATGCTATTCCTTAAATGCTCTCAACCACATTTGTACGGCCAAAGTTAACATCCCAATGTTAACTTTGCCTATAAATACAAGTCATTGCACAACCAAGAATTCAAGTTGAATAACTTCACACTTTGCATAACTGCAATATTCTTGGTGAACTTGTGCAATATTCTCTCAATCGCTAAAAGGAACATTTCACAACTTTAAGTGTTTCGATTGTCTTGAGAAATTCCGAGTGTAGATCAATTGTATTTCATAGGTTGTTAGGATATTTACATACTTTGTATTATCTTGGTTCCGCAACAACCTTGTAATTTATTTAACATCAATAAATAAATTACACTTGAAAATTACATATTGTCTCATCAATTTATCTTACAAGTATTTTGTATTATTGCATTGTTCTTTACTTATTGTCTTTTAAATAAGTAATCTATCTAGAACTTGGTATATACACACTGCAACTGGTCGTCTCCAGTTCAGTGCATATATTGCAAAGTAACTCCACCATCGACATAGAGGTGTCTTCAGTAGTACCATCTATTGAGTTGGGACTTACAGTATTTTATACCCATTTCCCACATTGTATTTAGTTGATTTCGCATGGTTTATGAGTCGTTTTAGTATATATTTGGTGCTTTTATGGTATTTGTTAGTGTTTCAGGTTACTGACAGGTATTTGAGCGCAAATCTGGAGAAAACGACATTGTTGAGGAGAATCAAGTGCTAACGGAGGATTTCGGAAGCATTTGGATGAAGAGTGCAGAAAGTCAACAAAAGTCAAAGCTGAAGAAGGCCAATTGCGCCGCAACTGGGAGTTGCGCTGCAACCCAATTCCAGAAAGATAAGTTGCGCCGCAACTGCCCTAGTTGCGCCGCAACGTCTCTCCTTCCTGGCCAGCACGAGTCAACATTAGTCAATGGTCAACGCAAGTCAACGGTGAATTGCGCCGCAACTCCTGGTTGCACAGCAACCCAAAAGCAGAAGAATAAGTTACGCCGCAACGCCTTCAGTTGCGCCGCAATGGGTTCAAGTTCAAGCCAGCTATGGTCAACGAAAGTCAAAGTCAAAGCCAAAAGTCAACATTTGTTGCGCCGCAACGCCCAGTTGCGTCGCAACTGGGCCCGTTTCTGGCAGCTTTTGGGGATCGTATAAATAGCTTGCAAAATAAGCCCAAAACTCTCTTCTCTTTTTAGCAGCCGTTTTTGGAGCCCTAGTTTGAGATTTTCATCATATTTTGGGTTTTCAAACACGATTTGATCTATTGAGTTCGTAGCTTTCGATTATTATTATTAGGTAACAATGAATTCTTCTTATTTTAATTGTTATTCTTCTTTTAATATGAGTGGCTAATCACTTCATCATCCATCTTGATGGAGTGAGACAATATGTAAAGATTGCACAATTTTATTAATTCAATGTTGATTTCATTTAACGTTATATCGAGATCTTAGCGTATTTCTTCCTTATTATTTATCTTGAATGGATTGGTGATTTATGTGTGTCTTTAATGGTAGTTATTGATTACATATATTTCATTTTGATTGTTTGGGTACAAACAATTGGGTCTATGACGGGTACGGTAGATAATCGTTCATGATAATAGGGAGAAATGTGTTAACGGTTGGGTACAATCGATAGGTATAATTGTTATTTTAATAACCAAACCAATTGTTTGATTAGGGAAGTTATAAAAGATGTCTTGGGGTACCGGTCTTTGTAACGAAACTAGTTTAAGCAAGAGAGTCAAATGATGTCATTAACTTGACGGGTATGGGGTTGGTGATTTGTTTGAGTCTCGGTTATTTAATCAACTAATTTGGATTTGAACTTCATTTATGTGCAGTCTTAACATGTTGTCGAGCGAAATCAAGATGGATGCTTTTTAAATTATTGTTTAAAACAAATTCTCTTTTCGATTAATCCTTTGGGATTACTAATTATTTACTAACTTTTGCAACGTGACAATTCGGTCACAACCCCTCTATTTACTTGAATTACTTAATGTCAACAATTACTTAGTTTTAGTCCCTGTGTTCGATCCTGGACTTACCTTTTAGCTATACTATATACGAACGGGTCCACTGCCCGAAAGTGTGTAGTAGTCAGTTTTGGGGATTTCTTGTTTTAAATTATTAAACTCGATTTTACACATCAAGTTTTTGGCGCCGCTGCCGGGGACTTAATTTTAAGTAGTTGTTTATTTTGTAGTTCGATCCTTTTTCACATTCATTTGTGAGAAAGTTATTGCTTTACTAGATAGTTTGTATTTTATTTCATTTCAATTATACCACAGGTGCGGTTGACGGTTTGTTTGTGGTGAGTGTGCAGGTTCTTGTTAGTTGATGAACACAAGAGCTTCTGGCCGACCTTTGCTTAGCCCATTGTCTAATACAGGGAAAGTCAGACGTCGACTTGTGTCAAGAGATAACCGGGAACCATCCACACCAGACAAAATAGATTTAGAAACCGAAACCAGTATTCCATCCACCCAGAACTTGGAAGATCAGTTGGTTAATCAGTTGGCCGATCAATTGAATAAATCATCGGAGTTTTTCAAAACAGGTGAAGATTCAGATTCAGAAGAAGAAGAGAAAGTTCAAACACCTGAACCGAGTGTACTTGTGTTCCCTCGGGTTAACCTTAATATTAACCAACAACCAAGGGGTAGAAGAATGGGTGATGAACAACCGGTAGATCCGAATGCCCGTCCTTACGGGGAGAGAAGAAGAAATATACCGGCGGACCGGGGCATAACTATTCGCCCTCCGGCTATTTCAGTGGATTTCTCTTTGAAAGGGAATCACCTCAAGAGTGTAGAAGAGGATAAGTTTGATGAGATTCGAAGAAATGACCCATATGCACATCTTGAGAGGTTCGAGAAGATTTGTAGGCTATATCAATATGGAACAGGACAAGCTGAGGCTGTAAAGTTGGAACTATTTCCTTTAACTCTCATTGGAGATGCAGCTGCATGGTTTAAGGAGTTACCTGATAACTCATTCACCACTTGGGCCGAACTTCAAGAAGGATTTATTGATGAGTTTTATTCTGTGAGAACTCAAAGGCAATTAGAAAATAAAATCAGAGGTTTTTCTCAAGAACCCGGTGAAGATGATGTTGATGCATGGAAACGGTTCAAGGAAATGCTCGGAAATTGCCCTGGACATAGTATGGGTACCGAAGAAAGCTTTGAGATTTTCTATGATGGTTTGGATAGAAAAACCAAAAGGGAACTCAGATATGCATTTGGGGGTAGTCTAAACAACATCTCCCCAAATGAAGGATATAAGATTCTTGAGGATATGGCTAGAGAGTATTCTACAAGGGATGAGGACCGAGACAAGAGATCTAGTAGAACCACCGTGGCTAAGGTGGAAAGTAGTGAGGACTCTAAGCTTATTACCGAAGTCAAGGCTCTCTCGAAGCAAATGAATGAGAGATTTGATAGTCAAGATAATAGATTTAAGAGCCTTGAGAGAGATGTTAAGGTTATGGCTGACGGTTGTGAGCATTGTGGAGACTTGCATTATACGGAGGATTGCCCGGATAAACCAGTGCAAGATGTTAGTTATGTTCAGAATCAAGGGAATTTCAACCAAAATACCGGTTATCAAAACCGGCCATCGGGTAGTTCTTACCCTACTTCTTCTTTTAATGCTAACAGTTCTGGTTATGGTGGTAACAGGTTTAGTAGGTTCACCAATCAACGAGGCTCGGATCCAGAATTAAGAGACATAGTGAAGGAGTTCATTGGTGCCCAAAAGGCAACTAATGAACAAGTTGCAGAAGAGTCCAAGAAGGTGATTTCTGTTTTGGACGCTTTGACTACTCGCTTAGATGGATTGGGGCACAAGTTGGATCAAGGAGCAAAGAATCAACAAGCCACCATTAAGGATTTAGAAGGAAGGATTGAGAGGCTAGGAAACTCGAATAGGCAGCCCGGTACTCTACCGAGCAACACTCATCAGAATCCAAAGCCTCAATTCAATAACCAAGGGCAAAACAGTCAAGGATCGGGACAGAAGTATACTCCTCCAAATGCTCGAAATGAGCAAGTGAATGCCATCACTACGAGGACAGGTAAGACTTATGATTATGCAAATCCTTTACCTAATGATTCTTCTCCACTTATGCAGGTTAATGAAGAAGAGGAGACGGGTGATGAAGAAGTTGAGATGGAACCGAACCAAGGCGTGCCGAAACCGGCCGTTCCATCCAAACCCGCTGAGAAACCGACGGTGAAGCCGTATCAACCAAAGATTCCATTTCCTCAACGGTTGAGGAAAGAAAAAGTCAAGGAACATTTTAAGAAATTTGTTGATCTTATTCAGTCTGTGAATATAACTGTTCCTTTAGTTGATTTGCTTGCAGGTATGCCTAATTATGCAAAGTTCCTCAAGGAACTTGTAAGTGACAAGAAGAAGCTTGAAGAGGCTAAGACTGCAGTTATGAGTGCCGAATGTTCAACAATCATTCAGAATCAGATTCCTCCCAAGTTGGAAGATCCAGGGAGTTTTCTAATTGCTTGTTCTTTTGGTGCTTATTTGTGTGAGGCATTAGCCGATCTTGGGGCTAGTATCAATTTGATGCCTTATTCCGTTTATAGGAAGTTGTCTCTAGGAGAGTTGACCCCTACCTGCATGAGCATTAGGCTCGCGGATCGTTCTTTCCAATATCCCATGGGGATAGCGGAAAATTTGCAAATTAAAGTAGGGCATATGATATTCTCGGTTGATTTTGTTATTCTTGAGATGGAGGCGGATGCCAAAGTTCCCCTCATTCTTGGCCGACCATTCCTTATGACCGCGGATGCTATCATCCGGGTTAATGCTAAGGAAATTTCCCTGGGGGTCGGTAATGACCGAGTTGTTTTTAATGTTGATAGAGCACTAAAGCATCCTTACTCTTGTGATGAAACTTGTTTCAGGTTAGATTTTGTTTTTTTTTTCTTTTTTTTTTTATTCTTTTTTTTTTTTTTTTTTTTCTTTTTTTTTTTTTTTTTTTTTTTTTTTTTTTTTTTTTTTTTTTTGTGAGCTACTTTTACTCCTTCTCTTGTGATGAAACTTGTTTCAGGTTAGATGTGATTGAAGAAGAAGATGCTTTGGAGAAAGAGCTCATGGATTTCTTGGACATGGAAGAGGGTGAAGCATTGCTAGCTTGCAGTGAAGAGGAGCAAGAATTGGTTGGAAATATGATGCAAGAGATTATGGCATTAAGTGGTGATGAAACTTCACCGGAGGATGAGACCTATGAAGAGATCACGGGTAGTGATAGCACACGGGTGCTAACTTCGGTAGAGAACCCCCTACCGACTTGGAGCTCAAGCCACTTCCGGACCACCTTGAGTATGCATATTTGGAAGGTACATCTCTTTTACCCGTTGTCATCTCATCCTCATTAATGGAGGATGAGAAATCTAGACTAATGACCGTCTTAAAGGCCCATAAAAAGGCTTTTGCATGGAAAATTTCTGATATTCCGGGTATAAGTCCAGAATTTTGCAAACATACCATAAACTTTGTTGATAATGTGAAACCGGTTGTGCAAAGGCAACGAAGATTGAATCCAAATATGAAAGATGTGGTAAAAAAGGAGATTATAAAGTTGCTTGATGCGGGAATCATATTCCCCATCTCGGATAGTTCATGGGTGAGTCCGGTACATTGTGTACCGAAAAAGGGTGGGATGACCGTAATTTTGAATGACAAAAATGAATTGGTTCCCACTAGGACTGTCACGGGGTGGAGGGTATGTATTGATTATCGGAGATTAAATGATGCTACCCGCAAAGACCATTTTCCCTTGCCCTTTATTGATCAAATGCTCGAACGGCTCGCCGGTAACGAGTATTTTTGCTTTTTGGATGGGTTCTCCGGGTACTTCCAAATTCTAAATACCCATTGACCCTAAGAACCAAGAGAAGACCACTTTTACTTGCCCTTTTGGCACTTATGCCTATAGAAGGATGCCATTTGGTCTTTGCAATGCCCCAGGTACTTTTCAAAGATGTATGATTGCCATATTTCAGGACATGATCGAAACATCCATGGAGGTGTTTATGGATGACTTTTCTGTTTTCGGTAGTTCTTTTGAAAATTGTCTTGAAAGTCTTGATAAAATGCTTGAAAGGTGTGAATGGGCACACTTGGTCTTGAATTGGGAAAAGTGTCATTTTATGGTGAAAGAAGGTATTGTTTTGGGACACAAGGTTTCGAGAGCGGGATTAGAGGTAGATAAAGCAAAAATTGATGTTATAGCTAAATTACCTCCACCCACTAATGTCAAATCAATTCGAAGTTTTTTGGGTCATGCCGGGTTCTACCTTCGATTTATAAAAGATTTTTCAAAGATCACCCGGCCAATGACAAAGTTGTTGGAAAAGGATGTCTCATTCAATTTTGATAAAGAATGTCTTGATGCATTTAACTCACTTAAAGTTAAATTGACCAATGCACCCATTATGTCTCCATCCAATTGGTCATTACCGTTTGAGTTAATGTGTGATGCTAGTGATTATGCTTTAGGGGCCGTGTTAGGCCAAAGGGAGGATAAGCATTTCCGCCCTATTTCTATGCTAGCAAGACCTTAAACCCGGCTCAACAGAACTATACCGTGACCGAGAAAGAGTTATTAGCCGTGGTTTATGCCTTTGATAAGTTTAGACCCTATTTGGTTTTGAATAAGACTATTGTATTCACCGACCACTCGGCTTTGAAGTACTTGTTCTCGAAACAAGATGCTAAGCCTCGTTTAATTCGTTGGGTCTTACTTTTACAAGAATTTGATATTGAGATCAAAGATAAGAGTGGGGCTGAAAATATGGCAGCCGACCACTTAAGTAGGCTCGAAAACCCTCACCTTGAGGAGTTAAAGGAGCATGATATTAATGATGCGTTTCCTGATGAGTTTCTAATGCAGGTGGATGTGGAGGAGGATCCATGGTTTTCAGACATTGCTAACTATTTATGTGCAGGTGTTCTTCCTAAGGAAATGACTTATCAACAGAAAAAGAAGTTCTTTTCTGAGATTAAGCATTATTTCTGGGAAGAACCATATTTGTTTCGAATGTGTGCAGATGGCTTGATCAGGATATGTGTGGCCGGTGCAGAAACCCGGAAGATTTTGGATGCATGCCACTATGGACCAACCGGTGGTCATTACGGACCATCTGTAACCGGTAAGAAGGTTTTTGATGCAGGATTTTATTGGCCTTCAATCTTCAAGGAAGCTCAAACTTTAGTGGAGACGTGTGAAATTTGTCAACGTCAAGGGAACATTTCAAAGAAGGATGAGATGCCACAAAACTACATTCAGGTTTGTGAAGTGTTTGACGTTTGGGGAATTGATTTTATGGGACCCTTTCCGCCTTCAAATAAGTGTCTTTACATTTTAGTGGCGGTTGATTATGTGTCGAAATGGGCCGAGGCTAAGGCTTGCCAACTAATGATGCAAGGGTTGTCATTGATTTCTTAAAGCAATTATTTTGTCGTTTTGGTTGTCCTAAGGCCTTAATCAGTGATCGTGGAACTCATTTCGCGAATCACCAACTTGCTAAGGTGTTGAAGAGGTATGGTGTTCATCATCGTTTCTCTACTTCTTATCACCCTCAAACGAGTGGCCAAGTAGAAAACACTAATATGGCTTTAAAACGAATCTTAGAGAAAACCATAGGTGATAATCCTAAGAATTGGTCTAAGAAGTTGGATGATGCATTATGGGCTTTTAGAACCGCATTTAAGACTCCAATTGGGACTATACCTTATAGGTTGCTTTATGGTAAGACATGTCATTTGCCGTTAGAAATAGAGCATAAAGCTTATTGGGCTCTTAGGAATTGCAATATGGACTTAGTTGAAAGTAGTGAATTGAGAATGTTGCAAATGCATGAGTTAGATGAGTTGAGGTTGAATGCTTATGAGAATTCTATGCTCTACAAAGAGAGAACTAAGGTTTGGCATGATCGTAGGACTAGAGAGAAGGATTTTAAGGCTGGTGATAAGGTTTTGTTATTCCTTTCCAAGTATAAGTTCAAGCAACCTAAGTTGACTTCTAGGTGGACCGACCCTTTTGTGATCAAACATGTCTATCCGTCTGGTTATGTTGAATTGTTTAAATCAGATGGAGCTACTTTTATTATTAATGGTCACAGGTTGAAGCTTTATCATGAAGAAGAGGAAAATGTGGGAGCCATCGTTGACGAGCTTCCATTTTTCGAAAGGAATTGATGAAGAAAGGATCGTGAGTCGAGCTAAAGACTCGTAAATAAATTAAGCGCTTCGCGGGAGGCAACCCGTGTTTCTTGTTTTCATTATTGTTTAATTGTCATTGGTGATGTGTTTTAATAAGAATTGCAGGTAGGAGCCGCTCTCATGCCTTCCGGTAAGTCGTTTTCAAGGAAGAAAACAAAAGGTAAGTGTGTGTGTGGGGGGGGTGGGGGGAGTTGCGCCGCAATAGACTGTCTAGATTGCGCCGCAACTAAGTTAGTTGCGCCGCAACTTATCCTACTGTTTTTCAATTGCGCCGCAGGTTGTAAGTTGCGCCGCAATACGTTTTGTTTCAGAAAAATAGAAAAAAAAAGAAAAAAAAAAGAAAAGAGCTTGGGCTGTCAGTTGGTATTTCTCGCTTTGTGTCAAATCATTTTTGAAAGTTGGTTCATCAATTACACCAACAAAAGCTTCAGTGTTAATTCAAATTATCGAGTTGAGTTGGTACATTTTTATAACCAACAAAAAGGATTATAATGTTATACTTTTTAGGTTGGCAAGTTCGTTTTAAGCCAACATGGTTAGAATTGGTTGATTGAGTTGTTTGTGTCATACACCAAAATGACGTTGGTTTTTAATCGTCTATTGGGGGTATTGTCTGGACAACTTCTCGGGTTTTGGACCGTTGGCAACTAGTGACATGGGATTTTATGGATTAGACTATTATGTAAAACTTTGTTAAATGTTGTGTTATTTGTTTTTAACACCCTTTGTTTACCCAAATTTCCATACCCTTTTAAATACCTTGTTAGCCTCAGAAGTTCATTAAAAACCTTAAAGTCCTCTTTTGATTAATGTTGTGGTGCTTGCATCATGACGGTGAAGGAACGAACCTAGTACAAGCCTATGGTTAATAGATTATGCATCACGACTTGGCATTGAGTGATTAATCGAATATTCAACCCCAAATGTAAGTTAGTTGGAGTAGGATAGACGAGATATCATTGATTCGATTCTTTTGTGCTTAGTCGTGTTATTAAGGCTTGTATATCAGTCAAGTATTGTCAAACATTTCAGTTTTCATTTAAGATTAAAACTGCCTAACCATCTCGTTTCATTTTCAATGATGGTTTAGCTTTTTTTGATTACGGTAATGTTATTCCCATTTGTGCCAAGGTAAATTGAGTTTTGAAGTTTGGAATTGCTTGAGGACAAGCAAAGCTTAAGTGTGGGGGGATTTGATATGTCGTATTTTTATACCCATTTCCCACATTGTATTTAGTTGATTTCGCATGGTTTATGAGTCGTTTTAGTATATATTTGGTGCGTTTATGGTATTTGTTAGTGTTTCAGGTTACTGACAGGTATTTGAGCGCAAATCTGGAGAAAACGACATTGTTGAGGAGAATCAAGTGCTAACGGAGGATTTCGGAAGCATTTGGATGAAGAGTGCAGGAAGTCAACAAAAGTCAAAGCTGAAGAAGGCCAATTGCGCCGCAACCCAATTCCAGAAAGATAAGTTGCGCCGCAACCCAATTCCAGAAAATAAGTTGCGCCGCAACCCTTCCGGAAGTTGCGCCGCAACCCTTCCAGAAGATAAGTTGCGCCGCAACCCATTCCAGAAAGATAAGTTGCGCCGCAACCTTCGGAAGTTGCGCCGCAACCCAATTGCAGAAGAATAAGTTGCGCCGCAACTCCTTCAGTTGCGCCGCAATGGGTTCAAGTTCAAGCCAACTTTGGTCAACGAAAGTCAAAGTCAAAGCCAAAAGTCAACATTTGTTGCGCCGCAACGCCCAGTTACGCCGCAACTGGGCCCGTTTCTGGCAGCTTTTGGGGATCGTATAAATAGCTTGCAAAATAAGCCCAAAACTCTCTTCTCTTTTTAGCAGCCGTTTTTGGAGCCCTAGTTTGAGATTTTCATCATATTTTGGGTTTTCAAACACGATTTGATCTATTGAGTTCGTAGCTTTCGATTATTATTATTAGGTAACAATGAATTCTTCTTATTTTAATTGTTATTCTTTTTTTAATATGAGTGGCTAATCACTTCATCATCCATCTTGATGGAGTGAGACAATATGTAAAGATTGCACAATTTTGTTAATTCAATGTTGATTTCATTTAACGTTATATCGAGATCTTAGCGTATTTCTTCCTTATTATTTATCTTGAATGGATTGGTGATTTATGTGTGTCTTTAATGGTAGTTATTGATTACATATATTTTATTTTGATTGTTTGGGTACAAACGATTGGGTCTATGACGGGTACGGTAGATAATCGTTCATGATAATAGGGAGAAATGTGTTAACGGTTGGGTACAATCGATAGGTACAATTGTTATTTTAATAACCAAACCAATTGTTTGATTAGGGAAGTTATAAAAGATGTCTTGGGGTACCGGTCTTTGTAACGAAACTAGTTTAAGCAAGAGAGTCAAATGATGTCATTAACTTGACGGGTACGGGGTTGGTGATTTGTTTGAGTCTCGGTTATTTAATCAACTAATTTGGATTTGAACTTCATTTATGTGCAATCTTAACATGTTGTCGAGCGAAATCAAGATGGATGCTTTTTAAATTATTGTTTAAAACAAATTCTCTTTTCGATTAATCCTTTGGGATTACTAATTATTTACTAACTTTGCAACGTGACAATTCGGTCACAACCCCCCTATTTACTTGAATTACTTAATGTCAACAATTACTTAGTTTTAGTCCGTGTGTTCGATCCTGGACTTACTTTTTAGCTATACTATATACGAACGGGTCCACTTCCCGAGAGTGTGTAGTAGTCAGTTTTGGGGTATTTATTGTTTTAAATTATTAAACTCGATTTTACACATCTGTAATGTAGTCGCCTAAACTAAATGATGCAGTTTCGAGCTCGTAAAACTTTGATGCAGGAAAGTGTTAAGCTTAACCCGTACTTGCCCTAGCCCGGCTAAGTGCGTTGACGTAGGTTGCTTGGGTGGCTCCTTGCAACATGGTCATTGAGATGCAGTTGAGTAATACGAGGGGTCTGACCCGCCCTCATTTGTCTTGTACATACGGATTACTCGGGGATTGGCTTGCCATTCCTTAACGACGTTTGATGTTCAACTGAATGGTTGTCATCTAGTCGGGTGTAACTTATGTTGCACATTGACGCAGTTAAAATGTAGTAAAGCAGTTAAAACGTAGTAAAGCAGTTAATGTAGAAAGCAGTTATGTGGTTATATTGTGTGTTTGTTATGTGTTGTGCCATGATGAAGTATTCAAATCCATAATGTTTGAAATGGACAAATGTTTTATAACTTGAGTGTTATCTTACTTAGCTAATTCGTTAGCTAACACTTGTCTTTTGAAATGTGTTGCTCCCTCAGGTTTAGCGTAGCTGAGGTAGTTGATGAAGATGAGCGAGGAATGGGTAGATAGCTTGATGAAGTCCTTAGCTACCCATAGATGCCGAACTTTTATAGACATTTGATTATGTTTGTCTTTAATGGAGTTGGATTATTATGTAGTCGGTTGTTTTGTGTTGGGCAGCCGACGGGTTTCTATTAAACATGTTTTGATGATGCGATTAGTAACACCATTGAATAAGTAAACCAAACAGATTTAATTGGTTTGGACTTTTAATGTTTCTTCCGCTTTATTTTGACGCTGTTAGGCGAAAATTTTTGGAAACCCGTATTTTTAAATGAAGGGTGTTACAAGTTGGTATCAGAGAAATGGTTTAAGTGAACCAAAGTTCGACCATGACCGTAGGATTTTGGACTTAAACCGATGGAGGATAAGTTAGGCTTATGTAGGTGTGCCTAGCTTGAGATGAAGTGCTTTATGACGGGTTGGGATTGTGTGAGAGTGTAGGTTGAGGCTTGTTTGTGGTTCTGTATGCAGCCTATGTAGATGTCGTGTAGCCTTAATCACCTTGTTCTCACTTTAATTCTTGCTAACTGTCGTCATTGCATTGTAGACAACATGGTTAACACACGTGCTAACAGTCAACGGAATGGGACTAATGCTAGTGGTGCTCCGCCTAATGGGAGTGGGGATGGAAATGGTGTTAACCAAAGGCCTCCGCGAAGGCCACTCCCGGGTGCACAGCCCACAAGGTCGGAAATTGATAGGGCAAACCCGGTGATTGAACAGGTTCCCAATCAAGCAGAATTACATGAAGAGTTGAGAGCTATCCGAGCTCTTTTGATGAGAAATGAAGAGGAGTTAGCACAAATGAGGGCAGAAAGGGATGCTAGTTTGCACCGGAATGAGCATACCGATGGAAACTATTCGAACCGCTCAAACCGTGCTGAGCCATCGAATGTAAGGTCATTGGTTGCTCTGAGGATGTAGTTGCTGAAGTGAATGGTGTAGAAAATATGGTGGAACCTCGAGTCGTGGTTGCCCCTCGTGTTAACAACTTTAAGTATGAGAGTTTTCAGAAATGTGGTGCTAAAGACTTTGATGGTACTCAGAATGCAGTGGGTGCCATGGAGTGGTTAGAAGACATTGAGGTGGTCTTTGCTTCATGTTATTGTCCTGACATGAAAGTTTTGTGTGCAACTCGTATGTTGAAAAAGAATGCCCGTAATTGGTGGAGGGCTACTACAGTTTCCATAGCTCCTGAGGTGCTAGCTGTAATGCCTTGGGGTACTTTTAAGGAGAAGTTCTTGGAGAAGTATGTTGGAACTCAGGAGTTGAGGCTGATTGAGAAGGAGTTTAGGGCTTTGACTGCTAAGCCCGGTGCTATAATGGAGTATGCCCATTCGTTCATGGAGAAACTCAAGTTTGTGGGTCATATGGTCCGTAGGGAGGTGGACCAGATTGAGGCGTATTGTGATGGTCTCCCGGTTAGTTATCGTGGTCTATGTAGGCAACACACTACATTGTCTGCAGCTATTAAGGAGTCTAAGAGGTTGGATGATGATTTCAAAACTGAAAAAGTGGTGGAGAAAGCCGATGATAAGAAGTCGGGATTCAAGAGAAGATCTAATTGGTCTTCGGGTTCTAATAAGAAGTTTAGAGGTGGTTCTACCTCGAATGGAGGTAAAGACAAGAAGAAGAGTGGAACGTGGTGCCCCACTTTCAAGACTACTCATGATGGTCAATGATGTGTCTCAATTTATACATATTTCCCACATCTTATTTGGACATTTTAGGCACGGTTGATAGCCGTTTATACATATTTTGTGGTGCTTTATGGTATTTGCTAGTGATTTCAGGTCTAAGGCAGGTATTTCACTCACAAATGATAGAAAACGACTTAGAAATGGTCCAAAGGCACTAACGGATGAAGAATGGTCGAAAACAAAGTTAAAATGCTGAAACCAGGAAGAACTCGCGGCGCGACCTGCAGATATCGCGACGCGAGCCCTCCAGTAAACTCGCGGCGCGAGCATCAGATCTCGCGGCGTGAGCTCACAACAAAACTCGCGGCGCGAGGAAATAAGATCGCGGCGCGAGAAATTGCTGGTCTGACGGATTTTCTCTCTCCTGGGTATAAATACAAACACCCACTCAACCCTAAAATTAATCTTGGACACTCCAGCCTCCACTTTTTCTCTCTAGCAGTTTTTGAAGGGCTTTCCAAGGGTTTTTACTTCCCCAATATCATTTGAAGATTTGAAGACTAATTTTGGCTATAGTTACTTATTGTGGCTCGGTTGTAACTTCGATTTGGAATTCTCCTCAATATTTGGTACATTATGTTCTCTTCTTTAATTGAATATTTAGTTCTTCTCGTTATGAGTAGCTAAATCCCTATACATCTATGAAGATGAAGTGAAACAATTAGTCATGGTTGCATATTATTTTGAATTCAAGTTGGTTTTACTTAACATTTTGTCAAGATCTTAATGAAGTGATTTCTTATATTTACTCTTGTGTACTTGGTGATAGTTGTGTTTTTCGATAGTGGTACTAGTTGAATACAAGTATTGTTTTAGTTGTTTGTCTATGAACAACTCTTGCTAGGTCATGGTATGATAGTAAAGATGCAAGTTTAATAGAAATTACTTTGTTAAGTGGATTTAACGGATGGTGGTACCACGTTTCTTTCACAAAGATAAAATTGTTATTTAGATAATCAAGTAAACTAGTTAGCGCAAGGAATTGTCACAAGGTTGGTGGTACCACTTGTTGCAAGAAATTGTATTGATTAGGTGATTGAGTCGATTTTACAAACGGAGTGCACGCCGAATGTGTTTTTGTCTTGTCACGATTGTAATAACCAACTTATATGAATTTTGAGCTTAAACCATATGCAACCTAGACTTCTTGTGTAGCGGATTCGACATAGATGGCTTTTTAATTATTTGTTTACACTCAAACTATTTTAGTGTGCTCTCGATTGACGCCGGTTGAGTACTTTTATCTACTTGTTAATTACATAGCTTTCGGAAACGCAAAGTGACAACTCGGTCACATATCAAACCTTACTTGTTTCACATTTTTCACAACTTTTAGTACAACAGTCAGTCCTTGTGTTCGATCCTGGTCTTGCCAGTTACCTATACTACACACGAACGGGTACACTGCCCGTAAGTGTGTTGTAGTCAGTTAACGGTAGATCTTGTTATAAATTTTTAAACTAGATTTCACACATCAAGTTTTTGGCGCCGCTGCCGGGGACTGCGGTTTTAAGTACTTTAGGTTAAGATTCTGTGAGTCAACCCTTTTTCGTGCTTGCACGGAGAAGTTACTTGTTTTAGTTATTTTATTTTGCTTTGATTTTACCTCAGGTTCTATTAAGGTTTGGTTGTTGTGTTGTGTTCGCAGATTATTTACAGGTAGTGGATGAACACTCGAGCTTCTGGGAAACCATTAGCCAAGGCCACATCTAACCCCGAAAAACTTAAAAAGCGCACCAAAACACAAACGTCACAACTATCATCATCCGAACCAGTTTTCATAAACACCACTCCTTACCAAACCCACATACTTAACGAGACTTACTACGAGTCGGGGAGTAACGAGTGGGGTTATTTTTCCGAAAAAGAAGAACCCATTTCCGATAAAACACCAACTCCACCCGAATCGCCAAAACCGGACATCAACATGGCCGGTCAACAAAATAATCCGCCCGATCTCTTCAACATGAAAATCGAGGACCTTCCTCGAACCATACCTACAACTCGCCGATCGGCCATCCGTGCACCCGAGATCGACACTTTCGCGGTGAAAGGTAACCATTTACAAATGGTTAAGGATTTGTGCTTTGATGGATGGCATAAAAGAGACCCTCATGAGCATCTTGACAAGTTCGAGATGATTTGCAATCTATTCAACTATGGGGAAAACCAAGCCAACAATGTTAAGATGACGCTTTTTCTTATGTCTCTCACGGGAGAGGCTCACAAATGGTTGAAAGGATTAGCGCCGGATAGTTTGACTAATTTGGGGGCGGTTAAGGAAGCTTTTATAGATAGATTCTTTCCGGCTAATCGGGAAAGAGAGCTTAGGCTTGTTATCCGTTCTTTTAGACAAGACGAGGATGAGTCGATAGTTGAAGCTTGGTTAAGGATGAAGGATCTCTTGTGGGAATGTCCCGGGCATGGGGTGAGTGACACCGAAATTGTGGGGATATTTTGGATGGAATGAATAGGGAGAACTACGAGAAGATGGTAATGACTTGTGGGGGTAGTATTAGCTACAAGACCTCAAGTGAGCTTTGGAAGATGTTTGAGGATATGGCAAAAGCTCAAGTCTCTAGACCGTCGAATAGGGATAGGAGATCATGTAAGGTAGTAGCTCGGGTGGATGATGGTGAAACATCCGAAGTAGTTACTGAAATTCAGAAACTTTCAAACCGAATGGATGAAAGGTTCTCTATGGCGGAGAACAACTTTGGTGGGCTCGAGCGTGATGTGAAGATCATGGCGGGGGGATGTCTTCATTGTGGTGGTCCACACCATCCCGATGAGTGTGATTCTATGGCACAAGAAGATGTGAACTTTGTGCAAAACCAACGCCAAGGAAATTATCAATCTCTCTTCCAACGTGGTGGCAACCACCAAGGCCGCTACCAAGGCAACTCTTCGAATTCTTCTAATTTTTATTCTAACAATCGTGGTGGTAATTTTCAAGGTAGGTGGCAAAAGGACGATGATCAAAGAGCACCTCAACAACAACAAGCAAGCTTTGATTTCCAACTTGGAGAAGAGGATCGATAGGATAGGAAAGCATGAGAGGCAACCGGGAACTCTTCCAAGCAACACCCAACAAAACCCTAATCAAATGAAAGGCCCATGGAGGAACGGGGATGACAAGTACAAAGCTCCCCAACACCGGAATGAATCCATGAATGCCATAACTACATGGACCGGGGAGGTAATTACTCTTCCTATTGACGATTCTTTTGTTTCTAATGTTTCTCATCAGGTTGGGCAAATTGATGAAGGATTGGAGGATGAGGTAGAGAGGGAGTCACCGCCGATGGTGACTACTCCGGTTCCTATAGCCACACCAATCAAGGAGCCCGTGTTGAAACCCTACCAACCGAAGATCCCATTCCCACAGAGGTTGATAAAGGAAAAGATGAGGGAGCGAATGGATAGGTTCATAAGTGATCTAAGGAAGTTGCACATCAATATTCCGTTTTTAGATGCTATTGTGCAGATGCCAGGATATGCAAAATGTTTGAAGCAAATCTTGATGAACAAGAAGAAGTTGGCTGAGGTGGAAACGAAGATTTTGGAGAATGTTTGCTCGGCGGCCGTGACGGGTAAGTTACCCGAAAAGCGTAAGGATCCAGGTAGTTTTACCGTTACTTGCAAAATAGGTGATTTAACTGTGAAAAAGGGATTGACAGATTCAGGTGCAAGTATTGACATAATGCCTTCATCTACTTATGCTAAACTGAACTTAGGAAAACCTAAACCCGTCAACATGAAAATTCAATTGGCCGACAAATCTATTATAAGACCCTTGGGTATTTTAGAAGACGTGTTGGTCGAAGTGGGTGGTTTGGTTTTTCCTGTGGACTTTGTCATCATTGATGTAGGTGAAGCATTAAACGTACCCCTTATTCTAGGAAGACCATTTCTTGCTACGGCCGATGCTACCATTGAGGTCGGTCGTGGCAAGCTTATATTAAGATCGGGGGATGAGTCAGTAGAATTCGTGAACACTTCTTCTTTTTCTTCACCTAATGTTGTTGATTCTCTTGAGACTGTTTGTGTTAGTTCTAGTGACTTTCAGATTGGTGAAATGTTGGATGATAAAGTGGAGAAGGGGAGTGATGGGAAGATAACCCTAGTACTTAATTCATGGCCAATAAGTAGCCGAAGTGCCAAGATCCGTAAATTGTACGATAGTGTCAAGACGGCGGTTTCTCATGGTAAAACGAAGTTGTCAAAGGAACTTTGTTCGAATTTGTCAAGCAAAGAGAAGGAGGAGTTGATGTTGGAGGTGGATGTTTTTGGTCGAGCAAACGATTGGATTCGGGCGAAGATAAAAGATGATAGTTTACCACCGATCAAGGATAGAACTCCCAACAACTTAAGTGTGGGGAGGGGGATTAAAGGCCCCAACTTGGAGAATCTTTGAGGTTTGCTCGAGTCAAGCTAATGACTCGTAAATAAATAAAGCGCTTCTCGGGAGGCAACCCGTGTGTTTTTAATATCTTTAGTCGTTCTAGTACTTTTTCTTCCGGTTTTGTGTGTTTATGTTGAGATGTACAGGAGATAGGTCGTCCAGGGCGAACCGTTAAGCGAAAATTAGCGTCATAAAGCCAAAAAGCTGACTGATATGCAGAAATCGCGGCGCGATATCTGGTACTCGCGGCGCGAGCTTGGCGAAATCGTGGTCAGAACAAATCCTCGCGGGCGCGAGAAAGGAAGTCGCGACGCGAGTACCTTGGAAAGGTCGCGGCGCGAGGCAGCATGGTCGCGGCGCAAGTTCAGCGATGACCAGGTCAGAAGTTTTCCTCGCGGGCACGAGATGTCGAGGTCGCGGCGTGAGTTATCCGGGTAGGTCGCGGCGCGAGGCGCTCTTCACGTGGCGCGAGGCGTGTTCAGCCAGGTGAAAATTTTGGGGTTTTTGCATGTCGAATTCTGGAAGATTGCTTTTGGAAATTTTGAATAAGCAAGCGGGTTTATGCTGGCAGTCAGTTCAGCACCCACTTGAATTTTGGCTTCAACTTTGCAATGGTGATTTCTCGCTTTCACCCGGAGGTTTTTCATTGTTCCTTTCTACATTTTGCATTTTTCCCTTTTCCCCATTATTCGCCTTAGTTATTCGTCCATTGAGGACAATGTACAACTTAAGTGTGGGGAGGGGGATGGTAAATTGGAAAAATGAAAAATTTTGAAGTTTCTTCCCTTTACTAGCATTTTGGTTATGTTTTTAAAATTTTTGAGGCTATAGGTTTTATGCAAAGACGAGAAATGAGGACCTTGAATTTTGCTAATTTAGGATAAAACTAGAGATTAGTTACCTTTAGCTTTCCTTTTCTAGTGCTTGTGGCATTTCATCGTTCCAAGGGGTCATAGGCTTGCTCCGAACTTCAATATAATCTAGGTTGCCTGCTAATTGTACCCTAATGATGAATCAAATGTGAATAATAGTTTCACTAGATGATGTATTGGTAGGCACCGCTTGAGTTTTTCCATTTGAATTTTGCAAATTGTGTGCACAAAGCGCTTGAAATATATTAAATATGCTTGTGGTAATTTGACTTAACATATGGTTTGCACACCGGATGTCCGGTCCTTAATTCCTATGTTATAGGTTGTCGCTCTAGTCATTATGTTGGGTCTTTATATCGGGGTGTCTGGGGTGCTTCGGCATCAAACGGGTGGCACATGCGGGAACGCGCGCAAAACATTTTTCAATAGTCTAGTGCTAATGTGGGCTTTGAGATTCGAATAAGTAGGTCCTTGGGGTAACTTCGTTTTACCTAACTCACCTAAAGTTTCCAACTTGGGATGAGTTGTCTGAAAGTTCGTTACGCGGGTCTCATAGAAACTCACGGGTATTAAATTATAAAACCTTTTGTTCTCGTATGTGCTAGTGTTTAGAGCATGGTCTCTGGATATGCAACCCAACCTTGAGTTCTGGCGTATGTCTCTTAACGATACTTAGGTATCCGTAGCGAACCGCTGGCCGGACGCTTAAAGTGCACTTTCGTATGATCACCTAGTGTGTGGATAGAGTTGCAATTCTAGACCGTAGGAGTATGTTGTGTCGAAGGACTCATAAGTATAACGTAATGAAAACCTTATGGAAAACCAATGGCGTGAGTGTTTAAATGGACAAATATACCGATAATCATTGTGGGATATTGCTTATGTTACCAATAATAATGTTGATGCTTGCTAGTAGATTATAGCTTAGTAAGAACAAGCCTAAGGTCAATTGGAATGATAGAAATGTTCAAGAGGTGTTAACACAAGCATAGGGAGGATTCTAATCGTAACCGAAAGATGGTTTTGCTCTAGATTAGGCGAATTTTCTGATTTCGTCTTAAACTTTGCTCATTAGTTTTTAAGTGCAATTGCTTTTGGTATTCAACACCGCTTGGTAGGAAACTTCCCTTTTAACTATGTTTTGTTTCTTGAAATCGTGAATTGTCGGGTTATCGAGAATTGATTAAAGTGCACACTTGCTTGAGGGCAAGCAAGGTTTAAGTGTGGGGAGGTTTGATGTGTCTCAATTTATACATATTTCCCACATCTTATTTGGACATTTTAGGCACGGTTGATAGCCGTTTATACATATTTTGTGGTGCTTTATGGTATTTGCTAGTGATTTCAGGTCTAAGGCAGGTATTTCACTCACAAATGGTAGAAAACGACTTAGAAATGTCCAAAGGCACTAACGGATGAAGAATGGTCGAAAACAAAGTTAAAATGCTGAAACCAGGAAGAACTCGCGGCGCGACCTGCAGATATCGCGACGCGAGCCCTCCAGTAAACTCGCGGCGCGAGCATCAGATCTCGCGGCGTGAGCTCACAACAAAACTCGCGGCGCGAGGAAATAAGATCGCAGCGCGAGAAATTGCTGGTCTGACGGATTTTCTCTCTCCTGGGTATAAATACAAACACCCACTCAACCCTAAAATTAATCTTGGACACTCCAGCCTCCACTTTTCTCTCTAGCAGTTTTTGAAGGGCTTTCCAAGGGTTTTTACTTCCCCAATATCATCTAGGTTGCTGCTAATTGTACCTAATGATGAATAATGTGAATAATAGTTTCACTAGATGATGTATTGGTAGGCACACCGCTTGAGGTTTTCCATTTGAATTTTGCAAATTGTGTGCACAAAGTGCTTGAAATGTATTAAATATGCTTGTGGTAATTTGACTTAACATATGGTTTGCACACCGGATGTCCGGTCCTTAATTCCTATGTTATAGGTTGTCGCTCTAGTCATTATGTTGGGTCTTTATATCGGGGTGTCTGGGGTGCTTCGGCATCAAACGGGTGGCACATGCGGGAACGCGCGCAAAACATTTTTCAATAGTCTAGTGCTAATGTGGGCTTTGAGATTCGAATAAGTAGGTCCTTGGGGTAACTTCGTTTTACCTAACTCACCTAAAGTTTCCAACTTGGGATGAGTTGTCTGAAAGTTCGTTACGCGGGTCTCATAGAAACTCACGGGTATTAAATTATAAAACCTTTTGTTCTCGTATGTGCTAGTGTTTAGAGCATGGTCTCTGGATATGCAACCCAACCTTGAGTTCTGGCGTATGTCTCTTAACGATACTTAGGTATCCGTAGCGAACCGCTGGCCGGACGCTTAAAGTGCACTTTCGTATGATCACCTAGTGTGTGGATAGAGTTGCAATTCTAGACCGTAGGAGTATGTTGTGTCGAAGGACTCATAAGTATAACGTAATGAAAACCTTATGGAAAACCAATGGCGTGAGTGTTTAAATGGACAAATATACCGATAATCATTGTGGGATATTGCTTATGTTACCAATAATAATGTTGATGCTTGCTAGTAGATTATAGCTTAGTAAGAACAAGCCTAAGGTCAATTGGAATGATAGAAATGTTCAAGAGGTGTTAACACAAGCATAGGGAGGATTCTAATCGTAACCGAAAGATGGTTTTGCTCTAGATTAGGCGAATTTTCTGATTTCGTCTTAAACTTTGCTCATTAGTTTTTAAGTGCAATTGCTTTTGGTATTCAACACCGCTTGGTAGGAAACTTCCCTTTTAACTATGTTTTGTTTCTTGAAATCGTGAATTGTCGGGTTATCGAGAATTGATTAAAGTGCACACTTGCTTGAGGGCAAGCAAGGTTTAAGTGTGGGGAGGTTTGATGTGTCTCAATTTATACATATTTCCCACATCTTATTTGGACATTTTAGGCACGGTTGATAGCCGTTTATACATATTTTGTGGTGCTTTATGGTATTTGCTAGTGATTTCAGGTCTAAGGCAGGTATTTCACTCACAAATGGTAGAAAACGACTTAGAAATGTCCAAAGGCACTAACGGATGAAGAATGGTCGAAAACAAAGTTAAAATGCTGAAACCAGGAAGAACTCGCGGCGCGACCTGCAGATATCGCGACGCGAGCCCTCCAGTAAACTCGCGGCGCGAGCATCAGATCTCGCGGCGTGAGCTCACAACAAAACTCGCGGCGCGAGGAAATAAGATCGCGGCGCGAGAAATTGCTGGTCTGACGGATTTTCTCTCTCCTGGGTATAAATACAAACACCCACTCAACCCTAAAATTAATCTTGGACACTCCAGCCTCCACTTTTCTCTCTAGCAGTTTTTGAAGGGCTTTCCAAGGGTTTTTACTTCCCCAATATCATTTGAAGATTTGAAGACTAATTTTGGCTATAGTTACTTATTGTGGCTCGGTTGTAACTTCGATTTGGAATTCTCCTCAATATTTGGTACATTATGTTCTCTTCTTTAATTGAATATTTAGTTCTTCTCGTTATGAGTAGCTAAATCCCTATACATCTATGAAGATGAAGTGAAACAATTAGTCATGGTTGCATATTATTTTGAATTCAAGTTGGTTTTACTTAACATTTTGTCAAGATCTTAATGAAGTGATTTCTTATATTTACTCTTGTGTACTTGGTGATAGTTGTGTTTTTCGATAGTGGTACTAGTTGAATACAAGTATTGTTTTAGTTGTTTGTCTATGAACAACTCTTGCTAGGTCATGGTATGATAGTAAAGATGCAAGTTTAATAGAAATTACTTTGTTAAGTGGATTTAACGGATGGTGGTACCACGTTTCTTTCACAAAGATAAAATTGTTATTTAGATAATCAAGTAAACTAGTTAGCGCAAGGAATTGTCACAAGGTTGGTGGTACCACTTGTTGCAAGAAATTGTATTGATTAGGTGATTGAGTCGATTTTACAAACGGAGTGCACGCCGAATGTGTTTTTGTCTTGTCACGATTGTAATAACCAACTTATATGAATTTTGAGCTTAAACCATATGCAACCTAGACTTCTTGTGTAGCGGATTCGACATAGATGGCTTTTTAATTATTTGTTTACACTCAAACTATTTTAGTGTGCTCTCGATTGACGCCGGTTGAGTACTTTTATCTACTTGTTAATTACATAGCTTTCGGAAACGCAAAGTGACAACTCGGTCACATATCAAACCTTACTTGTTTCACATTTTTCACAACTTTTAGTACAACAGTCAGTCCTTGTGTTCGATCCTGGTCTTGCCAGTTACCTATATTACACACGAACGGGTACACTGCCCGTAAGTGTGTTGTAGTCAGTTAACGGTAGATCTTGTTATAAATTTTTAAACTAGATTTCACACATCAGTCAATGTTCAGACAAGACCAAAAGGTGTCATAAGTGTGGTTCATCGGGGCATATTGCAGCTGATTGTAGGGATAGGATGCGTTGCTACAAGTGTCAGGAAACAGGTCATCTCATTGCAGACTGTCCACAGATGAAGAATGATGAAAAGAAGGCAGCCGCTCCAAAGACAAGAGTTCAAGCACTTCAAATGACGATGGAAGCTGCTAAGGACAACGATGAAGTAGTAAGCGGTACTTTCCTTGTTAATTCAAAACCTGATTCTGTTCTTTTTGATTCGGGTGCAAATAGGTCCTTTGTGTCTACCTTGTTTGCTCCTAAGCTTGAAAGAGTGACTACTCCCTTAGATTGTTCTGTAGAGGTAGAGATTGCCAATGGTACTATTAGTGACATACGTGTGGGCTATGATGATTGTGACATTGAGATTGAAGGTCGCTCTTTTCCGGTCCAATTATTACCTACTACTCTTGCTGGTTTTGATATAGTGATAGGTATGGATTGGTTGTCTCAAAATGATGCCACAATTATATGTTCTCAAAAGGTAGTTCATTTCACTACCCCGGATGGTATAGTCATCTCTGTTTATGGAGATAAGAAGAAGGGGGGCTTGAAGATCATTAATTTAATGAAGGCTTTAAATTGCATTCGGCATAATAAGAATCACTTTCTTGCTTATGTGATTGATACACGAAGGGAGAAGTCTTCTATTTCTAACGTTGATGTAGTTTCAGAATTTTCTGATGTCTTTCCGGATGATCTTCCTGGTATTCCTCCCGATCGAGAGGTTACTTTTCAGATTGATCTTGTTCCCGGTGCTACTCCAGTTGCAAAGGCACCATATCGTTTGGCTTTTACTGAGATGAAAGAGTTGATGGCGCAACTTCAAGAGTTACTTGACAAGGGTTTTATACAACCTAGTTCCTCACCTTGGGGAGCTCCGGTTTTATTTGTAAAGAAGAAAGATGGTTCAATGCGCATGTGTATAGACTACCGTGAGTTGAATAAACGAACGGTTAAGAACAAGTATCCTCTTCCGCGTATTGATGATCTTTTTGATCAACTACATGGTGCTTCATACTTTTCTAAAATAGATTTGCGGTCCGGTTATCACCAATTGAAGGTTAACAAAGAGGATGTTGCAAAAACAGCTTTTCGTACACGATATGGACATTATGAATTCTTAGTCATGCCTTTTGGCTTGACAAATGCTCCAGCTGCCTTTATGGATCTTATGAAATCGTGTTTGTCGTCCATTCTTAGACCATTTTGTGATTGTTTTCATAGATGATATTTTGATTTATTCTAAGTCTGAAGCCGAGCATCGAGAACACTTAAGGGCTGTCCTTGAAGTCCTTAGAGAAAAGAAGTTATATGCAAAGTTCTCTAAATGTGAGTTTTGGCTTAGAGAAGTTCAGTTTCTTGGACATGTCATTTCTTCCGAAGGAATTAAAGTTGATCCCTCAAAGATTGAAGTTGTTTCTAAGTGGGAGCAGCCAAAGACTCCCATGGAGATCAAGAGTTTCCTTGGTTTAGCCGGCTATTATCGAAGGTTTATACAAGATTCCTCTCGTATAGCTAAGCCAATGACCGAATTGACGAAGAAAGGAGTGAAGTTTGTGTGGTCGGAAGCTCAAGAGAAGGCTTTTCAAACGTTGAAGACAAAGTTATGTGAAGCTCCTATCCTTGCTTTACCCGAAGGTACGGATGATCTTGTTGTTTATAGTGATGCTTCCATTACGGGTTTGGGTTGTGTTCTTATGCAGAGGGATAAGGTTATTACCTATGCTTCACACCAATTGAAGCCACATGAAAAGAACTACCCGACTCATGATCTTGAGTTAGCGGCGGTGGTGTTTGCTTTGAAGTTATGGAGACACTACCTATATGGCACTAAGTGTACCTTGTACACCAACCATAAGAGTTTACAATATGTGTTTACTCAGAAAGAAATGAATGTGAGACAAAGGAGATGGATGGAACTGTTGAAAGACTATGATTGTGAAATCAAATACCATCCCGGTAAAGCCAATGTAGTGGCTGATGCATTAAGTAGGAAGGTGCAGAATTTTTCATCTAGATTGATGAGCATGGTTGTACAAGCGAAGTCGGGATTACTTGAACGTATCAAGGAGGCTCAAGTTAAAGCGTTATTGAAGGATAACATCGACAAGGAAAGTATTGGAAAGAAGAAAAGATTAGTGATGGAGACGAATAGCCGTGGATTCCGGACTTATAAGGGTCGAATTTGGGTGCCATTACTTGAAGGTAACCGAGAACTGATACTTGAAGAAGCTCATAGGTCAAGGTATTCAGTTCATCTCGGTGCTACAAAGATGTATGCATATTTGAAGCCCATCTATTGGTGGCCTAATATTAAAGGAGAGGTAGCACATTTTGTGGAAAGATGTTTGACTTGTGCACGGGTTAAAGCGGATCACAAAAAGCCATATGGAATGTTGCATCAATTGGAGATTCCCTAATGGAAATGGGATCATATAACTATGGATTTTGTGACCAAGTTACCTAGAACTCCAAAGGGTAATGATATGGTTTGGGTTATTGTGGATAGATTGACGAAGAGTGCTCATTTCTTGGCAACACGCCAAGATGTGCCATTGACCAAGATGGCAAAGATGTATATAGATGAAGTTGTCTCAATGCATGGTGTTCCATTATCTATCGTTTCGGATCGAGACACGAGGTTTGTATCTAGCTTTTGGAAAGGTCTCCAAAAAGCATTAGGTACTAGAGTGAATTTGAGCACCGCCTATCATCCTCAAACCGATGGGCAAAGTGAGAGAACGATACAAACATTGGAGGATATGTTGAGGGCTTGTGTATTGGAGTATGGTGGAGCATGGGACGATCATTTGAAGATGATTGAGTTTGCTTATAACAATAGCTACCACGCAAGCATTGGAATGCCGCCATTTGAAATGTTATATGGTAGAAGGTGTAGGACTCCAAGTTGTTGGATGGAGCCCGGTGAAAAGCAAATTACAGGTCCTGAAATTATAGAGCTCACAGCGGAGAAAGTTAATATTGCAAAAGAAGCTCTTCGTGTGGCAAGAGAAAGACAGAAAACTTATGCCGACAAGAAAAGAAGGTCGGTTGAGTTTGAAGTTGGTGACATGGTGATGCTGAAAGTATCCCCATGGAAAGGAGTCATTCGCTTTGGAAAGAAAGGTAAGTTGAGTCCAAGATTGATTGGATTATTTAAAGTTCTGAAGCGTATTAAAGATGTGGCATATCAGTTGGAATTACCTCCAAAATTGGATGGAATTCACAACACATTTCATGTATCCTATTTGAGGAAATGTTTAGCCGAGGAGTCAAGTGTGATTCCTATTGAAGATGTGAGCATTGATCCAAGTAAAAGGATGATTGAGGAACCAATAGCGATACTTGGAAAGGAAGCAAAAGAAGCTACGCAAGAAGATGATTGACCTTGTGTTGATCAAGTGGAAGCATAACCATGGAGAAAGTCTCACTTGGGAAACCGAATCGGTGATGAAAGAGAAGTATCCAAAGTTGTTCCTTTCTGAAAAGATTCCGGGGACGGAATCCTCTTAAGGGGGAGGTAATTGTAACATCTCAATCTTTTTATTTAACGGTTGACTAGAGTCGTTAAGTCAACATAATGTGTCGTTAAGTCGTCGATAGATTTGTATGCTTATATGTAGTTAATGTGTTTTACGTGCGAGACTTGAATGTCTTATTAATTCATGTAGTAATGTGGTTAAGATGTAGTTAAATGCCTTTTTGAGGTGTTCAAAGTGTTTAATGAGTTGTATGTAGTCCATAGAGGTGTTTTGGGCAAGAAATATGACTTTATGAAGCTTAGGGACAAATTTTGACATGGTGTGAAAGTCAAAAACGGGTTTAGGGTCTTGGAGGGAGCCATTAGTTCATCATTTGCAGAAATATAACTTTTCCCTCAAGCCCTAGCCACCCCTTTGATCCCCTATCAAAATTCTAAGCCGAAAATCCTTCAAACGTGTGATTTAGGAGTGATTGATCGAGTATTTTGCATTCCCATTGTGATCTTCAGGTAGTAGAGGTATGTTGATTTTGATTTTATGTCTTTTTGATCATATGAGTCATTAGAAATCAGATCTAGACCATTGGAGGGTCAATTGATGTCGAAATAACGTTTGTTTTAATAATGCAAATCATGAGTGGTTTAATAAAGGAGTTATTTGCATTATAATGGTATGAAAATGAAGGATTTTGATGTATGAAAGTCATGTAATTGATTTGGAGTCATTTGGATCTGGTTTGGGGTGCAATCGATCGAACTTGTGCAGAATCGGGGCTAGTTGCGGCGCAACTGGTTTCCAGAAAGTTAAGCTGCGGCGCAACATGTAGGTTGCGGCGCAACTGAGGGCTGGTGTTGCGGCGCAACATGTAGGTTGCGGCGCAACTATAGTTGCGGCGCAACATGTAAGTTGCGGCGCAACATGTAAGTTGCGGCGCAACGTGGTGTGTTGCGGCGCAACAGTGGCAGTTTCGAAATGAGTTTAACTTTTAAATCTCCAATGCGTAGTCGTAGTCGTGAGTCTTGTTTGTAGGTGTTGAGGTCTAAGATATGACCTTAATAACGTGAGTATTAGCGTGTCTAATGGTCGTTTACTATATATAGGTAGACGAGACTAGTTGCTTGCACGATAACGTAGTTGCCTATCGTCGTGCGCTTCTTTGAGGTAAGATACACTACTTTGGTCACGCTGAGGGTTCAACAAACGATGGTTTCATAATTATAACTTCCCAATCGGTAACGTATGTTGTTTACGGGTATATGGGTTACATGGGAGGTAATATGGGTTATGTAGTTGACCTTTGAGACCTGAAATGCAGTCCCTCATGATATGTATTGTGGTACATGTTATGATATGACGTAGGATGTAGTGCTATGTATGTAGTATAATGTAGTGATATGATATGAAGTAACTTGTGATGTTATGAGATACAGTATATGTTGTTATTGATTGATGTTGTGCATGTTTGTATGGCTTGCTCATCTAGTTCACTAGACTCGCTAAGTGTTAAGCTTAACCCGTACTTGTCCTAGCCCGGCTAAGTGCGTTGACGTAGGTTGCTTGGGTGGCTCCTTGCAACATGGTCATTGAGATTCAGTTGAGTAATACGAGGGGTCTGACCCGCCCTCATTTGTCTTGTACATACGGATTTCTCGGGGATTGGCTCGCTATTCCTTAACGACGTTTGATGTTCAACTGAATGGTTGTCATCTAGTCGGGTGTAACTTATGTTGCACATTGACGTAGTTAAAATGTAGTAAAGCAGTTAAAACGTAGTAAAGCAGTTAATGTAGAAAGCAGTTATGTGGTTATATGTGTGAAATGAAGTAAAGCAGGATAGGCACATTTAGGGTGGTTCATCCTACTATGAAGTATTGTGTGTTTGTTATGTGTTGTGCCATGATGAAGTATTCAAATCCATAATGTTGGAAATGGACAAATGTTTTATAACTTGAGTGTTATCTTACTTAGCTAATTCGTTAGCTAACACTTGTCTTTTGAAATGTGTTGCTCCCTCAGGTTTAGTGTATCTGAGGTAGTTGATGAAGATGAGCGAGGAATGGGTAGATAGCTTGATGAAGTCCTTAGCTACCCATAGATGCCGAACTTTTATAGACATTTGTTTATGTTTGTCTTTAATGGAGTTGGATTATTATGTAGTCGGTTGTTTTGTGTTGGGCAGCCGACGGGTTTTCTATTAAACTTGTTTTGATGATGCGATTAGTAACACCATTGAATAAGTAAACCAAACAGATTTTAATTGGTTTGGACTTTTAATGTTTCTTCCGCTTTATTTTAACGCCGTTAGGCGAAAATTTTTGGAAACCCGTATTTTTAAATGAAGGGTGTTACAATTAGTATGTGAGTGGGATTTCACCCAACTTGGGTGCATAACAGCACCACCTTCACTTTTCCCTACATATATACACACATATACAACTAAACATGCAATGAGTTTTTTTGGGATTCTTGGAAATTCTTACACACACATACACAC
>CM067171.1:62192724-62285081 GCA_034093135.1 Erigeron breviscapus | reverse complement strand
TGTCCAGTGTTCATGATGCCCAATCGATTATTGGGAGATTAAACACTTTTTTTCTCTCTTGCCCATTATATGGTGCGTTAACACTAAATCCAGGAAGGATGTACCACGATTACCTGTGTGAATTCTGGTACACTGCAACATATGATGATGAAACTTCATCTATCAATTATACTCTCAAGGGAGGTACCAGATCCCTTGGTTTCACTGCAAGTCTACTTAGGTCTGTTCTACAGTTAAACTATTTTGAACAGAATGAGTTGCCTATTGAACTTCCCACTGGTATCAATACAAGGGAAGTATGTAGACTGATGGGGCACACGGATATTATGGATGAGCATGGCCAGCTATCCAGGAAAGGAACTATCTACATGAGCAAGCTGTCAGACTCATGAAGATATTTCTTCACTCATATTGTTGAATGTCTGAGAGGCAGTTCTGGAGGGTTAGACCAGATAAATCAAACCCATCTCCAGATTGCCTACTGCTTATGGTTTGGGCTTAGAGTGGACTTTGCTCAGATTCTTTTTGATGACATGGTAGAGCATCTCAGAGTGAAAGGTAGAAAACCCTTTGTACCTTATATCCATTTTCTTTCACTCATGTTTAAAAACGCTCTTGGAGACCAGTATGATTTTGATACTACTCACTTTTCTGTGAGTGAGTATATGAGGGATCTGGTCAACCTCAGATCTCCACTGGACGAGGTAGATATTCCTCAGTCCATGCTTTCCTTTCAAAGGGAAGAAGCTGAAATGGCTCCAGATAGAGGTCAAGCTGTTGAAGGATCATCTGGTGATCAGGATGTACAGATAATAGAAGCTGTACAACCCATTAGACAAATTGCTCCTGAAGGTCAAGGTACATAAGTTGTTGAACCTTCCAGACGACCTAGAACTAACAGGCGTCTGATGAGAGCTGGACTTCAGGTAAATCCTGAAAGACATCCTGGTGATGTTATGAATTTGGATGGGTCTCCAATTTTTGAACAAGAGAACATACAAGAGGTTGTTGGGCAGGTGACTGATGAGGAGATTGAAAATGTTGCTCAGATTAGTGAGCAGGTTGTTGAGGAAGTTGAACATGTTTCTGGTGAGCAAGAGGCTCAAATAGACTTGAATGTAGGGGCTGGTGAACAGGTTAATGTAGAGACTGGTGAACAGTCTGGTGAACAGACAGTTGGGATGGCTCCAGAATGGGATGATGTAGATTCCCCAATGTCTGAAGGTTTTGATGTAAACATGAATTTTCTGGGTGAAGATGTACAAGAAGAAGAAAGTCTACCAGAAATGCCACCACCTCCACCAGAAATGCCTCCACCAGAATCAAACATGCCACCACCACCACCACCTTCAATTCCTAGAGATACACAATACTTCACTCCAGCAACCACTCAACCTTCACAATCTCAACCTCCACCTCGTGCGCCGGAGTCACCGGTTGCAACATCTGAAGCTGCAACTGAAGAGGACTGGGCACAAGTTCCTCTTATGACCAGATTGCCTTCAAATCTTGAACCTCCCAGTGGTCTCTCCACTTCATCTTCTGTCGAGGTCCAAGGCCTTTTAAGTAAGGTGGCGGACCTGGAGAGATCACTCCAGACTTCATCTCAGGTTATTTCAGACTTCAAATCCTTATTATCAAATAACCTTGCATCTGAGATGAATCTGTTTGCTGGGAATGAGAAGCTTGATGAACTGGTACTGGCCACAAACCACAATACTGAAAATTTCAAAGTGGCAGTCCAGGGTTTAGAGACAAGGTTGGTTAGTTCTGTTCAGACTGCAGTCACTGGTGAACTGGCAGGTCTAAAAGAAGAAGTTCAGAAATTGGTTTCAAGGGTAAGTTCTCTGGAGACTAGATCCACACTTGACCAAGATACAGTTGTCAGTACAATAAGTGATGAATGTACAAGAAGTTCAGAATCAGTATGCTGAAAGAATTATCTGAAGAGATTTATGAAACTGTTCTTCGTACCATTCAAGATGGGGTGTTACCCCAGGTGGAGAAGTTACTGGAAGAAAAGTTGCCAAAACACTTGCCTAAAGCAGTTGCAAATGTTCAAAAGGAAGTGCAGGCACTTAAGAAAGTTGTGACTGAAACAACTCCAGTGGCAGGTATAACATTTGGTGCACTGGACAGACATATGCTGGAACGGTTATGGAATGATCTCAAGTCAAGGACTGGTGATCATTCCAAGGGGGAAAAGTCGTCTGGTGACCAAAGACAAAGAGCATATGGCACTGAAGCCGGGCTAACTGAAGAAGCTACTGGTACTGAAGCCAGTGAGCCCAGTTTGAGTCCTTCCCAGATATACCAACAACTCTGAAGTCAGTTAAGGGAAAACAATAAATGGTATCTGGTGAAGAAGAGCAAACTGCTGAAGATGTTGATGATGAAACTTCCAAGAAGTTAGAACAAGAGTGCATTATGATTGAAATCTTCAAAAGAAACCAAAAAGATGAACTGCTGGCCCATCAAAGGGAGATGGCATCAATGGGGACTCTGGACTCTTACAATGCTGGAAGGTTAGGCATAAATGTTGATATATATAAAAAGATGAAGGATGACCCTAGAGTTCATCAATGTCTAAATGCATTAGATGATGTTCATGTACGCTTATTTTACGCCGAAGAAGAACAGGTCTATGATTCTATAATTTATGGCGTGAGTGTACCAGAACTCATCAGACAAAGGAAGGATGAACTGGTAAGCCTCCAGAAAAAGATCAGAAAGAACGCTGGTGCTCTGGAGATAGAGTACAGGAAGAAACTTACTGGCTTACCAAAACTGACTGCCAAGCAAATCAAAGCGCTCAAAGATGCTGATGTAAGCAAATTCATTCCCCTGGACACTTCTCGAAAAATTAATCGTCAAGAACCCCAATCTGCTGTAGAGCAAAAGAGAATGTCCAAGGAAACTGAAGCATTGATCCAGCAAGCCAAAGTGAAAGACAAGTACAATGAGATGTTAAATTTCAGGGCTGATGCCAGAAGGATCACTGATCTGAGATCAAATTGGCTGAAAATAATGAAGGCATGTCCAGGTTTGAAGTAAAGTTGACCAGGGAGGGTAACTTTACTGATGAAAGGAAAAGTACTTCAGTCCAAGCATTTGGATGGAGTGAACTAAAAGAAATCGCTTTAACGTTCAGGGGGAAGACAGATGTGTCGACTGATGTTAAAGTATTTCTGAAAAGAGTTGAAAAGGTATGGAGAAGAAAGCATCAGATGGAAGTTGCTATGGGCATGAAATCGCCAGAATCTATACCATCTTCTCCATCACCAAAGAGAAAGGCTACTGAAGATGCTCCAGGACAGACATCAAAAAGAAGGGCCTGACTCTTATCATTTACTTATTGTAATTTATTGTTTAAAGAAAATTGTAAACTATTTATCAGTTGATGTATGTAATAATAGCTGCAATTTTTGATTCATATAAGTAAATGATCAGATTTAGTCTAAGTTAGAACTTAAATGATGAAACTGAAAACACTCATGATCTATAAAGTGTTTTCCAGTAACTTAGATTTTTTAGACAAATCAAACTTGTGTTTTTCAAGCATACAAAATTGTATAGATTCAAGCTTGAAAACACTTGCATTATTTCTAAACAAATAGGGGGAATTTGTTAGGTCCAGATTTACTGGACTCGCTCCAGACTCGACTACTGGAGCCTTATTGAAGATCTGTCCAGAACGTGTTCTACTGGACCTACTCCAGACTTGGAATCTGGAGTCCCTCTGAAGATTTGTCCAGAAATAATGGAAGACCAGTGAGCAAATACTTGTATAGGAAATCTGGAGTATTCTCCAGATTAGCTCACTGGACTTCACCCCAGTCCAGATCAACTCTACTGAAGACGTTCTCACTGAAGTCAAAGACTGAAGTCAGAATAAAGAAGACTTACAAATGGCGGAGTCCACTGGAAGTCTTACCAGATCTGTACACTGGAGGATTGTCAGTGTTCTAGACCTTACAAGTCTGAACACTGATATCGAGTAATTGACTTTTGCCTTTACACACTTTCCAAAGAACATTCCACTTGTTCTTTACCAAGTATACGTGTGTAAAGATGGTTGGATAAAAGGATACAAAGTCATTTGATGTGACTTTATCCTTATTCCTTATCCAATGCATTTAATGTTCTTGTCGGATCATTAAATGCATGCAACCATATTTGTACGACACAAAATTCACTGGTGAATTTTGTTGCCTATAAATACAAAGTCATTTCCTTGAGAAAAATACTTTTAAGCATACATTTTGCATTAAAGTGAATTTGTCTAAATACTCTCGATCTTAAACTGGGATACTTCACAACTTTAAGTATCTCGATCCAAAAGAGTTATTTGACAAATATAAATCATTTGTAATTCATAGGTTGTTAGGATACATTCTTATTTGTATTATCTTGATTCCGCACAACCTTGTATTTTATTTAACATCATAAATAAAATACACCATTGAAAAATACATAATGTTCCACTTTACTTGTTTATTGCTTTAAGTCTTGTATTACTTTATTTATATACTTGCATTTATATTTAAGTAATACTAGTCCAATCTAGTGATTATTAGACTTGTTGTATTTTACACTTTCCTGGTTAACCATCGTATTTCAGGGACTCACAGTTTGCATGTTATGTAGTCAGTTGTTTTGTGTTGGGCAGCCGACGGGTTTCTATTTAAACTTGTTTTGACGATATAACCGAGTAACACCAATGATTAAAGAAACCAAACAGATTTTAATTGGTTTGGACTTTCAAAATTTACTTCCGCTTTGTTATAACGCCGTTAGGCGAAAATTTTTGGAAACCCGTATTTTTAAATGAAGGGTGTTACAAGTTGGTATCAGAGAAATGGTTTAAGTGAACCAATGACTATAAGTGTGCCATAGGAATTGGACTTAAACCGATAGACGACAAGTTAGGCTTAAGTAGGTATGCTTAGCTTTGAGATGAAATGCCTTAGGACGGGTTTGGGATGAGTGAGAGTGTAGGAATAAGGCTATATGATGATTGTTTATTGATATGTGAATATGTGTTTTAGCCTTTATTCTTCCGTTTCTCGCTTCTCCGTCGCTAAGTTGTGCTATTGCTATGATAGACGGTCCTCGAGGTGATCTTCTATTCCTCTAACTGAATTTGATAAACTTGTGCTTTATATTATGTGAGAAGTTGTTGAGATGGACAAAAGTTGGAGGATTAGGTGAGATGGTGTTCCATCAATGTTGCCTAGCCCATGGGGTTAGTGACAAGGACCGCAAAGGATATGAGATGTTGTATGTGTGCTGAAAATCATGTGAATTGGAATTGATGGGAAAAGAGGCGATACACAAATGTGGTAACGAACATGCATGTGAAAGGATACAATTACAATTATGGTCCGGAACATAATTGCAAGTGTATCACGACGCGAGTGTGTTTGTATGGCCATGCTTGTGTTGACCGGTATACAAAGTAATGAAGCTGGAGAGATTTCTATGTAGTGAATCTTTATGTGTCGAGAGTAAACATCGTGTAACAACTTTAATGACGTTGATGCCTCGTGTGTGTGGAAATGTGTGAAGATCGGTGAAAAGTTATAGCCGGTTAAATGTTTATGATAATTATGAAGTACATGAAGTTAAATGAAGTCTAAAGGTACGTGAGGAATGAAGTGGTTGGTAGACAATGTTGTTGAGTCTACTAGTTCAAAGGACATGGACTTGAAGTTGACAATTAGAGTTAATACTGGATATTTGAAGGGTGATAAGCAGGTGATGCACAGAAGGGTTACCGGGTACATGTATTAACCATGTGAAGAGTAGACATGTATCTATGGATTAAAGAATGATGAAGCTGAAGCAAGTAAAGAAGATAACGCTATGGATGATTGAACCTTTTAACCATGAAGCTCTTCCATTCGATGAACACCATGTTATGATGTGAGGTTACCTTCGAGGTGCGAAGTCTTAAAGTTGTGCTTGGGTGTAAGGAAGACGCTTAGATTTTGTTTGAAATTATCTTTCCTGGTCATAGATGGTATGCGGCGTATATTCTGAGTTTTTAAGTTTATGCGGGGCATGTGCAAATGCATGAAAGTTACTGTTCAGAAATGCTCAAGTTATGAGGCGCATGCACCATCCATGCAGTGCATATTTTGGTCTGTTTTGGATTTATGACTCGCTCAGTTTAGATTTCGTTACGGGATGATATATGAAGATTGGAACGAGTATTCACCGCTGTAGATTCTTCCTTATATTGCATGAATGTGTGGTGAACTAACACGTGAACCTTTTTAGCAGTTCTATCGCTTACTGCCTTCGCCGGTGTGACGTGAAGGTGTTGTTGATATCCTATATTTGTACAAGATTTTATGTTTGGCCGCTTCTCAAAGATAATGATTTTTTTTCCCTTATGAAAAGTTAAGAGGTTGGATGACGGAGTTAACTATGGATCCTTAAATCACAAGAAGTAGAAGTTTTCAGGAGCATTCGGTTCCGAATTGATCATGTTTCTCGCCTATGTGATTTACTCATGTAAGGCAAAGGTTGTGTATTTCTAAAGTCGAGGTCACTCGTAGTTTTGAGATGTTCTATTAATGTTCTCGGTTTCATTGCGATCGTGAGGTCAAACCTTCTGTTGATGTGTGACGAGTGCTACTTTTATTCAAAGACACCTTTCGTTTTGTTCTCACTTATAGGAAGAAGTTAATGTTTTCGATTGTGGGATGTATTTCTTTCTATAAGATGGGTTTACGATTGGTACTACCATATGATGAAGTTGATGATGAAAGTCCTGTTTAAGTTAATTATACGCTCATTATGACTCTATTGAGTTTCTTGAAGTCCTGCATGTTAACGAATGGTCCTTACCATGTCGTGAACTTAAGGGATAAAGTTTAAAGTTTCTCTAGACCGTTCGGTCATTACATTCGGTGATGACATTATTATCTATTCTAAGTATGACGAAGAACATCATGTTGTGTAAGGAACGTTACTACGATTTTCTATAAGTAGAGGCCTAATTTTAAATTCGCCAAAAGTGAGTAAAAGTTAAAGTAGAAGCTGACGCGTAGAATTGAAAGGAACAAGGTTCCATTTAATGTTTAATTCCATGACTATAAGGTTAGGGTAAGCAATTGTCTACAATGAGCCAGTCCAAGGTGATGTTTCTAGAGACGAAGATGTTGGTATTATGTGGGTGGATTCTGAAAATTCATAAATAACCAACGTGGAACTATAAGTCTAAAAGTAAGATTTCGGTATCCGAGAACGAAATGACTAAAAGTTGTACTTGAGGAAGTTTATGAACCATGGTGACATGCTCATTTGGATGCTGCCTGAAGTGTGATACGACCTATTATGATACGAGGTGTAGTAAATTTTATATGTTGACGTGTGATTGGGTTAAAAGCCAAGACTAGACACCGAAAGTTTGGTAGCAATATAAAGAGTTTAACGATCCTTTAACGAAAGTGAGGAGTCATGTCACCGTGGACTAAGAGACAAAGTTGTGTGGGAAGCGAAAGGTAATGATAAGACATGAGCAGTTAGTAGGAAAGTTGTCCAAGAATGCTTATTTTGTTTTGTGAGCTATTACGCCGTTTCCTTGGACATGAAAGAAAAGATGTGTGATCAAGAAGTGCTCTTAAGTGTGAAAGTAAATGGTGGAATGTTTTGAATCGAGACGGCCATTATATGAAAATTTTTAAAGATGTTTGACAAAGTATGAGGAAAATGGTGAACTCAAGTGATGCCTATCACTCTTAGATTGATGGGAAAGAGAATGAATGAGTTAGAAACTTGGTAAAACCATATGATGGCGTGATGGTGCCTCGAGATTTATTGTTGTGTTTATAGGCAACAATGATTATGCCATAGGTGTTGGATGTCATTTCATGATACGACAAGTTATTAAAGGGAAATCGTGCTAGATGTAATGCTAGTGCGTAAAATGTGGGAAATCGTGCTAGATGTAATGCTAGTGCGTAAGACATGGGAAATCGTGCTAGATGTAATGCTAGTGCGTAAAATGTGGGAAATCGTGCTAGATGTAATGCTAGTGCGTAAATGTGGGAAATCGTGCTAGATGTAATGCTAGTGCGTAATATGTGGGAAATCGTGCTAGATGTAATGCTAGTGCGTAAGACATGGGAAATCGTGCTAGATGTAATGCTAGTGCGTAAAATGTGGGAAATCGTGCTAGATGTAATGCTAGTGCGTAAAATGTGGGAAATCGTGCTAGATGTAATGCTAGTGCGTAAAATGTGGGAAATCGTGCTAGATGTAATGCTAGTGCGTAATATGTGGGAAATCGTGCTAGATGTAATGCTAGTGCGTAAGACGTGGGAAATCGTGCTAGATGTAATGCTAGTGCGTAAGAATGGGAAATCGTGCTAGATGTAATGCTAGTGCGTAAGAATGGGAAATCGTGCTAGATGTAATGCTAGTGCGTAAGATGTGGGAAATCGTGCTAGATGTAATGCTAGTGCGTAAGATGTGGGAAATCGTGCTAGATGTAATGCTAGTGCGTAAGACATGGGAAATCGTGCTAGATGTAATGCTAGTGCGTAAGACATGGGAAATCGTGCTAGATGTAATGCTAGTGCGTAAAATGTGGGAAATCGTGCTAGATGTAATGCTAGTGCGTAATAATGTGGGAAATCGTGCTAGATGTAATGCTAGTGCGTAAAATGTGGGAAATCGTGCTAGATGTAATGCTAGTGCGTAATATGTGGGAAATCGTGCTAGATGTAATGCTAGTGCGTAAGACATGGGAAATCGTGCTAGATGTAATGCTAGTGCGTAAGACATGGGAAATCGTGCTAGATGTAATGCTAGTGCGTAAAATGTGGGAAATCGTGCTAGATGTAATGCTAGTGCATAAGATGTGGGAAATCGTGCTAGATGTAATGCTAGTGCGTAAGATGTGGGAAATCGTGCTAGATGTAATGCTAGTGCGTAAGACATGGGAAATCGTGCTAGATGTAATGCTAGTGCGTAAGATGTGGGAAATCGTGCTAGATGTAATGCTAGTGCGTAAAATGTGGGAAATCGTGCTAGATGTAATGCTAGTGCGTAAGATGTGGGAAATCGTGCTAGATGTAATGCTAGTGCGTAAGATGTGGGAAATCGTGCTAGATGTAATGCTAGTGCGTAAGATGTGGGAAATCGTGCTAGATGTAATGCTAGTGCGTAAGTGGGAAATCGTGCTAGATGTAATGCTAGTGCGTAAGATGTGGGAAATCGTGCTAGATGTAATGCTAGTGCGTAAGATGTGGGAAATCGTGCTAGATGTAATGCTAGTGCATAAATGTGGGAAATCGTGCTAGATGTAATGCTAGTGCGTAAGATGTGGGAAATCGTGCTAGATGTAATGCTAGTGCGTAAGATGTGGGAAATCGTGCTAGATGTAATGCTAGTGCGTAATATGTGGGAAATCGTGCTAGATGTAATGCTAGTGCGTAAGACATGGGAAATCGTGCTAGATGTAATGCTAGTGCGTAAAATGTGGGAAATCGTGCTAGATGTAATGCTAGTGCATAAGACGTGGGAAATCGTGCTAGATGTAATGCTAGTGCGTAATATGTGGGAAATCGTGCTAGATGTAATGCTAGTGCGTAAGACATGGGAAATCGTGCTAGATGTAATGCTAGTGCGTAAAATGTGGGAAATCGTGCTAGATGTAATGCTAGTGCGTAAGACATGGGAAATCGTGCTAGATGTAATGCTAGTGCGTAAAATGTGGGAAATCGTGCTAGATGTAATGCTAGTGCGTAAGATGTGGGAAATCGTGCTAGATGTAATGCTAGTGCGTAAGATGTGGGAAATCGTGCTAGATGTAATGCTAGTGCGTAAGATGTGGGAAATCGTGCTAGATGTAATGCTAGTGCGTAAGACATGGGAAATCGTGCTAGATGTAATGCTAGTGCGTAAGACATGGGAAATCGTGCTAGATGTAATGCTAGTGCGTAAGATGTGGGAAATCGTGCTAGATGTAATGCTAGTGCGTAATATGTGGGAAATCGTGCTAGATGTAATGCTAGTGCGTAAGACATGGGAAATCGTGCTAGATGTAATGCTAGTGCGTAAGACATGGGAAATCGTGCTAGATGTAATGCTAGTGCGTAAGATGTGGGAAATCGTGCTAGATGTAATGCTAGTGCGTAAGACATGGGAAATCGTTATATGAGTCATATTTTGGGTGCATATGAGGTTCATAGGTCGTGGTGGTTGCTATGGTCATCTGATGGTCGAAAATTGCTTGCAAAACTAAGGGTTTACTAGATCTGAAAAATTAGTAATATTGAAAAAATCATATCTCTTTCAATTAGAAGAGTTATAAGATGAATCTTATATTTTTGAAAAGGTCTATGTGTCCTCTTTATTCGATATGAACAATGTTTCTTTTGATTTTGCCCAGATATGGGTGAAAAATGTCAATTTCCAGAAGTGGTCGGATTTAAGACGAAGTCTGTAGGTCTGTTTTGCAGACGCCATAACTAATTCATTAAAGATCTTCAAGAGTCAAACTTTATATTTTTGGAAAGGTCTTTGAATTCCCTACATTCCTTAAGAACTAAGTTTTGACTCATTTGGTCGTCTTGAGGTCGAAAAGTCGCCTGCAAGTGAAGGGCGCGAGTCAGTCTTTAGACCAGCACTCCATATGCGGCGCATATAACCTATGTGCGGCGCATATAGGGGCCTGGGAGGTTTCTGGGTAATTTTTGAAGCAAATATGCGACGCATATTCAAAGCATGCGCCACATAAAGGGTCTGTGAGACCGTTTGAGGTCCGAAACAAGCGTTTAAGGGTCCTATAAGTGTACCTAAGTTAATGAACTCGAGATAGGTTGTCGGGATCACAAACAAGATACATTAACGTTGCTTATTGATCGTCACGAGGTAAGATACACTACTTTGACACGCTGAGGGTTCAACGAAAAGATGGTTTCAAATAATAACTTCCCAACTTATATCTTGAATTGCTTGTGGGTATTCGGGGTTACACGGGAGGTGATATGGGTTATGTAGTTGACCATTGAGACCTGAAATGCAGTCCCAAATGAAGTATAATGTAGTGTATGTTATGATATGAAGTATAATGTAGTGTATGTTATGATATGAAGTATAATGTAGTGTTATGTTATGAAGTGATATGCAGTAGCTTGTGATGCTTTGAGATGTAGTATATGTTGTTGATTGTTGATATGTGCATGATTGTATGGCTTGCTCATCTAGTTCACTAGACTTGTTAAGTTGCCATGACACGTGCACGTTTAAGGGCCCAAAACGTAAAAGCAGTAAACGTAGTAAATGTTTAGGTAATGCAGTCACCTAAACTAAATAATGCAGAATCGAGCTCGTTAAACTTTGATGCAGGAAAGTGTTAAGCTTAACCCGTACTTTGATGCAGGAAAGTGCGTTGACGTAGGTTGCTTGGGTGGCTCCTTGTAACATGGTCATTGAGATGCAGTTGAGTAATACGAGGGGTCTGACCCGCCCTCATTTGTCTTGTGCATACGGATTACTCGGGGATTGGCTTGCCATTCCTTAACGACGTTTGATGTTCAACTGAATGGTTGTCATCTAGTCGGGTGTAACTTATGTTACACATTGACGCAATTAAAATGTAGTGTATGTTATGATATGAAGTATAATGTAGTGTATGTTATGATATGAAGTATAATGTAGTGTATGTTATGATATGAAGTATAATGTAGTGTATGTTATGATATGAAGTATAATGTAGTGTATGTTATGATATGAAGTATAATGTAGTGTATGTTATGATATGAAGTATAATGTAGTGTATGTTATGATATGAAGTATAATGTAGTGTATGTTATGATATGAAGTATAATGTAGTGTATGTTATGATATGAAGTATAATGTAGTGTATGTTATGATATGAAGTATAATGTAGTGTATGTTATGATATGAAGTATAATGTAGTGTATGTTATGATATGAAGTATAATGTAGTGTATGTTATGATATGAAGTATAATGTAGTGTATGTTATGATATGAAGTATAATGTAGTGTATGTTATGATATGAAGTATAATGTAGTGTATGTTATGATATGAAGTATAATGTAGTGTATGTTATGATATGAAGTATAATGTAGTGTATGTTATGATATGAAGTATAATGTAGTGTATGTTATGATATGAAGTATAATGTAGTGTATGTTATGATATGAAGTATAATGTAGTGTATGTTATGATATGAAGTATAATGTAGTGTATGTTATGATATGAAGTATAATGTAGTGTATGTTATGATATGAAGTATAATGTAGTGTATGTTATGATATGAAGTATAATGTAGTGTATGTTATGATATGAAGTATAATGTAGTGTATGTTATGATATGAAGTATAATGTAGTGTATGTTATGATATGAAGTATAATGTAGTGTATGTTATGATATGAAGTATAATGTAGTGTATGTTATGATATGAAGTATAATGTAGTGTATGTTATGATATGAAGTATAATGTAGTGTATGTTATGATATGAAGTATAATGTAGTGTATGTTATGATATGAAGTATAATGTAGTGTATGTTATGATATGAAGTATAATGTAGTGTATGTTATGATATGAAGTATAATGTAGTGTATGTTATGATATGAAGTATAATGTAGTGTATGTTATGATATGAAGTATAATGTAGTGTATGTTATGATATGAAGTATAATGTAGTGTATGTTATGATATGAAGTATAATGTAGTGTATGTTATGATATGAAGTATAATGTAGTGTATGTTATGATATGAAGTATAATGTAGTGTATGTTATGATATGAAGTATAATGTAGTGTATGTTATGATATGAAGTATAATGTAGTGTATGTTATGATATGAAGTATAATGTAGTGTATGTTATGATATGAAGTATAATGTAGTGTATGTTATGATATGAAGTATAATGTAGTGTATGTTATGATATGAAGTATAATGTAGTGTATGTTATGATATGAAGTATAATGTAGTGTATGTTATGATATGAAGTATAATGTAGTGTATGTTATGATATGAAGTATAATGTAGTGTATGTTATGATATGAAGTATAATGTAGTGTATGTTATGATATGAAGTATAATGTAGTGTATGTTATGATATGAAGTATAATGTAGTGTATGTTATGATATGAAGTATAATGTAGTGTATGTTATGATATGAAGTATAATGTAGTGTATGTTATGATATGAAGTATAATGTAGTGTATGTTATGATATGAAGTATAATGTAGTGTATGTTATGATATGAAGTATAATGTAGTGTATGTTATGATATGAAGTATAATGTAGTGTATGTTATGATATGAAGTATAATGTAGTGTATGTTATGATATGAAGTATAATGTAGTGTATGTTATGATATGAAGTATAATGTAGTGTATGTTATGATATGAAGTATAATGTAGTGTATGTTATGATATGAAGTATAATGTAGTGTATGTTATGATATGAAGTATAATGTAGTGTATGTTATGATATGAAGTATAATGTAGTGTATGTTATGATATGAAGTATAATGTAGTGTATGTTATGATATGAAGTATAATGTAGTGTATGTTATGATATGAAGTATAATGTAGTGTATGTTATGATATGAAGTATAATGTAGTGTATGTTATGATATGAAGTATAATGTAGTGTATGTTATGATATGAAGTATAATGTAGTGTATGTTATGATATGAAGTATAATGTAGTGTATGTTATGATATGAAGTATAATGTAGTGTATGTTATGATATGAAGTATAATGTAGTGTATGTTATGATATGAAGTATAATGTAGTGTATGTTATGATATGAAGTATAATGTAGTGTATGTTATGATATGAAGTATAATGTAGTGTATGTTATGATATGAAGTATAATGTAGTGTATGTTATGATATGAATATAATGTAGCTACTATATATTGAGCTGAATGAAGAACATATATATATATATATAAACCAAATATATACTGACTGCATAAAGAAAGTAGTATATTAATTACCCCGTGCATGCATTGTTTAACAAAGTGTGGGAGCTGAGTTTTGCCTTTGAAGTCCCCAAATGTAGATCCAATAATTCTTCGACCATCGAATAGTTCCATGGGGTGGATTGGCAGTGTTTTTGGTGTCGGATGAATTCCTAGTAGCACTGTCATTCCCCAACCCTGCAGCATATGCATGTACCACAACAATTAGCAATTGACTAATTGGTAGTATAAATTAATTAACCCTATATGGATTAATTGATGGTATCATCTAACCTCATGTGTTGATAGAAAAGCCTCACGAAGAACGCCCAAGTTTCCGGCACACTCAAAGCTAAAGTCTACTCCTCCTTCCAATATTTCTCTAATTTCCTGATAAAATATTTTATCTTATCAGATAAGCATCATGTATAAGTTCCTAGCTTGTGATACGAGTATGAATTAATGCATACATGTTATAAAAGGTTTTTTCACTATCAAGCTGTACTAAATATATGCTAATTTAATTACCTCATGGACCGGTTTATTTAGCTCCAATGAGTTGATAATATCAGTGACTCCCATGGTCTGACCTTTGCTAAGCTTCTCGGGGTTTATATCGATCCCAATGATTCTAGAAGCTCCTCTAGATCGAGCTCCTTCAACGACCGCAAGGCCAACAGCTCCCAGACCGAAAACAGCAACAGTAGATCCGGGTTGCACATTGGCGGTATTCCATGCAGCGCCAAGACCAGTGGAGACACCACAGCTGAGCAAGGTCATGGTTTTGAGTGGCGCATTGGGGTCGATCTTGACCACACAGGCCGAGTCAATCACCGTGTATTCACTGAATGTGGAAGTGTTGAGGAAATGGTAAATGGGCTGTCCTTGTTTCGTCCAAAACCTTGTCTTTCCATCGTTGACCATGACGGTTTTCATGGGATCCACCCTGAAGTTTTTGCATAGATTACTAGTTTTCGACTTGCAGAAAGCGCAATCCCCACACTCGCCATGGAATATCGGAACGACTTGATCTCCTGCTTTCATATCCTCCACTCCTTCTCCCACACTCTCCACCACCCTATATCATGTAATTAATTAAAAAACAAATTTAATTAAACCTCATCAGGAATGTTGTTGTATTTCAAAATGATAGCTACATATATATAAGTTCTAGATTATTTACCCCGAGGCTTCATGGCCAAGGATTCGTGGAAATGCTCGCTGAGCTTCATTCTACACACACAAGATCAAGTATAAATATTGGAACATATTTTGCATAAAACTATATTAATTGATGAATATATGAATGCTCAATATATCTTTTCTCTATGTATATATATATACCTTGCCTAGCCAAGCACCAAGGTCAGTATGACAAATGGAAGTGAAATGGATCTTAATTCGGACTTCCATCTTTTGTGGAGGGTCCACCATTATCTCTTCAACGACTAAAGGTTGACCGGGACCCCATGCCACAGCAGCTGTAATTAAGTACCAGATATATAATGTCAATTAAGTTTTATATAATCATGAAAAACATAGTGTACGTACAGTAGGTTAATTTTGAGACAAGATACATATATAGGTATATTTGATGATGTTATTTACCTTTGCAAGTGATAACCTGTCCTGCAGTGGACACATTATTTTTGGAGTTGAATGTGTTACTCTTCTTTAAGATTGCCATTATTTTTTTATATTAACTGTATGTTTTTGTGTATCGATGTGTGTATGATTTATGGGATGAGTTTAGGACTGGTGTGTTACTCTGTAGTAGTATAACGTTACATTCCTGTATATATAGATGGGTGATGGGGTCGATCATGTGGATGTGGTGGGGTACCCACCACCAACAACTTGTATAATAACGCGTTTCTTTGCTGATGAAAGTGAAAGCCATCTCTTTTGAACATACGAACGAGAGCCCTTTTAAATGCTTAATAATTAAAATCTCATTTCTATTGACTGATGAGATAATTATCTTTTTGGATGGATGGAAACTCCCATGAAATATAATTTACAATTATATATATGCATCAATTTGGAATTATTTCAAAATTTTGTTATTTGTATTTGCCATTGACAATGTTTCCTTGAATCTTTTTAATTAACTCGTTTATATTTTTTGGAAAACTATCAAAAACTTATAAACATTATTAGAATCCTACATTTTTATTTGTACCAAAAAAAGCTCGTAATGACTTACATTTGATTATTCAACGTATTACTATACAGCAGACAATTTTATATATGTTGTTATCACAAGTTCATACGTTAAACTATGTCAGTATATAGGTCAAGATAAATTTATTAACTTTTTGAGTTATTACACAATTATAGCTCAAATTATTTAATAAAAGTATGAATAAATATAAACTGCTTAAAAAGTAAAATGACAAGAGTTGCAATTTTATTTTACATAACTAAACCTTATTCTGAATTAATTATGCTTAAGTTTATAGTCTTGATAAAACACATATGAAAACATTTTCATACAAATGTAGAAGGAAATTTTGTGTATCCAAATCAAAAGCAACAAGTGACAAATCTAACAACCAATGGTATAACTTTCTGGTCAATAATATAATCATAGTAGAAATATAAAAAAGGAATATTGTCATAGTCTAGAAGTTACATACTGAACAGAGTAGGTAAGTCGTTAGTCGTCTTTTGAGAAAGAAGTTTTTATCTTCTTTTTATATATGTTGTTATACTTAGGATTATTCGTTGACTTTCATATAATATAAGTCAACTCATGCCCCCTTAAATTGATTAACAGATCAAATAAATGCCCGGACTACCATGAAAGCACGCCAATTTTAACGTTTCTGTAATTCCTTTGACCCGTTCAGAATTAGATTTGATCAATGACTAGACGGGCTATAATAGTAGAATGGACTGAAATTTAGATGGAGTTATTTACTCATTTAGGCGATTTCAGAAAACCATTACAGCTTTATAAGTTTTTAGCCCACATAGCAACATCAGTCCATCTAGCTTTAGCCCGTTAGCGTAGTCCGATAGCCCAGTAGCCTAGATTTTGTTTTCCAAATATTATAATTAAAATTAACTAGATTAATTTCCCGCGTAATACGCGAGATAAACATATTAAGTTTTCATAGTAATATAATTATTAATTAAAGATAAAACAAGTTTAAATATGATGAGATTAGTATTCAAAGAAATACTTTGTATTGAATATGGTTAAGAAAATATGTATGTTATATTTTTGTATAATAACGGTCTAAAATTAATAATAAATACTATCTGCTGAATAATGACAATATTATTATTTGGAAATGGTTTTATTGTATATGATTTGTGAGATATGTTTATTATATATTTGTATAATGACGTTAATAGAATTTATTTACTAATTTAAAATTTATAAAATAATTAAATATCCAAAATATAATTTTAAATTCCAGATACTATTTTAAAGATAACAAAAAAAAAAAAATAGATAATGCCCATGGAGGCCACCCAAGTATTTAACCATTTTCTTTTAGGACACGCAACTATAAAAATATAGTTATAGGTCGTTGAAATATAGAATATATCTTGTTTTGACTAATTTCACCTAAAAAAATAAAAAACATTATTTACACAACAAAAATATCATTGTGTTACAAATCCATAATAACGTGAATTGGAACTAAAATGTGTAGGACCTATTATATCCTTGATAAAAAGAAAACGTTTGTAATCTCAGGATTTTAAAATTAACATAATATGTGTTATGCATTTAAATTGTATCTCTTAAGATTTTAAAATTTTGAGAATAGAGACACTATTACAATTTGACAAAAAAATTTTAATATAACTTAAATTGAAATTGGTAAAAATGAAGCGAAACAAAAATTTTGACGCCCTATAAAAAATTTTAAAAAATTATTGACCCCAAAAAAAAAGATTTGATAAATAGGTGGCCTGCATATGCATTATCTTTAAAAAAAGGACCTCACCGTAAAAAAGATACATGAAACAAATTAATATTTTTTATATATGTGTTATATATTGATAAATTAACCTTATTTATAAAATAACTTTTTCTTTATACAATTGTTTTTTTTTTTTCTTTTTTGTTTGATTTTTGTACTTTTCTTTGGAAGCTATGATAACTTAGTAGTTAAAAAAAAAAATCTAACACTTATTTGAAATAAATAAGATAATATATACTTTTTAATCTGTTGTATTAGTAATGCTTAACAATAAAATTTAATTTTGCTCATATGATTTATAAAATTAATGGGTATATCATTTTATTTTATTTTTTTAATGTTTATTTTTCAATCATGTAGTTATATATTATAAAATTGAGTCATCACACTGTTATTTTTCAAGTCTCATGATATATATAAATAAACTTTTGTTGGTAAGGTCTTTGGCCTTAGAATGATCCATCTGCGTTCGAATCCACTTTTCAAATTTATAGGGTGAATTAATTGGGGATTTTTTGGAATTCCTGGGTTCCATCTCAGGTTTTCGTATAATTTAAAATTAGTGATAGAATAGGATGTCGTTAAAAAAAAATACAGTTACTATTTCAAAAGTAATAAAAAAACGTAACAAAAAAATGTGATAAATAATTGGGATTTGGAGTTTTCCCTAACTTAGTTTTTCAATACGTGGATTTATATACAAATTTAGTTTATTAGTCTTTCATAATTAAACAGAATGCTAAGGATAGCTCGGACATTATTTTTGTCAATGAGATTTGAAAGATTTACATATTATTATTTATGGTATATTATAATAATAATTAAAAAGGGTATATTTTGAAAATCATAATTTACATTTTTTGGTTTTCCACCACTAATTTACACTTTCCGTCACTAATATTTATTTAAAAGGGATATATTTTGTCTAATCATATAAAGTATAAGTATTAATATTAAAAAGGTATATTTTGAAAATCATAATTTACACTTTTTTGTTTTCCACCACTAATTTACACTTTTCATCACAAATATTTATTTAAAAGGGATATATTTTGTCTAATCATGTAAAGTATAAGTATTAATATTGTCATTTGATAAAGATGAAATAATTAAATTTGATCTAATGGTTCTAAATCAAAGATGGAATTCATCCAAGGGTTCCTATTTGTTTAGAAATGAATTTAGGACCTTGTTATATATATATTGTAGATATATATTATAATGTATATATATATATATAATATAATATATAGTATGTTATATGTTATTTTATTTTAATATAAGAAATTAAGAGACCATGAATAGTTAGGTAGGTCTCATACTCTCATTTGATCTTTTGGATTAAAAAAAAAAATTCTATCATTTTTCTTAAACTCACTTTTTAACAATCTATATATAAAAGGAAATACTATATATCATTGTTATAAATTTACCTAATAATCCTCTTAATTAATAATTATATCACGACAACTTGTTTAAATGGATAAATTTTGAAGAAAAAAAACCCGAATTACACTTGTCATGTTTTAAGGGATTTAAAATGATTATTAGACTATTTATTATAGTATATATCATTTGGGGTGGGTTATTTTAAGACCAATCTTAGATTAGGACCATTAGGACCAAATCTCAACCATTTAATTTTCTCTCTCTCCTCAAGTCTCAAATTCCGTTTTCCAGAATCCGGCGACGGCGACGACATTTCCGGCGAAAATCAGTTTCGTTTTCCGGTGGATACGGTACGGGCGTTGCCCTCATCCGTTCTAAAGGGGTTGTCACCGGACGCATATGAGAATCATATGGATTTGATGGGCGACGATCCAAGAGATGGTGGCAGTTTGATATGGTACGGGCGTAGCGCTTGCTGCCGGCGCCGTGGCTGGGGTGGTCAGAGATGATGGTGGTGGCGGTGGTTGTCTCGCCGGAGAAGAAGGAAGGAAGAGGAGGAGGAGGTGGTGGCCGGAGATGATGGTGGTGGTCGGAGATGAAGGTGGTGGCCGGAGAGGAAGGAGGAGGGAAAAATGAGTGGTTGAGATTTGAGGAGAGAGAGAAAAATAAATGGTTGAGATTTGGTCCTAATGTTCATAATTTAAGATTCCAAATTTAACTTTTCCCTATCATTTCCCATATATAAATTCTTATCTAATGAGTTTCTTATAATCATTAAATAAATATACAACTATAATCATTTTCATATTCATTTATTCATTCTCAAACTCTTTTACCACGTAAGCTAATATAATATTATTTATATTATCTTATAAACCATTTCCTTTAAATTTTCAAAAAAGAACTTGATAAACCTAATTACCCATCTCTTTTATTCATTAATTTAAATATCTCACCTAATATATCTATAATACCTTTAATGAAATTATTATAACAACATCATCAATCCTTAAAATAACATACATCACCCCTTTACATCAATTATTTTTACATTATAATCACACGTACCGCCACCACCTCCTTGCCACCACCACCATCACCATCACCACCACCACCACCACCCAATGCCGCAAATCATGCGGACACATGTCTAGTATTGATATAATATTGATATTGGATACCAATAAACAAAAAGACTGTTGGTCCTTTACATCTTTTCTTAACTTTTTATAATTATAATGTTATACGGAGTAATGTATTAATGTTATCACCCTACATGGTTATATTGTTCCTTACTGTTCTTAAAAGTTAAAACAGATTCGATTCTTCCTCCATAGTTCCTTGTATAATCATTAGTTTATACTTTTTTAGCATGCTTTTCGTCATATTTTACTTATCTAATTAATATAAAACAATCACTCTGCTATATATGTTATTCTAGAGGCCATTCTTGTTCTACTTCTAATAACCAATATAAAACAGGTTTATCTAATTATCTTCAAGGCAGTATTCTTATTTTTTTACATTCATGATGGATATATTTCTGGCTCGACCAGTCGGTCCCACGACTAATGTATGTATTAAGATAAACTAGCTAAATCGCTTAAAATTATTATAGCAACATAAAATAAACTTACCTCTGGTTTTATATTTCATGTTCAATTTACTATTGTTATCTTTCGTGAACGGAGTACTAAGTTTGATAGTTTTTGATCAGTCGCACATGCAGAATTTAATTAAGTGGAGCAGTACTTTTGACCATTAATAATTAAGTGGAGTTTAGACCATCCAGAATTTACGCCATTAATTTCCCTTGCAACCTTATCGATTCATTCAATCATTCATGATGACCATTTCCTTTATTGCATCGCTAACATATGCATACCCTACTTTATGCTTCCGTGTAAACACAAGAATCTCATAATACAAATTTTTATTGAATATTTTAGAGTTAATTACAGTTTTGGTCCCTGTCGTGGGTCAAAAATTACCGTTTTCATCCTTAGGTTTCATAAATTACCGTTTTAGTCCAAATAAGTTTACCTCGTCAACAGTTTTGGTCCAAATTCTAAACGAACGTTAAATATGGGGTCATGTGACATGCACATGATGGATAATTTAGTCTTTTTATACTACAAGGACCAAAAGCGTAATTAACTTTAAACTTTTTTTTAATAATATAATTATTAATATTAATTAATAATATACCATTATCATCCTTTTTTATCATCATCAACAAACATCATCTTTATCATCATCAACAAACACTGGATTCTAAATCTAAATAAATCTAAACAAAAAATACAACAAATCTGCTACTATATAAGAAAACTCAAATCCCAAAATATCTTCATCGTGCGTCGGTGTCAATCCGAAGTATTCAATTTGTATTAGATGCGGACATTCAATTCCGTATCTTCATTGTGAATAATTAATACTTCCAAGTTCATTTATTTCAGCAATTGCTATGTAAATAGGTAACCGATCTAACAAATTTTGGTTTCAATTAGTTGAAATCTCATGTTTGCCTGCTCGTTAATTCACACATCCATATATCTATATCTTAAATCAGATATCTCTAAAATAAGATCACCACATCTAAATGCAACAATCCAATCTGTGGGGGAAAAAAAAACCAAATCAAAATATGTTCAAGAAAAAAAAATCCCCAAGTCATGTATTCAAAGAAAAAAGATATTCAAATAAATACTCACCATGTTAATGTCGATGGCAAGAAAAATGTTCCTAAACGTAATGGTTGTCAGCTTCCAATGTCACTCCTTATTCCCAAAACCAAACAACACAATCTGAATAGATTAGTGGTCCACAACAAAATAAAAACATTAGCTTCCCCAAAATGAAAACACGTAGCTATGCTCTAACTGCAAAAATTCAACCCACTATCTGAAATTCTTTTATATGACAAACTACAAACCCACCAATCCACTGCCGATCAAAAAATGGAAATACGCGAACTAAATAGAAAATGGGGCTGGGCATGGATATAGATCCACCGCCGATCCAAACTTCGGTGACTCCAAGCCACCCACCAAACCATCAAACTTCAGTCATTATTATCTTTTTTTTCTGTTTTTTTTTCTTATCTTCAAATAGATAGAAAATAGGGGTGGGGATGGATATAAATCTGAAAATCTCAATCAATGTTATTTTATTTTATTTTTTGCAAGAAAGGGGGTTGAAGAGGAAGGTGTTGATTGCAGGTTTGAGATTCATCATTCATGTATATATGAAATTGTTTTGGACAAAATATAGATAATTACAGTTTTGGTCCTTATAAAATGAAAAAACTAAAATACCCATCATGTGCAGGTCACGTGATGGGTAAGTTAACGTCCGTTTAGAATTTGGACCAAAACTATTGACGGGGTAAACATATATGGACTAAAACGGTAAATTATGAAACCTAAGGATGAAAACGATAATTTTTGACCCACAACAGGGACCAAAACTGTAATTAACTCAATATTTTATGATTTAAATGGTTTCATGTTATACTTGAATGTATTCTTACCAAGATCATTTTCAGTTTTCAAAATTCTTGCAAAATCTCGATATTCGAGTATTTGTCATACTAAATATCGTGATTAAGGGTTTGGGTTTGCTTTTAACTTGTTTATTTTTTTTATTATTTTTGAAAAATGTGAATTATCGGTGAACTATGAAGGTGTAGCATGTTGATATATGATACGAGTATTTAACATCTTAATTTAGTAGTTTGTAATTTTGTATGTAGGTATAGATATAGATATGTGTAATAAAAGTTAGTCAATAATCATACGAGAATTGTTTCAAAAGAATATAACTTATTTGCAGTTTTTATGATGTGAATTAAAGATGATGTGCCCTTTTACCATAAATCCCCCATCTTCAAACCTAAAATTGCCATCCTTCATGCAACTTTCTTTCAATTGATTAATAAAGAACACCTCATACCAGTTGGACCACCATGAACCCAAAAGATAATACTATCAATCAGGACATAATAATTGACTAGTCAAAACACCATGGATCCGATGTCGGGTGTTTATCATTGCCCCCACACATAATAATAAAGTAGCCAAGTTTTGGAACTAAATCAAGTTTTGATATGTCTATATGTATGATCTTATCTTTTTCCCGATAATAAGTTAACTATTTTAGATGTCGTTGGGTTAACAGTCCAGTGGCAAAGAGAAATCCTTCAAATTAAGGTTTGGATTCAGGGAGACATGGTTCGAGTCTGAGGGACAAGGTTTATCACTATTAATTATCGTGACTTCGAGCGAATTAATAGGGGATTTTCCTCCTAATATAGGTATTGGGTGAGAAAGCTCTCTAGTGTGGATTCGGTTATGACTATTTTGTGATATTCGATCCACACATGTAAAAAATAAAACTATTTTATTAAGATCCATTATAATGATTAATTTGTCCAATTGATTTTCTCCACTTCACCATACACAAAAGTTAGTCTAGTGGCAAAGGTGCATCTCCAATCTGTTATAGATTTTAGATTAGTCTCATTTGAGTGTTACTCCCAAAATATTGAGGATTGGTGTGTAGATTAGTCTCATTTGAGGTGTATATAATAATGTTTATGGATAGAAAATAAGAAAAGTACACTTGATGGGAATTGTTAAATTCGAACCCATTATACAAAATATCTTATTACTCACACAAGCATATGTCATCAGTAAATTACTTATTACTGTTACCAGTAAAAAAAAAGAAGATATTAATATGACAGTGAGACAGTCTATTAAACTCTATAAAGTTGCATAGTCTTTTTTTCATACCTTTATAGTTACTTAAATAGTCTCTTTCTAACACAATGAATCCAAAATGATGTTAATTAATAAATAAAATATCAATATAATAGTGATTTATTGGCCGGTTTTAATTAGTATAAGTTCTCCTTTGAATTCTTCCAATGAATAAAAACGAACAAAGTAAGCCAAAAATCTGTCATAATAATATTATTATCAAAGTACGATTAAATAAACCCCATAAATTTATTTGTAAGCGAATAATAATAGGGGGAAAAAAAAAAAAGAGTGATAAGTGGCTTTCATTCTTTTTTGGAAATGGTCGGGCAAAGAAAAGCTTAATTAAAGAAGCATCCCACCGACGACAAAACCACCTTTCACTTTCCCTCCTTTTTCATCATCACCTTCCCCTCCCCTCCCTTCAATTCCCTCCCTCTCAATTTCTTCATCAATTTTTCACACTGTCATAATAATATTTCTATACACACAATAATAAAAATCTATCTATATATATTTAATCAATGGGGAATTGTCTGTTTGGAGGGCCATCAGAAAACGATCGTATAATCAAAGTCATAAACTCAGCTGGTGGCATCATGGAGTTCTATGCCCCCGTCACAGCTGAATGCATCACAGACGAGTTTCCGGGCCACGGGATTTTCCGGGGCAACGATCTTTTCTGGAAACCAATTCCACACAATGAATTTTTAGTCGCGGGTAATTCGTATTACCTTCTTCCACTTGATAAAAAAAGAGGAACAAAAGTTGGACACGTAAGATCAAATAGTCTTCCTGTAAACACCCCTGCTCCTTACAGGATGTCGTTTGATAGCCGCCGAATGTTTAAAAGATCGTATACTGAAGCGAATTCTACTAGGAATAGTAGTACTACTAATGGTGGTTTTTGGAAAGTGAAACTTGTGATAAGTCCGGAACAATTGTTGGAGATTTTGTCACAAGAAGGCAGGACACAGGAGTTGATTGAGAATGTGAGGACCGTTGCGAAATGTGGGAATGAGGCTGCGGTTTCTTGTAATTCGTCGTCTGCGGCCGCGTTATCTGATCAGTGGAGTCTTTGCAGCAGCAGTAGAAATGGTTCTAAAAAAGATGTTGTATTAGAGATGTAATTAGTACTACTCATCATCAACATATGTTAATTAATTTGTGTATTGATTAACAATTAAACAGTCTTTTCTTTTCTTTTTAGTTGATTACTTTGTTTGATCTTTTGTGAAAGAATTTGTATGATCTTACATATATAATTATATATCAGTTAGCAGATAACATGACTGCTTAAAAATTCGTGTTGAGTTAATGTGAAGGATTACTTGAAAGAATACTAAATCGTTTATTCACATTTTAGTTAGCTTTTTACCAATAGAAGTAAATAGTAAATTTGGTACCAATTATATAGCAAATACTTCCATAATATATTAACACCACTTGGAGCCCATTTCACTGTGATTGCTAACAAGATGCAAACACATTACTTTTTTTCTTTTTCTTTTTCAAAGCCAAGCATTTCATTTTATGATTACTACTCTCCAAAAGGGAAGCTAATTTTTAGATGCGGTAGAATAGATTAAATATAGTTGATCTGACCTCGACAAACATTTTTTTTGGTAACATTATATTATATCCTATGACCGAATTATATGCAGGATTCAAGTCCACTGCTCCAAAAAAACTCAAATGAGCTAAAGCTTTCTGTATATAGAGATTGATGATGTTACCATACATGAGTTGTCTTTTTTTGTTTTTGCTCCTTAAATGTTTTCAATAGCCAAAAATTGAAACTTTGACTGAAATTCTCAAAACTTTATTTCACCAAATGATTGATGATTCTGGCCTTGATAAATGCGTATTGTATTTGCCTCTTTGGCCAAAGATCTAGTTTGGTCGTTCTACTTCATTTCACCAAGCAATAGGTCGTATATCCGTGCATCCATCAATATGTCGAAAAAAAAATATCTATGACTTCTTTTCTGCATCAATTCACGATTTTATTTTATATTTTAATTTTGGGTTTGGGGAGTTAAAATTGCAGTCGTGGTGTGGACCTATGGATGGGTACTTGGGTCTTTGATTTGATGTATATTGGCCTGGTTTCACGAAATACAAATAATTATAATAATGGGCCTACATACCCTCCCGCTCCGAATTAAAATGTAAATAAGCGAAACTTAGCCCACGTTGCGTGATTTCAGTTTAAGGCCAGCCACATTTTATACACAAGGCCCAAGACTTCTAAATCTAACAAAACTTTAAACAGCTGTCGTCATTGTCAAGCTATTTACTATAACTTTTAAGGCCTAAGGAGTTGGTGCATACGATTTCCCATCAATTTTAAAGAAGAAATCATTTTTTTTTAAAAATTATTTATTCTTTAAAAACGCGGCAATACAAACATTTTTTTTAAATATCAGTTGGCAATACCAATACCCGGCCAATCTAGTAAGCCACCAATCTTAATTAATAGTTTCGAGATTCACCTTTAAAGTTAGAATTGAGTATATAAACATAACTAACACTATATATTAGTCGTATGTGATCATAATGTAATTGACATTCCGGATTGAAGGTTGGTATGTAGTTTCATTGCTCTCTGGGGAATAATTATTTGTGTGATTTTATTTGATCAAACGAATTTCACGTGTGCTGACCTGTAGATACAACCGGTAGATGTATCTTAAGTCAAATTTATTAGGTCCAGGGGACTTTAAATTGTGTTATATATATATATATAGACATATAAACACATGTTGGCATCTTTCTTTCTTTTCATCTTTTATCAATTGGCCCACTGAATTCTATTAGATGAATTTCCTTTTTGAAAGAAGTCACAATTTTCAAATGAGTGTGCACAATGTCATTTATTTAGAAGTATCACAGTTAAAGAAAAATTTATATATACGAGTAATATTTAACCATATATTATAAAATTCAAATAACATAGACGCGTATATACAAACGCCTATGTATGTAATTATACCAATTTGTAAAAAATAAAATAATAATTTCTAGATAGCGGGGAATACATTAGTGAGAAGGTTTCATTCATATCTATTTCGTTAAACATTTATATCTACTCCATATTAACTATATCCATATTTATTATTAGTGCATCAAGTCGGGTAGATGTTCATTAGATCATATTACTATTGACCTATCGTCATGTCTAATTATGATGAGATGATATATACTGTATAACTTTAGATCTAAATGGAAACATTGAATAAAGTTGCAATTGAATTACTCAGTAAAAGTTCAAAGATAAGTATGTGCGTTTGGGATTGATAGAAACTTATCACGCAACAAACTGTTAGTAAGGTGTCAATTTTCGGATGAGAAAGGTCTTAATTAAACCAAAGTCCAACTATCTGTAGCAGAGCAATCATACATTCATACTCTAGTTAATTAAACTCTACCTTAAATTAAGTGAATTCGATGCCTCGCTAGTTTATGTAGTAAGTAGTAACGAATAGAATATCAACCATTCCCAAATTTAGCATTTTGCTAGCCGTTATCATATCACTCTACTAAACGTAAGATTTTGAATCTTTTAGCTTTTTGGGATTGGATTGAAGGGTTTTTTCTTCGATCGTTAGATTTACAGTCCTTAGGATTGTCAATAATTTAGGATTAGTTTTGGCCGAAATTGATGGAAAGTGTTATGGGTTCAAGTCAAAATTTGGAGTTTCATATTGGGCGATAGTTTTCTCTTACTTAAAGTAAAAAAGTTTTTGTTGATGGTCTTTGAACACGTACTCAGGGAATGAAGATAATTGGGTGGACCAAAGGCTCGTCAATGATCCAATTAGGTAAAAAAATAAAGTGTTTCGTTGAAATTTGATCTCTAACCGATGGCTCCTTCGGTTCACTCTTAATTTGTGTGATTCATGCCAATATCTTCAAAGGTAAATAAAATAGAAGACCGTAGTTAAAATTAATAAAGCAAGTATCTACCAATAAACTAAAACAGAATTGAAGGGTTTTCAAAATGACACTTGGCGTAATCCTTGATCGACACGTGTTTCTTTTATTTATATATTTTAATAAAATAGCTTTTTTATATAATATAAATATATGATGATGGATATTCGATCGGTACTTAATTAAATTCCTAATTAATTTCCAACTCTTAGATTATAAATATAAACCACATTTAACCCTATTGTATTGACCTATATCAAAAAATTTAACGCCAACTAACATCGATCATGCGTATAAGATTCGAATCAGAGTAATTCCTAAGGTATTTTTATTCATATTTTTAATTTAGTTATCAATACTATACATTCATGTGTTCACCGTTTTGTTATTTTCAATGAAATTATGCTATTTTACAATACGCAACGGGTGTTGTAAATTGAGAATGGAATAGATTAAGTTTTTGGGTTTGATGGTATTAGTTCAGTTTGAGTTTTATAGTAAATAAACAAGGTATATATTAAAATAGTTGAATAAATAAATAACGTATCAAATAACTTAGTTCAAAGTATCCTTATATATATATATTATATAAAAGTTAAACCAAGAATCAAATTGAGACTAAATAATCTTTCTTCATAATGGTATTGATTTCTTCTATTTAATTTCATTCTCCTTTGATCGTGTTAATTATATGTGTTAGGGTTGGTAATTCAAAGGGGAAAGGGTTGGCAACTCAAAAGGTTTGTGTTAATTATATTGTATAGAGATTAAAGGCGGTGTATCATGGTGTATTATATCATTTTTGGATACAGATTAAAGACAGTTGTCTTTCGAATTCCATCAGCCTCTGATATGTTCATTATATGTTTTATTTTGTTACATCATAGGGTTTGTATATATTATGCATATATTATTACAATATATATATATATATATATATATATGTATATATTATGCATATATTATTACTATATATATATTATGATTCCATGAACTATTATTGATTGATTTAATAATGGGTACATAAATTATGATTTGGTTAATGAGAATTTAATGAGATGGGGGTTATGGAATTCCATTGGTTTATGATGAGACATTATATATAGATACAACCCATCCTTCACTTCTCATCTGCATTCTTCCCTTCTCTAAAGTTTTTCTTTTTCTAAAACCTTAAAGGAAAAAAAGGTTGTTGCAATGGGGAAGATGAATGAGATTTCTTCAAATCAACCAAAAGAAACTGCTGTCATATTTCTCAATGAACTTCACAAAGATTCTACTGGTCCAATTGTTGTGATGATGTGCAGGCGTTGGGATGTGATTAGTGTCAAGAATAAGTACATGAGTACAGATTACATCATCTCTGATGAAAAAATTTGTAGACATATTCTTTTATCGATTGTTGTTTGTAATTGGTTTGTGTTTTCTATTTTTAATGTAATTATATTTTTGCATTGGTAGGGTAATGTGATGCATTGTTTTGTGAGGTCTGCGATTGCTTACCGTTTTAAGCCAATCTTGGAAGAGGATGTTTGCATATGCTCAAGGATTTCACTGTTTTGCCGACTCCTGGAAAATACAGAATCATGAAAGATGCTGAGTTCATGATAGAGATTCAGGGTTCGACAATCCTTAGAAAGGCAACGGATGATGTTGACAAATTTATTTGACATCCTTTTGAACTGGTTTCCTTTGAACAGCTCACACCAGCCGACAACGAATATTATGTTGGTGAGTCTCTTGCTATGATATGCATAGATAAGGTTGTTGCATAACTTTGATATACAAAAGCACAATTTTATTTAGTAAAAAAAGAAAATAAATTAAATTGATTTACCTCTTCAAATAAGGTGGCCTGCATATGATTTCTATGGGTTTGAAGATAATGTATTATATGGGCTTTGTTACATGGTACATACTATAGTGTTGTGTTTAATTACATTGGTTTGGAAAGGATGCTTTATTGGTTTCCATATGATGTCTTATATGAGATTTATTACATACATGTTACATGGTTTCCTGTTGTGTACTTAGACTCCAATATTTAGCAAAATCTGTAATTTAATGTTTATATAGATTAAGATACTTAAAAAGAAGCGTCAGATTCATAATTAGCATGATTATTTAATTGTTGGCCTTCTGGATTTTTGCCTTTCAAGTGTAAAGTCTGAAAACATGTTTCATGGTTTCCTTTTTTGTTTAGCTACATTCCAGCAATTAGTAAAAGATATAGTTTAATGTGTGTATAGTTTGAGATAGGTAGAAAAGTAATCTGACAATTCCAGCAATTAGTAAAAGATATAGTTTAATGTGTGTATAGTTTGAAATAGGTAGAAAAGTAATCTGACAATTCCAGCAATTAGTAAAAGATATAGTTTAATGTGTGTATAGTTTGAAATAGGTAGAAAAGTAATCTGACAATTCCAGCAATTAGTAAAAGATATAGTTTAATGTGTGTATAGTTTGAAATAGGTAGAAAAGTAATCTGACAATTCCAGCAATTAGTAAAAGATATAGTTTAATGTGTGTATAGTTTGAAATAGGTAGAAAAGTAATCTGACAATTCCAGCAATTAGTAAAAGATATAGTTTAATGTGTGTATAGTTTGAAATAGGTAGAAAAGTAATCTGACAATTCCAGCAATTAGTAAAAGATATAGTTTAATGTGTGTATAGTTTGAAATAGGTAGAAAAGTAATCTGACAATTCCAGCAATTAGTAAAAGATATAGTTTAATGTGTGTATAGTTTGAAATAGGTAGAAAAGTAATCTGACAATTATAATTTCCATGATTATCTATGTGTTTTTTGACCGGCTATATTTCACTCTCAATCCTAATGTGTGAAAACATTATGCGTAAAATCAAATCCATATTAACCTAAAACTGATCAATATGTCTCCTTTTTTTGAGATTGAACTTTTTAGACGTGGTTGGTTACGTCACTATTGTTGGCCCAACATCCAAAAAATCAACTGGGAGTCAAAGTGTTGAGTTCAACTTGACTAATGAACGGTACGCCCATCTGTTATTTTTATGCAGCAAATATTTTTTTGGTGAGCGGTATCTCTATAATATGCATTAATAAGGTTATTACGTATCTTAACATTATAGGTTTGTTTAGTGAAATAATAATTGAAAATATATAGACAATTGTACAAGTATATAAATATCCGAAACAGAACATGACGGGTTTTATTGCTCATTTAACTCAATTCCCTTTGAATTTTATATTTGTAGACGTGATTGGGTATGTGATGTAACATTTGTGAAATTCGACCTGTTAATTTTATGTACGTTTGAATAATTAATACTAATTAAGCAATATATGATCGAGTTATTTGTGATTTAATCGTGTTCAAGATGAATATATGTAACATCCCAAACTTTTTAATTAACGGTTGACTAGAGTCGTTAAGTCAACCTAACGTGTCTGTTAAATCTATGGAAGATTTAATGCTTATGTGTGGTTAACGTAGTTTATGTGGGAGACTTGGATGTCTAATTGATGGATGTAGTAATGTGTTAAAGATGTAGTTTTATGCCTTTTAGAGGTGTTCAAAGTGTGTATCAAGCTGTATATAGTCCATAGAGGTGTTTTGGGCTAATAATATGATCTTATGAAGCCTAGGGACAAAATTTGACATGTGGTGAAAGTCAAAAACGGGATTAAGGTTTAGGAAGGAGTCATTAGATGATGAAATGCAGAAAAATAACTTTCCTCTCAAGCCCTAGCCGCCCCCATGATTCCCTATCAAATTCTAAGCCGAAAATCCTTCAAAACGTGTGATTCAAGTGTGTTTGATCAAGTTTATTGCATCCTCTTTGAGATCTACAGGTAGGAAAGGTATATTATCATTAATTTTATATCTTTTCAATCATATGAGTGTAACATCCCAAACTTTTTAATTAACGGTTGACTAGAGTCGTTAAGTCAACCTAACGTGTCTGTTAAATCTATGGAAGATTTAATGCTTATGTGTGGTTAACGTAGTTTATGTGGGAGACTTGGATGTCTAATTGATGGATGTAGTAATGTGTTAAAGATGTAGTTTTATGCCTTTTAGAGGTGTTCAAAGTGTGTATCAAGCTGTATATAGTCCATAGAGGTGTTTTGGGCTAATAATATGATCTTATGAAGCCTAGGGACCAAATTTGACATGTGGTGAAAGTCAAAAACGGGATTAAGGTTTAGGAAGGAGTCATTAGATGATGAAATGCAGAAAAATAACTTTCCTCTCAAGCCCTAGCCGCCCCCATGATTCCCTATCAAATTCTAAGCCGAAAATCCTTCAAAACGTGTGATTCAAGTGTGTTTGATCAAGTTTATTGCATCCTCTTTGAGATCTACAGGTAGGAAAGGTATATTATCATTAATTTTATATCTTTTCAATCATATGAGTCATTTGAAATCAGATCTAGGTCTTTGAGGATCAATTGATGTCGAATTAACGTTTGTTTTAATGATGCAAATCATGTGTGGTTTAATAAAGAAGATAATTGCATTTTAATGATCTAAAAATGAAGGATTTTGATGTATCAAGGTCTGGTAATTGACTTGGAGTCGTTTGGATCTGGTTTGGAGGTGAAATCGATCGATGTTGTGCAGATTCGCGTCGAGTTGCGGCGCAACTGGATTTCAGAATTATAAGTTGCGGCGCAACATGGCATGTTGCGGCGCAACTAAAGGCTGGAGCTGCGGCGCAACGGGTTGGTTGCGGCGCAATTGAAATGCAGGATTATAAGTTGCGGCGCAATGGGGGGTGTTGCGGCGCAATGGGGTATAAGTTTAAACGAAGTAACTTTTGAACCTCCAATGCGTATGTCGTGTCATGAGTCATGTTTGTAGGTGTGTAGGCCTGGGATATGACTTTAGTAACGTGAGTAATAGGTTGTCTAATGATCGTTTATCGATTATAGGTAGACGAGGTTCATTGCTTGGCACGGTAACGTAGTTATCCATTGTCGTGCGCTTCTTTGAGGTAAGATACACTACTTTTGACACGCTGAGGGTTCAACGAAAAGATGGTTTCATAATTATAACTTCCCAATTGGTAACTTATCTTGTTTATGGGTATATGGGGTTACACGGGAGGTGATATGGGTTATGTAGTTGACCTATGAGACCTGAAATGCAGTCCCTCGTGACATGTAATGTAGTACATGTTATGATATGAAGTATAATGAAGTGTGTGATAAGATATAACGTGTGATTTAGTGATTGATATGCAGTATTTGTTGTTGTTGAATGATGTTGTTGTGATGTATGTGGGTATTTCGGGTTACACGGGAGGTATTGTGGGTTATGAAGTTGACCATGAGACCTGAAATGCAGTCCCTCATGATATGTAATGTAGTGCATGTTATGACTCTTCTATATTCCTTTCTTTTTACCTTTCTTACCCTTATCACGTTTCCTTCTTTAGTGTTTTTATATGAAGTAGTATGTAGAATCTTGAAATGCAGTGTGACGTAGTTTATGTTGTTGTGTGCATGTATGAATGGCTTGCTCATCTAGAACACTAGACTTGCTAAGTTGCTATGTCACGTGCACGTTTAAGGGCCCAAACGTAATGAAGATTATGTGTGTAATGTTTAGGTTGTGTGTTGCCTAAACTAATAATGTGTGTAATTGTTTAGGTTGTGTGTTGCCTAAACTAATAATGTGTGAAACCGAGCTCGTAAAATTGATATGCAGGAAAGTGTTAAGCTTAACCCGTACTTGCCCTAGCCCGGCGGGTGCGTGAACGTGTGGTTGCTTGGGTGGCTCCTTGCAACATGGTCATTGAAACGCAGTTTGAGTAATACGAGGGGTTTGACCCGCCTCCATATACGGATTACTCCGGGATTGGCTTGCCATTCCTTAACGACGTATGATGACTAGCCTTTTGGTTGCTTATCTAGTCGGGTGTGACGTATGTTACACTTAAATGCAGTTAACGAAGATACGTGTGTAAAGGTGTGAACTAAATGAAGAATAGGCACATTTAGGGTGATTCATCCTAAGTTGATATGCGGTTTATAAGTGTGTGTATTATGTGTGTTGTGCCTTAACGTATTGTCTAATAAAGATGAAATGTTTTAATTGGACAAAGCTTTATAAACATAGTGTTATCTTACTTAGCTAATTCCTTAGCTAACACTTGTCTTTTGAAATGTATTGCTCCCTCAGGTTTAGCGTAGCTGAGGTTGTTGATAAAGAAGAGTGAGGAATGGGTAGAATGCTTGATGAAGTCCTTAGCTACCCATAGATGCTGAACGTTATAGACATTTGTTTATGTTTGTCTTTAATGAAGTTGGATTGTTATGTTGTCGGTTGTTTTGTGTTGGGCAGCCGACGGGTTTCTATTAAACTTGTTTTGATGATGCGATTAGTAACACCATTGAATAAGTAAACCAAACAGATTTTAATTGGTTTGGACTTTTAAAGTTTCTTCCGCTTTATTTTAACGCCGTCAGGCGAAAATTTTTGGAAACCCGTATTTTTAAATGAAGGGTGTTACAAGTTGGTATCAGAGAAATGGTTTAAGTGAACCAATGACTATAGGTATGCCGTAGGAATTGGACTTAAACCGATAGAGATCAAGTTAGGCTTAAGTAGGTGTGCCTAGCTTTGAGATGAAGTATTTTAGGACGGGTTGGGATGAGTGAGAGTGTAGGATTAAGGCTATTTGATGCTTGTTTATTGATGTGTGAATATGTGTTTTAGCCTTTATTCTCCCGTTTCTCGCTTCTCCGTCGCTAATTATCCTATTGCTACCATAGACGGTCCCCGAGGTAATGTACCATTTCCCTAACCGAATTTAATAAACGTGTGATATAACTTATGTGTGAAGTAGCTGAGGTGAATGAAGTGGAGAGTTAGGTGAAATGGTATCCCATCAACGTTGTCTAGCCCATGGGGTTAGTGACAAGGATCGCAAAGGATATGAGATGCTGTTTGTGTGCAGAAAATCATGTGAGTTGGAATTGATGGAAAAAGAGGCGATACACAAATGTGGTAACAGACATGCAAGTGAAAGGATACAATTACAATTATGGTCCGGAACATAATTGCAAGTGTATCACGACGCGAGCGTGTTTGTATAGCCATACTTGTGTTGACCGGTGTGCAAAGTAATGAAGTTGGAGAGGTTTCTATGTAGTGAACCTTTATGTGTCGAGAGTAAGCATCGTGTAACGACTTTAATGACGTTGATGTCTTGTGTGTGTGGAAATGTGTGAAGATCAATGAAAAGTTATAGCCGGTTAAATGTGTATGATGATTGTAATGCACATGAAGTTAAATGAAGGCTAAAGGTATGTGAGGAATGAAGTGTTTGGTAGACATTGTTGTTGAGTCTACTAGTTCAAAGGATATGGACTTGAAGTTGACGAGTAGAGCTAATGCTGGATATTTGAAGGGTGATAAATAGGTGATGCACAGAAGGGTTACCGGGTTCACGTATGGAAGGATACAGTTACAATTCCGGTCGCGAATGTAATTGTAAATGTATCACGACATGTGTGTGTTTGTGAGACTGTGTTTGTGGATCCAAATGAAGAAGAATTGGCTCAAGTAAGGGCCGAAAGAGATGCTGAAATGAGAAGCTAACTTGCTTCGGAATGAGCAAACCGATGAAAATAACTCTAATCCCTTTAATGAAGCTGAGCCATCTAATGTGAGGTCGCAAGCTGCTCCTAGAAATGTTGTTGCAGGAGTGAATGGTGGAGGTAACGTGGTGGAGCCTCGTGTAGTGGTGCTCCTCGTCCTACTAACTTCAAATACGAGAGTTTTCAGAAATGTGGTGCTAAGGATTTTGACGGTACACAAGATGCAGTTGGTGCAATGGAGTGGATAGAGGACTTTGGGGTGGTCTTAGCTTCATGTTATTGTCCTGATGACATGAAGGTTTTGTGTGCAACTCGATTGCTGAAGAAGAATGCCCGAAATTGGTGGAAGACTACTACGGTGCCAATAGCTCCCGAGGTACTAGCGGTGATGCCTTGGGGTACATTTAAGGATAAGTTCTTGGAAGAGTATGTGGGAACTTGAGAGTTGAGGCTTATTGTGATGGCCTCCCGGCTAATTAACGTGGTTTATGTAGGCAGCACACTACCTTGTCTACAACTATAAAGGAGTCTAAGAGGTTGGATGATGACCTCAAATCTGAAAAGTGTTGAGAAAGCCGATGATAAGAAGTCGGGATCCAAGAGAAGATCTAATTGTTCTTCGGGTTCTAAAAAGAAGTTTAAAGGTAGTTCTATTTCGAATGGAAGTAAGGACAAGAAGAAGAGTGGCACGTGGTGCCCAGCTTGCAAGATTACACATGAAAGTCAATGTTCAGACAAGACCAAAAGGTGCCATATGTGTGGTTCATCGGGGCACATTGCAGCTAATTATAAGGATAAGTATCATTGCTACAAGTGTCATGAAACAGGACATCTTATTCTTTTCGTTTCGTCCTCACTTACAGAAAGAAGTTAACGTTGTCGATTGTGGACTCCATTTCTTTCTATAAGATAGATTTCCGATTTGTACTACCATATGATGAAGTTGATGATGAAAGTCCTGCTTAGCTTAATCATACACTCTTTATGACCCAATTGAATTTCTTGAAGTACCTGCACGTTAACGAAGGGTCCTTACCATGTCGTGAACTTAAGGGATAAAGTTTAAAGTTTCTCTAGACCGTTCAGTCATTACGTTCGGTAATGACATTATTATCTATTCTATGTATGATGAAGAACATCATGCCGTGTAAGGAACGTTACTACGATTTTCTACAAGTAGAGGTCCGATTTTAAATTCGCCCAAAGTGAGTAGAAGTTAAAGTAGAAGCTGAAGCGTAGAATTGAAGGAACAAGGTCCCATTTGAAGTTTACTTCCATGACTATAAGGTTATGGTAAGCACTTGTCTATAACGAGCCAGTCAAGGGTGATGTTTCTAGAGATGAAGATGTTGGTAATATGTGAGTGAGTTCTGAAAATTCATAAGTAACCGGCGTGGAACTATAAGTCTAAAAGTAAGATTTCAGTATCCGAGAACGAAATGACCAAAAGTTGTACTTGAGAAAGTTTATGAACCGTAGTGACGTGCCCATTTGGATGCCGCCTGAAGTGTGATACGACCTATTATGATACAAGATGTAGTAAATTTTATATGTTGGCGTGTGATTGAGTTAAAAGCCAAGACTAGACACCGAAAGTTTGGTGGCAATACAAGGAGTTTAATGGTTCCCTGACGAAAGTGAGTGGTTATGTCACCTTGGAATAAGAGACAAAGTGGTGTGAGAAGTTAAAAGTAATGTTGTGACATGAGTAATTAGTAGGCAAGTTGTCCAAAAATGTGTATTTCATGGTGAACTATTGCACCGTTCCCTTGGACATGAAAGAAAGGATGTGTGATTAAGAAGTGCCTTTAAAGTGTGAAAGTAAATGGTGGAATGTTTTGAATTGAGACGGCCGTTATATGAAAATTTTTAAAGATGTTTGACAAGTATGAGGAAAATGGAGAACTCAAGTGATGCCTATCACTCTTGGATTGATGGGAAGAAGAATAAATGGGTTATAAAACTTGGTAAAACCATACGATTGTGTGATGGTACCTTGAGGTTCATCATTGTGTTCATATGCATCAATGATTATGCCATAGGTGTTGGATGTCATTTCATGATATGACAAGTTATTGAAAGGAAAAGCGCTGAGCCAAAGATCATAAAGAAAATAATTCTTAAAGTTGAAATTGTTAAATAAGTGTTTTGATTAGCTCAAAATTGTCTAAAGGTTTTGTGGTGAACAAAGGAAGCTTATTATGAGCAAAGTGGGTATCATGGTTTAACCATAAGCCTCTATGGAGGGATATGTTATGCATCGAAAGTTATGGAGAGACGACCCTTTGTTCAAATGAACTATGTGAGTTGTAATAGCAAGTTAGCAAGGGTACGTGTTCGAAAGGCTTAATCGTCGAATGAATAGTATTCGTGGAATGTAGTACGGGAATATATGTATGTTGAGATGACTTATGCATGGCACTTAAATATGGTGCGACTAGTTTACTAGATACACGTATGAATCACAATGAGATATACATGTTAGTGAGACCAAACGTTGAAGTAGACGTGGGATTAATTAGGTAATGAATGTACCTAATGTTAAAGTAATATGTAAGATGTAGGATATCGTGCTAGATGTAATGCTAGTGCGTAAGACGTGGGATTAATTAGGTAATGAATGTACCTAATGTTAAAGTAATATGTAAGATGTAGGATATCGTGCTAGATGTAATGCTAGTGCGTAAGACGTGGGTAATCGTGCTTGTTGTGAAACTAGTGCTAATATGATTATGTGAGACAAACTTATGTGTGATATGCCAACATGTGTTATGAAGCTACGTTTAAGTGGTGAGTCCATGTTGATGTGATATAAGACATGGATTAAGATGCGAGTATACGATGACATGATGTATTGGTTGAGGTGAAACCAATGTGCATCCGTGGAGAGATATGAGTATTGATGATAAGGTGTGTTTGTAGTTGGTTTGGTTGAGATCCTTGACCAAAAGTCAAATAAGCTTCATAGGAAGCTAATTGAGCTTGTGCAGATGGGATGGAATCATATTTATAGTGGAAGTTGATTTGAAAGTTATCCTCACCTATTTTATGCTGAAGTGATTCCGAGGACGGAATCCTCTTAAGGGGGAGGTAATTGTAACATCTCAAACTTTTTAATTAGCGGTTGACTAGAGTCGTTAAGTCAACCTAACGTGTCTGTTAAATCTATGGAAGATTTAATGCTTATGTGTGGTTAACGTAGTTTATGTGGGAGACTTGGATGTCTAATTGATGGAGGTAGTAATGTGTTAAAGATGTAGTTTTATGCCTTTTAGAGGTGTTCAAAGTGTGTATCAAGTTGTATATAGTCCATAGAGGTGTTTTGGGCTAATAATATGATCTTATGAAGCCTAGGGATCAAATTTGACATGTGGTGAAAGTCAAAAACGGGATTAAGGTTTAGGAAGGAGTCATTAGATGATCAAATGCAGAAAAATAACCTTTCTCTCAAGCCCTAGCCGCCCCCCATGATTCCCTATCAAATTCTAAGCCGAAAATCCTTCAAAACGTGTGATTCAAGTGTGTTTGATCAAGTTTATTGCATCCTCTTTGAGATCTACAGGTAGGAAAGGTATATTATCATTAATTTTAGATCTTTTCAATCATATGAGTCGTTTGAGATAAGATCTAGGTCTTAGAGGATCAATTGATGTCGAATTAACGATTGTTTTTATGATGCAAAACATGTATGGGTTAATCAAAGATTTTATTGCATCAAAATGGTCTTAATATGGTGGATTTTAAGGTTCAAAGGTTGTTCATAAGGGTTGGGGTCGTTTGGGATGAGTTTGGTTAAGTTTTGGAGGTTTAATGATGGTTGCTGTGCTGATTCGTACCCAGTTGCGGCGCAACTACCTAGTTGCGGCGCAATGGGAAGTTGCGGCGCAACAGAGACTGAATTTTGAAACGGCCATAACTTTTGAACCGTAACTCCGTTTTTGACAAATAAACTATCCCTGGAATCGTGAGAGAGTCTAGTTTCTAATGGTAAAGCTTTTAAAAGATGATTTTGATGTCAAGTTTCCTGAAAGGTAGAATTAGTGAGTGAAGGTCGAGTTTCATCGGATTCTATGAGTCCTATTGTATTACTCAAACCTCCAATGCATAAAGCAATGTCATGAGTCATGTTTGTAGGTGTGTAGGCCTGGGATATGACTTTAGTAACGTGAGTAATAGGTTGTCTAATGATCGTTTATCGATTATAGGTAGACGAGGTTCATTGCTTGGCACGGTAACGTAGTTATCCATTGTCGTGCGCTTCTTTGAGGTAAGATACACTACTTTTGACACGCTGAGGGTTCAACGAAAAGAATGGTTTCATAATTATAACTTCCCAATTGGTAACTTATCTTGTTTATGGGTATATGGGGTTACACGGGAGGTGATATGGGTTATGTAGTTGACCCTTGAGACCTGAAATGCAGTCCCTCATGATATGTAATGTAGTGCATGTTATGATATGATGTATGATGTAGTGTTATGTATGAAGTATAATGTAGTGTTATGATATGAAGTAATATGTAGTGTTATGTATGAAGTATAATGTAGTGTTATGATATGAAGTAATGTATGTTATGATATGATGTATGATGTAGTGTTATGTATGAAGTATAATGTAGTGTTATGATATGAAGTATGATGTAGTGTTATGTATGAAGTATAATGTAGTGTTATGATATGAAGTTAATGTAGTGTTATGTATGAAGTATAATGTAGTGTTATGATATGAAGTATAATGTAGTGTTATGTATGAAGTATAATGTAGTGTTATGTATGAAGTATAATGTAGTGTTATGATATGATGTATGATGTAGTGTTATGTATGAAGTATAATGTAGTGTTATGATATGAAGTTAATGTAGTGTTATGTATGAAGTATAATGTAGTATGTGTTATGATATGATGTATGATGTAGTGTTATGTATGAAGTATAATGTAGTGTTATGATATGAAGTATGATGTAGTGTTATGTATGAAGTATAATGTAGTGTTATGATATGAAGTTAATGTAGTATGTGTTATGATATGCATGTATGATGTAGTGTTATGATATGATGTATGATGTAGTGTTATGTATGAAGTATAATGTAGTGTTATGATATGAAGTTAATGTAGTATGTGTTATGATATGATGTATGATGTAGTGTATGTATGAAGTATAATGTAGTGTTATGATATGAAGTATAATGTAGTGTATGTTATGATATGAAGTATAATGTAGTGTTATGTATGAAGTATAATGTAGTGTTATGATATGATGTATGATGTAGTGTTATGTATGAAGTATAATGTAGTGTTATGATATGGAGTATGATGTAGTGTTATGTATGAAGTATAATGTAGTGTTATGATATGAAGTATGATGTAGTGTTATGTATGAAGTATAATGTAGTGTTATGATATGAAGTTAATGTAGTGTTATGTATGAAGTATAATGTAGTGTTATGATATGATGTATGATGTAGTGTTATGTATGAAGTATAATGTAGTGTTATGATATGAAGTATGATGTAGTGTTATGTATGAAGTATAATGTAGTGTTATGATATGAAGTTAATGTATGTTATGTATGAAGTATAATGTAGTGTTATGTATGAAGTATAATGTAGTGTTATGATATGATGTATGATGTAGTGTTATGTATGAAGTATAATGTAGTGTTATGATATGAAGTATGATGTAGTGTTATGTATGAAGTATAATGTAGTGTTATGATATGAAGTTAATGTAGTATGTGTTATGATATGATGTATGATGTAGTGTTATGTATGAAGTATAATGTAGTGTTATGATATGAAGTTAATGTAGTATGTGTTATGATATGATGTATGATGTAGTGTTATGTATGAAGTATAATGTAGTGTTATGATATGAAGTATGATGTAGTGTTATGTATGAAGTATAATGTAGTGTTATGATATGAAGTTAATGTAGTATGTGTTATGATATGATGTATGATGTAGTGTTATGTATGAAGTATAATGTAGTGTTATGATATGAAGTATGATGTAGTGTTATGTATGAAGTATAATGTAGTGTTATGATATGAAGTAATGTGATGTTATGATATGATGTATGATGTAGTGTTATGTATGAAGTATAATGTAGTGTTATGATATGAAGTTAATGTAGTATGTGTTATGATATGATGTATGATGTAGTGTTATGTATGAAGTATAATGTAGTGTTATGATATGAAGTAATGTATGTTATGATATGATGTATGATGTAGTGTTATGTATGAAGTATAATGTAGTGTTATGATATGGAGTAATGTATGTTATGATATGCAGTATATGTAGTGTTATTTTGAACTTGAATGTTGATTTGAATATTTGGTTGTGGTTGAATTGGAATTGTGTGATTAGTTAGAATGCGAATAAGATGTTCATAACATAGTTTATTGCCATGATAATATCCCCGTAGAAATACGTGTCCTTGTAATGGCTTAGGATAGTTTATCTTTGGATTGTTTGCTATGTGGCGGTTAATTGCGAACGTTCGTGTGTGAATTGTGAGGATTAACTTGGAAATCCAACACGTGTGTTCGAGGAAAGATGGATAGACCATGGAGAGCTAACATGAATTATAGGCGCCAAGACGGGTAAGAGAAACTGGTTGATCAAGGAAATCAAAGAAGTAGAGGTGGTCGTGGAGGTCGTGGTAATCGTGAAGGACGTGAGAGAATCGAGTGGGTTAAACATCAAAATGTGTACCATCAATCGTCGTGCCTTTCTGTGAATGTCGTCCCGATCAATGCTCGAAATCCCCCGATGCCCCAAGGTACTTGTTATGAGTGTGGTAGTCATGAGCACCACCAAAATAAGTGCCCCAACCTTATCTGTCAACAACAAGCCCAACGACAACTTGCTTCTCATGGAAGAACTTTTACAGTGATTGCGGCCGAAACTCTTGTTGATCCTAAACGTCGTTGCAAATACTTTTCTTCTCAACGATCAATATACCACCGTATTATTTGACTCCGGTGCCGATTTTAGCCTTGTTTCCAATGATTTAGTGCCTTGATTAATGCTAGCCTTAGTCCTTTGTCGTATTACTTTGAACTTGAAATGGTGAACGGTGGGTTAACAAAAATTGGCCAAGTTGTCCGTGATTGTACGTTAGAATTGTGGAATCACCCGTTTCTCATAGACCTAGTTCCTTTTGATATCGGTAGTTTTGACGTGATTGTGAGAGTGGATTGGATGTCGGCAATGAATGCGGATATAGATTGCGGTAGTAGGGTAGTGGGGATTCCGTTAGAAAATGGTGAAGAATTAGTATTTCAAGGCGAGACGACCGAGCCGTGGGATGAGAAAAATATATAATGTTAATGTCACGAAAGTTGAATTGAAGATCGTGCCCATGGTTAATGATCTTGCGGATGTATTCCCGGATGACCTACCGGGTTTGCCTCCATCTCGTCAACGTGATCTCCGAATTGATCTTATTCCTAACGCTTCTCCCGTGGCCAAAGCACCATATCGCTTAGCCATGACCAAAATGCAAGAGTTGGCCGCCCAACTCAAAGAACTTCAAGAAAAAGGTTCTATCCGCCCTAGTCAATCACCGTGGGGCGCAACGGTTTTATTTGTCAAGAAGAAAGAAGGCTCCTTCCGAATGTGTATCGATTATAGAAAAATTAAACAAACTCACGTTGAAGAATCGTTATTCCCTTCCAAGAATTTACGACTTATTTGATCAACTCCAAGGTGCTCGCTACTTTTCCGGGATTGATTTGTAGTCGGGTTACCACCAATTGCGTATCCATGAAGATGATATTCTCAAGACGGCCTTTCGAACCGGTTATGGACACTTGAATTTACGGTTATGCCTTTTGGGTTGACCAATGCACCGGCGGTGTTCATGGACTTGATGAACCGGGTGTGTCGACCCTACTTGGATAAGTTTGTCATTTTCTTCATTGATGACATCCTTGTCTATTCCAAGACGAAAGAAGATCATTCGAAACGTTTGAAGGAAGTTTTAGAGTTACTCCGGGAAGAGAAAATTGTATGCCAAGTTCTCCAAGTGTGAATTTTGGCTCAAAGAGGTTCACTTTCTTGGTCACGTAGTGAGCAAGGAAGGAATTCATGTGGACCCAAGTAGAATTGAAATGGTAACGGTGGGTTAACAAAAATTGGCCAAGTTGTCCGTGATTGTACGTTAGAATTGTGGAATCACCCGTTTCTCATAGACCTAGTTCCTTTTGATATCGGTAGTTTTGACGTGATTGTGAGAGTGGATTGGATGTCGGCAATGAATGCGGATATAGATTGCGGTAGTAGGGTAGTGGGGATTCCGTTAGAAAATGGTGAAGAATTAGTATTTCAAGGCGAGACGACCGAGCCGTGGGATGAGAAAAATATATAATGTTAATGTCACGAAAGTTGAATTGAAGATCGTGCCCATGGTTAATGATCTTGCGGATGTATTCCCGGATGACCTACCGGGTTTGCCTCCATCTCGTCAACGTGATCTCCGAATTGATCTTATTCCTAACGCTTCTCCCGTGGCCAAAGCACCATATCGCTTAGCCATGACCAAAATGCAAGAGTTGGCCGCCCAACTCAAAGAACTTCAAGAAAAAGGTTCTATCCGCCCTAGTCAATCACCGTGGGGCAACGGTTTTATTTGTCAAGAAGAAAGAAGGCTCCTTCCGAATGTGTATCGATTATAGAAAAATTAAACAAACTCACGTTGAAGAATTGTTATTCCCTTCCAAGAATTTACGACTTATTTGATCAACTCCAAGGTGCTCGCTACTTTTCCGGGATTGATTTGTGGTCGGGTTACCACCAATTGCGTATCCATGAAGATGATATTCTCAAGACGGCCTTTCGAACCGGTTATGGACACTTGAATTTACGGTTATGCCTTTTGGGTTGACCAATGCACCGGCGGTGTTCATGGACTTGATGAACCGGGTGTGTCGACCCTACTTGGATAAGTTTGTCATTTTCTTCATTGATGACATCCTTGTCTATTCCAAGACGAAAGAAGATCATTCGAAACGTTTGAAGGAAAGTTTTAGAGTTACTCCGGGAAGAGAAAATTGTATGCCAAGTTCTCCAAGTGTGAATTTTGGCTCAAAGAGGTTCACTTTCTTGGTCACGTAGTGAGCAAGGAAGGAATTCACGTGGACCCGAGTAGAATTGAAACGGTAAAAAGTTGGAGACGACCCCAGACGCCAACCGGGATTCGCAAATTTCTTGGTTTGGCGGGTTATTATAGACGATTCATCGAGGGCTTTTCAAAGATTGCCCAACCTTTTACTTCGTTGACTCAACGAGAAAGACGGATTGATTGGAGTGAGAACCAAGAACAAACCTTCTAATTGTTGAAAGACAAGTTGTGTGATGCACCAATTTTAAGCTTGCCCGATGGAGCCGATGATTTTGTTGTGTATTGTGGTGCAACGGGGTAAAGTGATTGCTTATGCATCTAGGCAATTGAAGGTGCATGAAAAGAATTACCCGACTCATGACTTGGAATTGAGTGCGGTTGTGTTTGCCTTGAAATGTTGAAGACATTATTTATATGGCACCAAGAGTGTGATCTATACCAATCACGTAAGCCTTCTACACGGTTTTGACCGAAGTGGATTGAACATAATGCAACGAAGATGGCTTGAGATTTTTAGTGATTATGATTGCGTTATCCGGCCTCACCCGGGTAAAGAAAACGTTGTAGCCGATGCCTTGAGCTGAGAGGAACGTATAAAACCAAGACGAATTAGGGCTGTGAGTCTTACCGTACAATGGAGTGTTCGCGACTCCATCATTGAAGTACTGCACGACTTAGAAGAAAATTTCGATAGAAAGGACGATGATGGTTTATACCTTGTTGAACGATTGTGGGTTCCCGTTTTTGGTGGGCTTCGGATGAAATTGATAAATGAAGCTCACAAGTCGGCCTACTCGGTTCACTCGGGTTCCGACAAAATGTATTTGACATGAGAGACTTGTAGTGGTGGCCGGGAATGAAGAAAGGCATTACAAGATACGTTAGTGAATGTATCGCATGTTACAAGTAAAAGCCGACCACGAGAAACCACCCGGGTTGCTAGTTCAACCGGTAACGCCACAGTGGAAATGGGAACGAATTGATATGAACTTCATCACGAAGTTAGCTAGATCGAGTTGTGGTCGGGACACCTTTTGGGTGATAGTTGACCGGATGACTAGGTCAGTTCGCGTCTTGGCCATCCGGGAAGATGATAAATCTGACACCATGGCACGTTTGTACATCAAAGGAGTAGTATCCAAACTTGGAGCGCCGATTTCCGTTATCACCGATCGGGATACCCGATTTACTTCAAAGTTTTGGAAGGCGTTCCAAAAAGCGATGGGTACTCAACTCGATGTGAGTACGGCGTTCCATCCGCAAACCGACGGTTAAAGAGAAAGAACGATTCAAACGCTTGACGATATGTTAAGGGCTTGCGCCATCGAGTTTTGGTGGCAATCGAGATATGTACTTACCATTAGTGGAATTCTCCTACATTGATACAAATGGCTCCATGGAAAGCTTCGTATGGGAGATCGTAGGTCACCTTTTAGCTTGGGTGTAGTTTGGTGTAAGCCAACTCTTTGGACCCGAAACCTTTGTTGAAACGACCAAAGTGGTCTCATAAATCAAAGAAAAAAAAATTGAGAGTGGCCCGAGAACGACAATTAAAGTATGCAAACGTGAGACGACAACCCCTCGAATTTGAAGTGGGCGATTTTGTGTTGCTTAAAGTGTCCCCGTGGAAAGGCGTGTTTCGATTTGTTAAACGTGACGAGTTAGGGCCAAGGTAAATTGGGCCGTTTAAGACCCTTGAACGAATTGGCCCGGTGGCGTGTCGTTTGGAGCTCCCTCAAGACTTGAGTAGAGTTCATAATGTTTTCCATATTTGTAATCTTCGGAAGTGTTTGGCGAATCCAACACTTCACGTGCCTCTTAAACAAATTCGTGTCGATAAAACGTTGAAAGTCGTGAAAGAGCCAATAGAGGTTTTAGACCGACAAACTAAAAAGCTAAGAAATACTTGGAATACGATTGTCAAAGTTAGATGGCAAGCGAGACATGGACCCGAGTTTACTTGGGAACGAGAATATTAGATGAAAGTCAAGTATCCCCATTTGCCTAACGAGTCTAGTCGGATTAGAATTTCGGGACGAAATTCCTTTAACGGGGGAATAATGTAACATTTACGATATTTGACTAGTTTGACTTGTAACGAAACGAAATTTAATGTTATGATTAAATGATTTATTCTCGAACGTTTTATCGTGTTTTAACGTAACGTTGAGTTTATTTATGGTTACGGTTTCGTTTTAGCGGTTGAATGGATAACGTTTAGCTATTTGTCGAAATTAGCGGAGCGGGGCCTCAAAAATGAGACCCCAAGGCCGGCTCTCTCTCTTCCCTCACCACACACTCTCCTTTTCTCCTTTCCCATCTTTTTCCTTACCCCTTTCTCTCCCTAAAATGCAAGAAAACTTTCTTTCTCTCTCTAAATTCTACTCACATTCATTGTGTTTCAAACAAGATTTAATTGGGGTTTTTCATCCTCTTCACTATCTCATCATCATATCAAAGATTTGAAGGCCAAAGTCCAAGAAATCCTTCCATTCAGATTTTTACTCTTTGAAGGTAATTTTGGTAAGTAAAACTCATCTCAAATCCACCATTTTATGTTTATAATCATGTTTCAAGTCTAACCTAAACAACCCTTAGTCAATTTTCGGTTCAAAAGCTTAATGGGTCGATTTTAGGGTTGTAAGTCCCTACCGTTGAATGGATCGTAAATAAGATGTGATTCGTTATGTCAAGAGTGCGGAATCCTCTTGAGATAACTAGATTGCTACTGCCTTTCGTCAATTAATCAGTAATTAATCAACCTAAGGTCACACACCAAGTGCTAGTTCGTGTAGGAGGTCACACGAGCAACAATTCGACTTCTAAGTTTTTCATCCGTTGCTAATCGCGTAAATTAGCATGTATTTATACTAATAGGGTTTTAGTTCGTGTGGGCTTAGGCCTTAATCGAAGCCCATAAGCCTTTCAATCAATTAACCAACCAGACTCGTGCTGACGTCAGCACGAGGGCAATCCTTCATGCTGATGATGTCAGCACGAGGTTCGTCCCTTTGGTCCTTTGTTTTACTTGTACATAACGTTCAGCCATCGTTTAAGTGTTCTACGACACTTATAAACCTTGGCTCTACATTCTTGTACCTGCAAAACAATTATATAACACACAAACATAACAATAACCATAACTTGATCTTATATTGAAGTTCAAACGTAATCATTAAACACAAACGTAAGTCCTAATGACTTATTATTTAAACGATTACACAGATATTCCTAAGAACAAAAACGTTAATCAAATCTATGTTGCTACTGTCACACAAATCTGCATCTACAGACTCCCCCTTGACATTAGCGACTAGATTTCTTTAACAAGTTCTTTAATCTTGAACTTCAAACTCGACCACCAAACAAAAGTCTTATGCTATTTGCATGAATCTTCTCGACCAAACAAAAACCAAGAATATTCTGATAGCATCTAACTTCTATTCTCCAAAATCTAACAGCTGAACAAGGTGTCTCAATCAGTCTTCTTTGATCACCTCTTGACAAATTGACAACTTGCATTGGATCATACATGCGCAGCAACATCTGTTCCTTTGAGTCATCAATAAACATTTGTGCTTTGCCTGACTTGATATCTATCTGCCAATAAGTCATGTTTGTCAGCAAATCTTAATCCCATTTGATAGCAGGAACTTCTTTAACACATTCAATCTTTCTTTGAACAAAATGAACTGTGCCATTTGGTTTTGTAATCTTCTTCATTGGCCTAGGTTTAATCAACCTATCTTCAGCTTCAAACCTCTTTCACTAAAATGCCAAATTCTTTCTCTTTGGAATCTCTGCCAATAATAATCAGCATTTCCATTCTTCTGAAGATTAACGAACCATCTCCTTCCTAAGTCTATCAAATCAGATTCACTAAGACTTTGGAAATGTCTTGCACTGATTGGCATATACTGGCAACCTTCTTTTCTCTTGATAACAAATAGCTTAATTCTATGATCATAGAACCAACTCTGTATCACTGAGAAATACGTAGGTGCGTCCTTGTCCGAGATGAACTCCTAAAACATCGACGGTTTATTAAATCCATCCATTGGCATACCAGTACGTCCTCTATAAACTGGAACCCATCTATTTATACAAAACTGAGGGTCTTGCTCCGCCGGAGGTATAATAAAATTTCTAATATTAAACTCTCGCATAGCATTTATCTTCCAGCCTAGATCAACAATATATTCATGTTCTTCATGCACTATCTTTGCAAACACTTTGAATCTTAACTTTGCAGCATTTCTTGGATCATCTGGACTTTCTCTGATCAGATTAAGTCTGAAATGTTCCTCTTCAGCTATTGGTTCAACCGGAACGTCTCTATCTTAATTAAAGACACGATAGAAATCATAAGGTTCTTCCATCAACCTTTGTCTATCAGCTTCAGAAACAAATTCTCCTTCATCAATGATACTATCAAAGTCATCATCAACATGATCAATATCGTCCAATGCACCTATTTGAAGCTTATCTGCAATTTAACATATTCAAACATACAAAGATAAAAGAACATAAAATATATAAGTCAAGACATAAAAATAAGTATAAATACATAAAACATAAAATAATAAGTCAAGACATAAAAATAAGTATAAATACATAAAACATGATAAAATAAATAATATTATACCATAAATATAATGTAACAATTACATCAATATTTATCTTATAATCTTTATCTATTTTAACCAACAAAAATAATAACATTAAGGTTGATAATCTGAGTCTTCAGGATCATCAGAACTAGAACCAGAGACAAACGGTAAACGATTTACGATCATTAATCATTTTCTCTCTTTCTTATGACGATCTGTATCTGACCATTGATCACTATCAAGATCAATATTAGCCTGATCAACCTCAAAGTTATGACTTTCCCATACTTTAGCTTCTGCCTCAACTCGAATATGAGGATCATTTCCAAATTTCTCTGCAATCTCCCATTCTATTCTATCTTCTTCTGATCTCACACTCCGTGGATTATGATAATCAGGACGTTTACTAGAATTAGAGTTACCTGAATTGGAATCTTCATCATCTGACGAGTTGTCTGAATCTTCAGGATCTGCATCTGGAGCAGCAGCCATCACAGCTTTTCCTTTCTGAGTCCCAGATGTACTAGCACCAGATATACCAGCAATCTCTGACTCTCTCTGTCTTGGCGACTCCCCCTGAACATCTGCAGTCTCTGAATTAATCACATTAACAGCATCAGCATTAGTATCTTGTCCTTGACCTTGATTCTCTGTCTCACCATCTTTTGGTTGGCTTCGATTTGGATCTTGAGCTGGATCTTGATCATCATCTCTTTGCTTCTTTGCTAACTCATCATCCTTACCACCATCTTTATATCCCCCTTGAGACAAGAATCGGTCAATTTTATCACCAAGAGAATGAACAAGTGCTGTCATAATGTCCATCTCTTCCTGATGTTTTGCAGCTTGGAGGTTCAACTGTTTCTCCAACGCTGTGACTCGCATCTCTAACAACTTCTTCTCCGAAACAATACGACTCAGCTGAACTTGTACTGGCAAAGCTGAATCTGAAGTAGAAGCAATGTGTGATGTAGAAGCAGGCGGTGGCATCGTAGTCTCAAATGAAGGCATACGAACATGAAAAGTTCCTGATGGAGGCATCTGGGGTCTTTGCAATGGTAACAACAGACGATCCATAGCTGTAGCAACAGGAACTAACGCTTGAGTAGGAGTAGAACGAGGCCTAGGAGCAGGAACTATCGGTTCTGGCTCCTGACGAACTGACGACTCTGGAGCTCTAGTAGTCGTAACAGTCATAGCCTCAGTGACAACTCTAGCATGAGAACCATCTAACCGAATTTTGAACTTGGTTCTCGGCCTTTTCTCTCCAACAGAAGTACCAACAGAAGTAGTAGACACCGAAACTGGAACTTCAGTAACAGAAGCTCTTAAGGCAGCAACTGATGGTGTATCAACTGATCTGGATGTATGAGACATCTCCATAGCAAAATGATACTCAGCAAACTCCTTATCAATCTCTGACTGAGGTCGCTGAAAGGCTTGAATCTTCTCAACAGCGTCAATCCCTTTCCCTTGTCTTCTTCTTCTCTTCAGTGGCCTATCTGCATCTTCAGTTTCTGAACCCTCATCAGCATTAACAGCAACAATATGTGGTTCAGAAGGACCAACAACATCTACTGGAGCAGAGGTAGAATTAGAAACCCAGTAGTCGGCATCACAAGATTTGCCGGATCATCAATATCCTCCTCTAGAGCATCCATCTCCGAATCATCTTCCGGAACATCAGTAAACAAAGGAACTTCATTCAATCCCTCAAACTGATCAGCTCTCTCTACTTGAGGATCATCTTGATCTTGAGCATCATCATCAGCAGCAGCAACAGGTTCTTCATCTTCCCAACCTTGTCTTGGAGCAACATAGTCTGGATTAATCAAATGTCCGAACAATGGTGGATTATCAACATTTGCTGGAACATTATTACCAGCAGAGTGTGACATCATGTCATTAAACACTGTGAGTAAGACGACCTAAATTAAACGTATCACCAACAAAAGGTAAAACAGCTGCTTTGTGTCTGATAATAATCATGACAAATCTCAGAAAAAGAAAGAATTTCTTCTCGTTCCCATAAGCTCTCAATTGTCTAACAAAACTGTCATAAATGTACTGAGAAAAGCTGTAAGGCTTGTTCAATACAAGAGCAACAAGTTGAGAAGCAGACTGCATATTCATCTGATCATAACCGGCACTACGATGACTAATAGATCTTAACAAGTAGTAGGCAAGCAATCTCCATTTGCCTCTCAAACTAGATTTGGGATAAGGATGTTTAATCAAACCAGCATATCCCATACGTCGTAGAGCACCGTCACAGAAACTTTCTTCATACTCTGTAGGACCTTGCTCTAACTCATCATTACCAAGATCTAAAATAGTCCTTAACTCTCCAGCAGAAAACTCAATATTACGTCCCTGAACAGTAGTGCGAATAACAGTATGAGCACCCATCTGCACTTGTCTGGATGAGTTCCAGAACTGAGTAATATAGTCTCTGGTCAATGGAGGGTTCTCGGTAAGAGCAAATCGAATACGCGAGCGTGCAAGATAATGTAGAACATCGTGAAACTCTGCCGTGCATCCTTGCTGAGTAATGCTGATATCAATAGCAGCATTATGCTCCTTAACAAAGACACGAGCATTAGCACCTTGTCCTGCCATACCTGCATAAAACAAAAAGAAAACGAAAAGAAAAACAAAAAATTAATTAAATAAATTCAAAATTAACAAGGCTGCTTCGTGGTGACGTCAGCACGAGGGTAAAACCATCTCGTGTGACGTCAGCACGAGCTGACCTTAGCAACCCAGAAAAACATCTCCATAAGATAAAGAAATCAATCGAAATCAATTTTTAATATCAACTTGGACTTGTTTTTCAAGAATTTCATGCCCAGAAATCAATTTCTAAATCGATTTCGTGAACACGAAGTGCTTCATGTTCTTCGTGTTCTTCATGTGAACAGTGACCGTGACACAAAATCTTCAATTAATCTTGATTGTATACATGTTAATGCGAACTTTAGTTAGATTAAAGTTGAAATATCATATCTTAATCCAAATTTAAGTCCAATTTTAGTCCAAATCATCAAAAATCGAAGATCTCAAAGTCAATTCGTCCAAGTTACTATTCACGCGAAGAACCAGTCGAAATTTGGGCATTATAACGATTTAAAAACGTTGATTTTTGAAGTCAAAGCATCAATAATCTATCCTAGATTGAATATATACCAACAAATCTGGATAAAAACACAAGTAGGAGATTAAAAGATCGAATTAGTAATCGGATGAACAGTTCGCGCGAAGAGGGCTTCTTCGTGTGGTAATATTTTAGGGTTAAATTTCGATTAAAAGTAATTAATGAAGGTTAAAACCCATATTTATATCCACATATACTTGGGTCGGGCCGAAGAACCCCTTCGTGGGCTTGCTGACGTCAGTGCGAGCATGCTGACGTCAGCACGTGGTGAATTTTCAAAAGTTAATTCACACGAGCTGCACACTTAACCAAATTTGTAAATTTTTCCAGAAAACTTAACAAAGAAAAAATTACAAATTTTCAAAAAACATAAACCTGTAGATACTTGTTACCTGAACCTTGTATCTACTCGAAAATGTAATCTTACCGTACATCATCCATACTAATCTTGTCATCAGAATAATGTATAAACACAATCTTACATTATAATCTTGACATAAAATCGATCATTTTTCCCTTGATGCGTAACTTAAACATATGCAAACTTACATAGAAACAAATTCAATGTATAATGCATCAAAAATTCATCAATTTATCATACCATCAACCTATCACACTAAGTCTTAGGTTGTAGTCTTGATCTTCAAAATTTAACCTATTACACCAAGTTCTAGGTTATTACAAGGTAATTCATCCTTGTAGCACATTTCATGCATAGATTATTGTCCATTGCAATGCATACCTCTAAATGAAATTTATTATCTGTAACCTGCACACTTAACAAACTTCATCAATGCATCAAAATCAACAAATAACATAAGTATGCAAGAACAATCAACATCTTAACCTAGCAATCAAATCAAGATCTAAGTCAAGTCAAATCTTTGTCAAGCATACTCATTAACCAATACCAAATGAAATTCAATATTATTGAAATTTCAATTTTCAAAACAACACATTTTCTAATCTTAAACAAAATAATGTCCATATTAGAAAATTCATCCTTAAACACATATACCATAAGCAACAAGACTCATATAATCCACTAAGGATCATATAACTTCTTATGGAATCATCAAATGCTTATTAAATCTCTCGTGCAATAAGAACTAGTTTGACACTACAAACTGACACAAAAATAAAACATTAGTACAAAAAAAATAAAATAAAAATAAACACTTTAAATCTAAACTACATTATTTATATACAAGAAATTCTAAGTTTCTGCTGATTAGATCAGATTAGCAATTACATAAGCCTGCGGGTGAGAAATAATTCTCTTATTATTAGTTATGAACAATGACTCAACCATGATTACCGGTATGTTTGTCCTCTTAAACACTCGGTACTTCCAGTTTCCTTTGGGTTGTGGCACTTACGTATTACTTGAGCCAAGGACAGTCACCATGTAACCTAGTAAGTTACTCATGCCACAATTTTAGTTTGCGAACTTATGTGACCCACATTCAGATACACTCTCACAATCGACACAAGCACTAAAATTAAGACATTTGGTGAGTAAAGTGAGAAAGTCTTTAAGAATCAAGTCAGCGGTGACAGGTCGATGATTCCTCACGCGCAAAGTGACTTAACTTGACTCACGTCCGGAAATATACTCAACATTGCATAATGCTAAGTACTTGCATATTTGTGACATTATTTTAAGCACTTATGAAAACCCGTGACTTTCGATGAGACCCGTGTAGCGAACTTTCTGACAACCTATCCCAAGTTGGAAGCTTTAGGTAGGCTAGGTATACAAAGACACCCCAAGGACTTACTTGTTCGAATCTCAAAGGCCACATTAGCTTCATATTTTCAACAGATTTAGTTTTATTAGATATTTGCATATCTTGTCACAAATATACATCCAAAAAAACAATACATACACATATATGTACCCGAGACCTTCTATATAAAGACCAAATATACATAATTACAATGCAAGATCTTTCATAAGATTTAAAGGACTTGTCTCTTTTAAGAACAAGCATTCTCAGTCATATATCTGAATACGTTTCCCATAAGAACATTGTATAAATTTAAGTTCAGATTGAAGGAAACCTTGGTACTTTGTGTCTACCGATACATCCTAAATTGTAATCACTGAACTAAGCAGTTATATTACGATTAAGCAGACTTAAAAGCTAAATTATCCTCACTTCTAATCATCTGAATGCATCAACTTAAATCTCTATCTTATTTATTTATTTTGTTTTTCTCATTTTTCAGTTTTTTATATTTTTATGACACTAACTATATAAGGATTTAAACTAGACACTTTTTTTTATGACTCTAGCTATTTACAGACTTAACTAAGACACAATATAAAATATACAAAAATAGTTCTTTGAGAGATCTAATATGAATCAGCATTCTTCATACCATTGAGAAGAATCAGCTTTTCAAAGCGAGTCTTATCAAATGCTTTAGTATACAAATCAGCTAGATTATCATCAGTTATAACCTTTTCCAAATGAATTAATTTATTTTGGGCACAGTCACGTAAGAAATGATGTCTAATATCAATATGCTTAGTGACTTTATGCATGACAGGGTTATTAGTAATGTCTATAGCTGACTTATTGTCTATTCTAATAGGAGTATCAAGAAAATCCATATCGTAGTCACGTAGTTGTTGCTGAATCCACAATACCTGGGAACAACAGCTACCAGCAGCCATATACTCTGCCTCACATGAAGACTGAGCAACCGATGTCTGCTTCTTACACTGCCACGATACAAATCTCCCACCTAAGAACTGACATCCTCCAGTTGTAGACTTCCTGTCGTTGTTACAACCGCCAAAGTCCGAATCAGTATATGCAACAAACTCAAACGATCCTCCCATAGGATACCATAGACCAAGCCCTTGGTTTCCTTTCAAGTAACGTAGGATACGCTTTGCTGCAGCTAAATGTGACTCTTTCGGACTAGCTTGGAATCTAGCGCAAAGACAAACAGCGAACATAATATCCGGTCGCGAAGCTGTCAGATACATCAATGAGCCAATGATAGCACGATAATAAGTTGCATCAACAGGCATATCTTTACAATCAAGAACCCCTAAACCATGATTTAGCTGAATAGGAGTACCATATGTCTTGGATTCTAACATTTGAAACCTCTCCAAGATGTCATCGACATACTTAGACTGGTGAATGAAAAATCCATCTTTCCTTTGATCAACCTGCAGTCCAAGGAAGAATTGTAGTTCCCCCATAGCACTCATTTTAAACTGCTTTTTCATGCTCATTTCAAATTCTTTGCACATCTTTACATTAGATGAACCAAAAATGATATCATCAACGTAAACTTGTACAATCAAATAATCTTGCTTCCGCCATTTGATAAACAATGTGCTGTCTATCGATCCTCTTGTAAAACCATTTGTCAACAAATGTGTCGACAACTTTTCATACCACACTCTGGGTGCTTGATGCAATCCATAAAGAGCCTTATCAAGTCGATATGCTCGTCTTGGATAACTAGGATCTTCAAACCCGGGTGGTTGAAAAACATACACTTCCTCTTTAACTTCACCATACAAGAAGGCACTCTTAACGTCTAACTGATACACCTTTATACCTTTAAAGCTTGCATAGGCTAAAAATAACCTTATAGCTTCAATCCGGGCAACTGGCGCAAAAGTTTCGTTATAGTCATATCCTTCTCGTTGTGCAAACCCCTGAACAACTAAACGTGCCTTATTCCTTGTAACGATCCCTTTGTCATCTCGCTTGCATTTGAATATCCAACAAGTTCCAATCGGTTCTTTACCTCCAGGCACATCTACTAACTCCCATACTCCAAGTTTCTCGAATTGAGCCAATTCTTCTTGCATAGCTGCAACCCAAAAAGGATCTTGAAATGCAGCCTTAACATTCTTAGGTTCTTCTTATGAAATGAAACAGGAATACAAACACTCAGTTATTAGTCCTGAATCCTTTACTTCACAAAATAAACTAGTCATCTCCTTATTTAACTGATTTCTAGTTCGAACAGGCTCTGAAGCATCACCAAGAATATTTTCTACAGGATGAGCCTTACTTATTCGATATTGAGGAACCGAATCAACATTTAGATTATCTCCTAAATTCGAACGAATTTGAAATTCTGGAGAACTAAAATCATCTTCCGATTCTTCAGAAATAGGATCATCATCTGGCAATGGAACCCTTAAAGGAGTAGTTGGAGTAGTGTTCTCAGGTTCATTAACATCTATGTCTGATGTCTTATCATTGTTCTTACTACTTTCGCCAACAACAGTAGTAGACTGAACTTTGGTTGGAGTAGTATCAACATTTTAAACAGGGGGAGATGTAGGAGTATAATCCATATGATCTCTTAAAATGATCACTTCATCAACTTTGTCAGGACCTGAATAAGAAGCAGGACCGTGTAACAAACTAAACACACTATCATAATCGAAATTCTTGCCAGTTCCAGAATGAATAGCAGGTTTATGACTGACAATCTTGACATTAGTACCTAAGTCAACTTTGCCTGTTTGTTGATTGTAAACCCTTCGAATTGAAGTACCCGGTTTATAACCCATGAAAAATCTCTCTTCAACCTTTGGATCAAACTTTGACTGAGGAAGATATTTCAAGAAGGTACACGGAACACCAAATGGTTCGACATTCTGTAAATTTGGTTTCTTCTTATGTAGAAGCTCATAACATGTCTTATTATGACGCTTAACTACCAAAACCCGATTTAGAATATGACATGCTGTATATACTGCTTCTGCCCAAAACATAGTAGGAAGCCCTGAATCAGCAAGCATTGTTCTGGCTGTTTCGATTAGAGTCCTATTCTTTCTTTCAGCAACTCCATTTTGTTGTGGTTCATACGGTGCACTGAATTGATGTTGGATTCCCTTGGACATACAAAAGACTTCCAACATTATTTTTGAATTCAGTTCCGTTATCACTCCTAATTCTCTTAACACGCACTCCATAAATATTTTCAGTTTCGACAAAGAAATTTATCAAAATCTGTGGAGTTTCATCTTTCGTTTGAAGAAAGAATACCCATGAGAATCTCGAGTAATCATCAGTAACCACCAAACAATAGTACATCCCACCTATACTTCTTACATTCACAGGACCAAATAAGTCCATGTAAAGTAATTCAAATGGGTTGGCAGTAGAATTTTCAATCTTTGGTTTATGTGAAGACTTCTGCTGTTTACCTTTCAGACAAGGTACACATTTATCTTCCATCTCAAACCTTTTCAATGGAACACCTTCAACCAAACCATGTTTGACAATATCATTCATCTTTCAGAAATGAATATGTCTCATTCTTCTATGCCATAACAAAGATTCAGATTCATTTGCTTTTGTTAATAAGCAAATTGGCTCCTTGGAATCATCAACACCTAACATAAGGCCATAGATGTCTTTCTTCCTAGGAGCTTTCAATAAGATCCAGTCTTCAGGAATAACATACCCCGGTTTCAAAATAAGTGCTTCCTTCTCAGTAAAATGGACATGATTCCCCCTGTCACAAATCTGAGAAACACTCATGAGATTATGAGATAGTTGTTCCACATAATTGACTTTCTCCAATGTAATTTTCCCATTGACAACATCACCTTGGCCTGAGATATTGCCGCCCTTGGGACCAGCAAAACTAACATAATAACCATTAATATCTACATAGTTGGATAACAATTTCTTGTCCCCTGTCATGTGCCGAGAGCATCCACTGTCAACATACCAAATACTGATAGGCTTCCTTGGTTCTCCCTGCACAATGAACACAAATTAATGTTAATTTCTGAGGGGTACCCAAACCTTTTGAGGTTTATGTTTGCCGAATTCATCTCTCAAAATTAATTCGGTCCAATATCCATCGCTCTCAGTTAGAGCCTTGGATGTAGATGGTGTCATCGATTTTCTTTTAGATGGCGAAATGAAACGAGCCTTAGGAGGAGAATTCTTAGGTGAATGTGGACCAAACCTAGGAGTAGCTTCTAATCGATCATAGAACTTGGAAGCATTTCCATTTCTACGAGGAGGTGATCGATTCTGTTGAACTTGCTTATTCCTAGGTGAATTACTCCTATGAGGTGTATGAGATCGACTCGGACTTCCACCTTCATGAATACAATTTGTATCATTTTGTGAATGTCCCTGTCGTTTGGGGGTCTTAGATCGATCTTCTCTAGGTGAGATACTCCTAGATTGAGGTGATAAATTCCTCAACTTTTGAGATTGTTTTCTATGTTTATTGGAACTATTAGAACTACCATAAGATATAGATCTAAGAAATTTGACATAATTCTGTGCATTTATATCATTTGGATGCCGTTTAGCGTAGTCCTCATAATATTCTCTTTTATATGCACTCATAAACTGGCTAGAGCTAACTTGATCAACTAATCTACCTTTTCCATTAATCTTATGAGATCCAAATGTGTCCTTAGACTTGACTGAAGATTCTTTAGGATCCTTGGAAGTCTTAAGTGGACACTTACTAGCTATATGACCCTTATCATGACAAGTATAACATAATTTATCCTGTTTTCTTTTAGGGTGATCATATGCTATTTCAGGGACTGGTATTCCATAAGCCTTCATTTCAGCAATTGCATCTAGTGTTTGAATTGCTTCTTTCATGGTCTTTACAGGCTTTTGTGGAGCAAAATGTCTATTCTTATATGGAATTTGTTCTTCTAACCATTCTTCTTTATTTTCTACACACCAAACTTTATCAATTTTAGATTTAGGTTGAATCCTAGTTATAGATACTTCTCTGTCAAAGAATACTGTATCACAGTCTTTCAGAGTATAGTATACAACTTCATCAGGATCAAAATCTAATTCAGTCTCTATCTCTTTTTGGTGATCTTTTTGTAGAAGTAAATCAGAATCTTTAGACAATTTACTTTCTTTCTTAAGAATATCATTTTGAGTGTTTAAGTTAACTACAATTTCACTTAGATTAGGCACCTCAAGTTTCATTTCAGACACCATTTTACAAACATTGACAATTGAAAGCAAAGAACATGATACCTTCTGATCTGCAGCCTTGCAGTCTGCCATGTATGCAACAAAATCTTCAGTTGTCATACCTTCAGGTATCACAAATTCTTTCATCTGATCTTCAATGCTCTTCTCGGCAACGTCATCAACTGGTTTAGATGACTCAGTATTTCCTTCAGTAGCTTTAACAGCTGTCATAGGTTCACTCTCAGATCTCACTATCTCAGCAACCTTCTTCATATTCTGCTTGACTATCTCAGATGCTCTCTCTTCACTAGTGTATACAGCATAATCAATTGTTTCAGCAACTTCGTTTGCAACATGCGCATAGTCATCATAAATCTCAACTAAAATGCATGATTTGAAGTATCTTCAGATTGTGTATCCCACTGATAAGTACCATCTGGATTTTGAACAACAACAGCCTTGGACTCCAGAAGCTGAGGAGAACCTTGCTGTTGAGGAGTAGCAGGAAAAGTAATCATTGCTTAAGTTTTCTGGTAATTGGGTGGAGTAATACCGCCTTGATTGTAGTTTTGTCTACCAGCAACGGTATTATCAGTCCTCTTTGGACGTTGACACTCTCTTGCAAAGTGACCAAATCCATCGCAATTATAACATTTCACCTTGGATTTGTCAAAACCTTTTGTGCCATGACCCAAAAATCTTCCAGTTCTTTGAGAAAATCTTCTTACTTTAATAGTTAACATTGCAAGCTGCCATTGTAGATCCATTTCTTCTAAATCATCAGGATCTATCTGATTGTAATCATCATCAATCAATGCAGAATCAGTAACCTTTCCACCAATATAAGCTTCATGAGCCGAACAGAAGGCTGAGTAGAGATTCATTCTTCCTTCTGCAGAGCTCATACTCATTGGCATGGAATGATATGACTGAGTATTGCTCTTAACATTAGTTGTGGAATTGTCATAAGCAACATAACCTGCAATTCCATCTGCATCAACTATTGGTGTAGCATCAACACCACTTAGAAATGCATTGGATCCTGAGCTAGTACTTGCCAAATGAACTGAAGAAGCATGATATAAAGATGGATCTTGAGTAAAATCCGCATGAGTATCCTTGATTCTTCTCTTCATTTCTCTATTCTTAAGTTTGGAGACTACTGTTTCAAAATCCCATGAACTGTATTCCTTGTCATCTTGAAGGTGATGAACATATTCAATCCATATTTTTGGTATTGAATCCAAAAACTTATCTACTAACTCAGTCTGAGGATAAACAACCTCAAAATACGATAACTCAGTTGTCAGATGACTGAATCGAGCAATTATCTCATCAAGAGATTCTCCTTTCAGTCCATTAAAGGCTTCATACTGACGTTTAAGAAGTTTAATACGATTTCTCTTCAAAGTAGCATCGCCCTCACAGTACTTTCCTAGAGCGTCCCACAAATCCTTTGAAGTAGTGTACTTTTTGAACAAATGTACACTTTCTTTTGGTAAGGCCATAGTAAGAGTTGAAAGAGCCTTTCCTTCCACCACGTATTTCTTCTTTTCATCATCTGGCATATCAGTATAAGTATATCTACCAATTACGCCATTTTTCTCATAAGTTGGCCAATCAAAACCTTGAGTTATCACCACCCACATATCAATATCATTCAGACGAACATAATCTTCAAATCGTCTTTTCCACATCCAATAATTCTCCATACGGAAAAGCTTTGGAGGTGTGTTTCCACGACCAACCTCATGATCGTGCATGATAAGTTGATTGATAAGTTTCGTAAAACGAAAATTAACAAACAAAAAAAAGTTACTGTAGTAATTCAGTTCGTGCAGACGTGGCACGAAGTACTTCACACGAAAACACTGAGTTCGTGAAGACGTGGCACGAAGTCACACAAAGAGCATGTGACACGAAGTGACGCACGAAGGACACTTGTCACGAATCTAAACACGAAGATCACCTCGTGCTGACGTAAGCACGAGGTCGCGCGAAGACGATAACGAATTTGATAAAAAAAACCCAAAATTCGAATTGATTTTTCAATCAATAGCTAATCACACGATCTTACACCTTCTGGTAATCAACCTTAGGGCTCTGATACCACTTGTAAGTCCCTACCGTTGAATGGATCGTAAATAAGATGTGATTCGTTATGTCAAGAGTGCGGAATCCTCTTGAGATAACTAGATTGCTACTGTCTTTCGTCAATTAATCAGTAATTAATCAACCTAAGGTCACAAACGAAGTGCTAGTTCGTGTAGGAGGTCACACGAGCAACAATTCGACTTCTAAGTTTTTCATCCGTTGCTAATCGCGTAAATTAGCATGTATTTATACTAATAGGGTTTTAGTTCGTGTGGGCTTAGGCCTTAATCGAATCCCATAAGCCTTTTAATCAATTAACCAACCGGTCTCGTGCTGACGTCAGCACGAGGGCAATCCTTCATGCTGATGACGTCATCACGAGGTTCGTCCCTTTGGTCCTTTGTTTTACTTGTACATAACGTTCAGCCATCGTTTAAGTGTTCTACGACACTTATAAACCTTGGCTCTACATTCTTGTACCTGCAAAACAATTATATAACACACAAACATAACAATAAACATAACTTGATCTTATATTGAAGTTCAAACGTAATCATTAAACACAAACGTAAGTCCTAATGACTTATTATTTAAACGATTACACAGATATTCCTAAGAACAAAAACGTTAATCAAATCTATGTTGCTACTGTCACACAAATTTGCATCTACAAGGGTTTACAACTTGGATAATTTAGGTCAAATCGGATTTGAGGCTTAATTGAAGTTATGGAATGATTTTAAAGTATGGGTTAGTTTCATACACATTACTTATGCCAAATTATGCTCAAAACATGTCTTAAAACTCTTCAAATCAAGGTCTAGGTCGAATTAGGGTTTTGTGAGGTCAAAATGGGTCAAGAACGATTCTTGAGTTTAAAGTAATGTTATTGAACAAAATTATGATAGGGGTTTTGTTTATTCATGTCAAATGATGTTTGTTTATGCTTCAAAATGTGTCTTGAACCTTCCTAGATCGATTCCTAAGTCAAAAATGAGGTTTTGGAGCGTTTTGGTTCGTGTTTGGCTTGTTTAGGTGCAGAGTAGCAGACCCTCGCGCCGCGACCCCTTCCTCTCGCGCCGCAAGGGTTCATTTCTGTGGTTCAGAGGTTTTTCTCGTGCCGCGAGCCAAGGTCCTCGCGCCGCGAGTTTCGTCTGTTTTGCGCGTCAGTTTTCAAACGTCAATAACTTTTGAACCGTAAGTCCGTTTTAGACGTATGACCTATCGTTGGAATCATGAGAGAGTCTACTTTCTCATGGTATCATCCTTTTTGGGAGAATCCATCTTTATTTCTAAAAATGACGTGTTAAAGTGTCCTTGTTTATGTTCGGTAGAACCATTAAGACGTTTAAGGGTTGTGGCATGACCAAACCGAGTCCCGATTGTCACCCGAAGTTGATTTACCCTTCTAAAGCTCCGATTAGGGTTTGACTCGTGATTGTAATATGTATGTTTGATAGGTGGTGTACGCGAAGCGATCGTTGGACGGTTATAGTAGACTTTAACTTGTGGTAGCTCGACGAAGGTGAGTTTCGTAAACCCCTCCCTACTCAATTGAGATTCGGGCTGAAAAGTGTACATGCTTGATTGTTGATTAATCGATTGATTGATTGTTCGATTGACGTATTGACTTGTTGCTCGGTTAATTATGCTTTCGAATATGAATACATGTTGTGGTTTGGATAGTTGTACATACATGGAAGACGATTATACTTTCAATGAGTTGTAGATGTGGTGGGAAGGCTGCGGGTGACCCTATACATAAGCATCTATGATTCCTTGAAAGTAGAATCGTATGAAGTGTATGTGAATCGTGTGGTTCATTATCTGTTCGTTATGTTTGTTATGTTCGTATATGTTCGTTATGATCGTTATGTACGTTTTATGATCGTTATGTTCGTTATATGTTCGTTATAACCAAATGAAGGTTATATGTTCGTTGTGATCGTTATGTTTATTATTTATATATTATATATGGACGTGGACGTGGACGGTGGATTGACGAATCCACACCCGGTATGATCATTGCCACATTGTAACAATATTTTGTTAAAACGTATATTTTTATATTACGTAAGACGTGGACGTGGACGGTGGATTGGCAAATCCACACCCGGCATGATCATAACTGTGGATACGGGTTATTTAACCCGCGTACTGGTCGATATTATATGTATATGGACGTTTATTGGACGTTGACGTTGACTTGTATTGATTTGTGATAACGTGAAACCTTTTAGGGTTTCCTTGGACGTGATTAGGTGTTCTAATCCTCGTATATCGTTAACGGTTGTTATCCCGACACTTGTTTCTTATTACTTACCCCTACGAACTCACCAACTTTATGTTGACCCGTTTTAGTACACTTTTCAGGTGAACAGGTTAGCTCCAGGACGTATTGGATGATTGTTTGCTTGTTTATGGTAGAATCGGACTTGGACTTCTTGGATCCGTGATTCATTATTCCCGATTAGGGGATTATGCTTATGTGTGATCCGGTTACTTGCTCTATTGAATGGTTCGTATGGATTACTTGATCCTTTTTATGCATTTAGACTTGCTCTACATAATTTCCATGTCTTGCTGTACTTTTCTTGTGATACCCCATGATTCCGCCTTGTTGGGGTGTTACAAGATGGCCGTTATGTAAATAATTTTAAAGATGATTCGGCGAAGTATGAAGGAAATGGTGAACTCAAGTGATGCCTATCACTCCTAGATTGATGGGAAAGAGAAAGAATGATTTAGAAACTTGGGAAAATCATATGATCGTGTGATGGTGCATTGGGATTTTCATTTACTAATGTTGAGTTCACATATGATGACAACTATGATGTAGGCGTTGGGTGTCATTTCATGATACGACATGTTATTGAAAGGAAAGTTGTTGAGCCAAATAACATGACAGTAACAGTTCGTAAAGTTAGAATTGTTAAAGGAGAGATATGATTTGCAACGAAAGCTATGGCGTACCGACTTTTTGTTCAATTTTTTATGAAAGGCAAGGTGACGAGATAATAAGTTTAAGTAGCGGATAAGCTTACCTTCCAAGTCAATCGTATCTATAATATTTTCATGAATATTACTTATGTTATACAAGAGAATAGTATGATTCCTTGTTTGAATTAAGAAATGAATTAAAGAAATGATATGATAAAGTTAAGGATACGGGTAAGTTATTTATATATGAGTGGCGAAATGATTCTGAGGACAGAATCCTTTTAAGGGGGAGGTAATTGTAACATCCCAAACTTTTCGTGTTTGACTTGTTGACTATTCCGTTAGTTAACGTCAAGTTCGTTAAGTTTATGTGCCCTAAATGGGATTATGTGATTAAATGCTTACGTGTTTAATTTGAAATGATTAAAGTGTGTTAAATGAAAGTAATTAAAGTAAAGTCATGAAAGTTAAGTGCTTGTTAAGTCGTTAAGTGTTCCGGTGAGAAAGTTAAGCTAATAATGTAACGTTTAGAAGTTAAAGGACCAAAGATGTAACATTAGGAGTTGATGGCCAGGGGTTAAGGGGCAATTAGGCATCCCTAATTGTCATTCATCTGATCCATACGTGTGTGCAAAACCCTAGCCGATTCCCTCTTCAATTCCAAAGCATATTCTCTTCAAATCTCTTCATTTCGTGGTGTTTCGATCAAGTTCTGTTAAGATCTCGAATCCTTTAAGTCATCTACAGGTAATATAGGTGATTTTCCTTTGATCTCTGATCATATGAGTCATATTTGTGAATTCAATCCAGGCCATAGGGTTTTGGGTTGGGTTAATTGGCTAAACGTTTATCGATTTCATGTTATTCGGGTGATTCAATAAGTGAATCATGTTTGAAAAGGGTAAAGGATCAATTGATGGTTTGAAGTCATCAAAAGTATCATCAAAAAGGTTAATTTTATGTCTCCAGGTCGGATTAAGGGTTTGGGTTCGAATGGAAATCGTTTAAAGGGTTTAAAGTTAGGGAATTGCTGATCGGAGCCCGATATGCATATATTGAGTTTTTGAAATATGCGGAGCATATTCAAACGCATGGAATTCTCTGACTTCTGAAACGTTGAAATATGCAGCGCATATAATCTCCATGCGGCGCATATATGCGTGTCTAGTTTTGAAGGTTTTAAGATGATTTTTAGGAAGATGTTTAAGAGGATTAACCATTTTCCTATAGATAAAAATAGAGTAAATTAATGAGTCCATTAGTTGTGGATTTAAAAAATGATGTTGTCAACGGCAAAAAAGAATTCCTTGATCACACATTTGACGTCTTAAAAATATTGATAACAATATTACAAATTTCTGAGAAAACATAACAATAACAACTTTTCATGGACACATTAATTTCTATTATACAAAATAAAACCGATGCCGACGCGGTTCTCTCGCCGTGAAAGAAGTAATTAAAGGTATGTCCCGGGTCATTCTAGGAACGTAGTTGCTATAGCGAAACCATTGGATATGTATGTAAGTAATACACTCGGAAACGAAAATAATAGAGAAGAAACGAGAAGTTTTATCTTAAGTAAACAAATACATTTTATGAATTTCTTTTATTCTTTTTCATTTTTTGATTTAGCTATATTTGGTCACGAAGGTGTGTTTATCTATTACATAACAAAAATAACTCAGAGACCACATAATTTTGATTTTAAATACTAGCAATTTTAGATATTCTTAGTAGCTTTTAACTTTTTGTGAACAATTTAAAAATGATCTAAATGTTGTACATGTAAATGCATGAGAAACGACTTTTTAAAGTGTTAAACTTACATAGTTACATGTTTTATAGTGTGAAGACTGACGAGTTATTTAATTGGGCTCAAAAGTCGAACAAAGGGAAGAGGACATACAACATTAGGCCTATGCCAACCCAAGAACTCATCCTCATCTCATCCACACTGCACATCAGCTTTTTTCTCTCCTAAATCACCTTTTCCTCACTCACTACCAACATTACCTCTTCCTCACCTCTTCCTCAAATATATATAAGCAACACACACATATATATAATATATAAAAAAGGTCTCACCTCTCCCCGTCTTCGCTCTTCGTTCCAAGGATGGGCTTCGACGATGAGCCCTTGGAAGAGCTCGCTGCCATCCTCATCATGGTGGATGAGATGGTTGACGAATGGATGGCACAGGCCTTAGTAGACAAACTTAGGGTTTTTTTATATAGAAAGACACTACTTTTTGAAATAAATTTAAGAACATAGGGGGCATTACCCCCGGTGTTTTAAAGCTACATTCCCCTGGAGCCAATATGAATTTATGAATGCCTAAAAAAATTGTAAGTACATAAACTAATTTTCATTTGTATGAATATCTAGGTATGAATGTATGATAGGTAAAACGTATATGAATGTAGGGACACAAACTAATTACTAACCTATATGAATGTATGAAAACCTAGGCAAGTCTTGAGAATGACAAGCGTTTTACATTTTTGGAGTATAACAAACGTTGTATATGTAGTGTAGTCTCGTTTGGCGAAATAAATCCTCGTGCATTAGAAATTGCAAAAAGTTTTAGAATCATTATACCATAAAAGCCTAACACTAAAAAGAATGGTGCATTTTGAGGAAAGGAAGACTTGCGTCATTTTGCATGTTCTTTATGTGGGGGACTTGTAACAAGTGGCTATAAATGATTGGTAGGAACAACATAAAATTGAAAAAAAGTGAGAACTTGAAAGTAGATGACCAGCAGAGGACGCCAAGGTCACACTTTTGTAGTACGACGCCCTAGGGGTGGTGTGGCAATCACGTGACTTCGTCCATCCATTCCCCCATCCTAAAGTCGAAGCATGTTTCAATAATATGAGAAAAACAAAGATAATACTTTGATTATAAGTTAGCTTAATATAATCAACAAAAAATACCTCAAAGTCAAACTTAGCTACATATTTGTAGTTGTCAATTACAAACATTGGTCTTTTTAAAAGTAAGAAGCAAACATGGTTTTTTTTAATAGAGAAATTAGTTTAGATAATAAAAAATTATCTTAAATATACCAAGATATCCAAGTATTTTTGAGATTTAAAAAAATACTTATAAAATTGCAACAATGCAAGGATGCCTTGCATTTCTAAGAAATATCGTAACAACGCAAGGAGGCTTTCCATTTCTGGGCAAAATCACAAGCACTCCTTGCGAATCACGAGCTTCAAAGAGTGCTTGCGATTCGCAAAGGGAGCTTGCGATTCGCACATAGAAATGCAATATCTCCTTATGGTGTTACGATTCTGTAATGGGAAATCCATTTGATTTTAGCTAGATGTTTGGATCGAAATAGAGCCTTTAATGGCCAGATACTTCTCAAACTAGAGTAATAAAATTTGCCCGTGTACCGCATAATGTTATCCACAAATGTACCTGCTTTCATATTTGCATAGACATGTCATCCAACACCTTAGCAAGAATCTTATGGGTTTTTAACCCTGCTCAAAACTTATTAATAATGCTTGATATTGTGATTCAAATGATAGATGACAGTAGGGAGTTGGAACATAATAGTTTATTCTCTGCGAAAAGTATACAAAGAAAATGGTTTATGGGCACATTCATTCACAGATTTCATCATTTTTTTGGAGCTAGATACCAAAAAGACGTCATTCTTAGCTTGTAGGACGGATCTCAATCATCTTGCTAGAAGATTGTAACATTCAAGTCCCAACCCTGTCATGTTGGTTCTGTAGTTTTTATGTGGAAACTACTGATTACCTTTCTGTAACATGCGTTACGACTCAAAGAAGCATGAATTATAATTTGGAATGGTGTAGAATACTTGGAAACTATTTATTTTGGATTAAAAACTTCTTTCGTACAACTATTTTCTTACGAGAATTGTCCACATGGACAAAATTAATTTTTCATGCCCTCTTATGTTTAACCGTTTTAAAGAACATAATGACGAAGTCTTTAATCACAAAATTGAAAGTAATGGGTTATACGAAGATCAAAAATAAGGATAAATGGAGGTTTTGACTCGGAATCAATGGAAAAATTATTAATCTAATTAATGTATTGTAGTTGTAAATTATAGTATTTGTGAGGTAAAAATAGTTATTTGCTAGTATAGTAATGAAATCATTTTTGTTAAGCCGTTAAAAATAAAGAAACAATACCTCATATCACATGTAATGATGAATTAATAACGGCCCTAATTGGCTAATTTACCTCACTTAATTTGATACACCTCAATTAGACGTTTTTATTTACAATCTTTCTTTGGAAAGATAATCCTAAAGTCTATATAATACATGTCTACTTCGTTGAGATTCGGACTTTAATATTCAACCTCACTCACACAACACACACTCACACTAACACACACTCATTTTCACACACACACACACACACATCCATAAACACACACAATGTCATCTTATGTACCCCCACACCTCCGCAAATCATCAGCCGCCACCGCCACAACCACCACCGCCACCGCCACAACCACCACCACTGCCACGTCAGCAACCCTAGAAAACCACAAACTGAACTCGAATTCAATTAACAATGCGTTTTCCAATGCAGCTTCGCCGCGCCGGAACTCTACGAACAACCACAGCCAACCGTCGCGAGCCTTAGCTGTACCTAATGTAGTTTTTCCTCAATGGAAGCCTTCCGAACGCGTTCTTCGCCTTAAACCTGAGCAGGTTCTCTTTTACGACGTCGTTTCTTATTTTGATTAGATTTTTAATATCTAATTATGTTAAATTAGTTTGAAGCTAATCGAGCTAGTTTACAGAATTATAACATTCTCATGTTGTGTGTGTATGTATATATATGTGTGTTTATATGTACATATATGTGTTTAGGTTAGTTTAATATCGAACTGAATCTGTTAGTTGAAGCTTATTGAGCAATTTACAAATTGATAATATTCTCATGATATGTAAATATATATAGATTTATTAGGTTCAGTTATACATCAATATATGATAAAACTAATAAAGTTAGGAAAGCAGTTTGAGGTACTGTTGTTTGAGGTGATTTGCAGAGTTGTAGTATTCTCATCTATTGTGCGAATTTATTAGATTTGAATATATATATATATATATATATATATATATATAGCTATAACTTTTTTGAGGCATATATCTGATGATACTAATATTGAATGCATTATAAGTGCCTATCAAGTTAAGATATAGGAATTCCGATACCGTCTTTGATTAGATTAGATGTATTACAGATTAGTTATTAGGTTTTGTTGTAATAGAACTGATGAAGCTAGGGATGCATTTTAAGGTCCTTTTTGAGCTAACTCGCAAAATCCTAACATTTTAATTTGATCTTCAAATTTTGTAGGTTTTAAGTTTCTAAAAACATATATATGATGATAACTAGTTTGAAATATGTTAGAAATGCCTTTGATTAGAAGATGTATCTATGATTTTGGTACTTTTTTGTTACATGACTTTAATATAGAACTTATGAAGTTAGAAGTTAGGGACACATTTTGAGGTTCAGCCTTTTGGTATGTATAGCTCACGAAATCCTAACATTCTCATCAAGTGGATAATTTTATCTTGTTTTATTATAGACACACACACACACACACATATATATAGCTATAACCTCTTCAAAACATAGATGCGGTGATAACTAGTATGAATTAAATAAAAGTGCCTATCAGTTTGAAATTTAGGATCTCTAATACCGGCTTTTGTTAGACTGGATGCGTATGTAGTATTGGGACATAGAGGTACAATGAGATAGGATATACGCTAGTACATGATCTATGTCTTAGACATCTAATATTGTGCTTTTCGAGTTAGGATAGGAATTTTATATGCTCATACAAAACGGGATAACGTGTGCCTGAGTGAATGTAACATGAGGATAATTATTGAGAACACCACTGCGTGTTCATACAATAATGTCAGGTCATTTTGTGTATGCACAGAGGCTTTTTGCTATTAGAGAATTGTGGCAACTTGGTTATGCTCTTAAGTTACACAATAACATAAAGGAGATGAAAAACTCAATTGTTGAATGGTCAGATGTTTATAGGAAAATTTTACTTATTATGCACAGCTTATCACATGATTTTCTTAATGTATAACATTAACAATGAACCTCACTTAAAATGTGGTTGCTGTGGTAGTTTTCTTTGAGATGTAGACCTCTTTGTGGTAATTAATGCAGTTCTAAACAGCCAACTATTTCATTTTACATTGGATGAACATGTACTGTCTAGCCTTTATGAATCCTTTCACAATAAAGTGTGACCTATCAAAAGTTGACTAGTTGGCTGTTGTGTTTTTTGTCTCAGTCTATAACTATTTATATGGCAGTAGTACGCATTTTGTTAAAAGAGGGTCTGTTTGTTTTTTTATAAGTTGATTCCACAATCTGCAGATAGAAGAGGTCAGATTACGACTCAATGTTGATGTTACTGTCACTCCCGACTCTCCTGCTGCACCTGCACCAATTGAATCTTTTACAGACATGGTAAATTTTGTTCTTGATATTCGAATTCTATTACATGTTGAAATGCTATTTCATTGATTATTTATTCTTGACTAACTGATCTAAATCATTCTTTTTAACCTGCGTAGTGCCTGGATGCAAGCATCATGAAGGATATTGCCATTCATGAATACTCCACACCAACTTCTATTCAGGCACAGGCAATGCCTGTTGCTTTAAGTGGAAGGGATCTTTTGGGCTGTGCAGAAACAGGCAGTGGGAAAACTGCCGCATTCACAATACCCATGATACAGGTACTAGTTCACTGAATTTGTGCTTATAAAACTTTGTCCTCCACCCCTAAAAAGAAAGTAAGCATAGTTGTATTATTGTCTACCATGAACTACCATTCGTATGATGAATTATATCTATCCATGTTTTTGGATTTATTTCTTCCATGCAGCATTGTATAGCTCAGCCTTCTGTTCGGCGTGGAGATGGCCCGTTAGCATTAGTGTTGGCTCCCACCAGAGAGCTTGCACAGCAGATAGAGAAAGAGGTAAGGTAACTTATGTTTGATCTTGTAAGACATACTGTGCAGTTCTTTTTATAGTTCCATTAGCAATCATATGCATTGTAACTCATGTATACTCATTTGATCTCATATTCTATGTTTACTTTGAGGTATTGAATATGGAAACTAGTCACATTTTTTGTTTTGATGTTGTTAAAGATCTATCTTGGTTTATTGCTTATACTGTATACCGTACACATACATTTCGTTGTAGAATATGTTAATCTGTCTTAAGCTCCGAGTCATTTTGTATTTACTAGCATGTACCTGTGCAATGCGGCAAAACCAAACATTTCTTGGTTGGCAATGAATGGCAGTTGTCGTGATTCGTCTTGTTTCGCTTCACTACTGGTTTCTACGATCATGGTGGTGTAAAATCAAAATTATATGGTTGAGTGTATTTATAGCTGGGTGAAATAAATGGTTGGATTAAAAGTAATGAAATGTTTGAAAAATGAGCGGCAGAGTGGTTAAAAATAAAGGTTATGTTTAAAAGATAAGTGGCTGTAATCAAAAGTTATGGGATGCTTGAAAGATGAGTGGTTGTAATGAATTTAGTTATGAATGTTATATAATTTGATTTTTTTTTGGAGTATAGTATGTTAAATGTATTATAAAGGAATATAAATATAGATGTATGTTAAATTTTGAACTTTTTAAAAATGCTTTTGACTTTGTTGTAATGGTCACAATATCATTTTATGGTAAATGGAAACCAGCTCTTTGAGGTATGGTACATGCTGATAGTGATCTACATGTCTATTTTGTTGAGAATTGAAACCATACCTGATTTATTCAAGTACTTGTTATGGTAAAAAAAACTTAATTGACGTGTTCTGATATAATTTGTTGAAGCTCATTTTGTTGTATACCTTTAGGATAATGTTGAATCTGTACACATATACTAGCTTTGTTTATATTAACACCAGTAGTTACAACTGATATCCACATCATATATGTTGTATATGCAACTTGCATATGCAGAGTTAACACTGTTTGTTAAATGAAGTTGTTTGATGTAGTTTAGTTTGATCATACTGTATGCATATCCCTTTTATGAAATTACCTGTTACCTGGGATCCTTACAGGTGAAGGCCTTCAGTCAATCATTGGAGTCTTTTAGAACTGCGATTGTTGTGGGTGGAACAAACATCTCTGACCAGGTGAATAACATTGATTTGAAGTATATATTTTGTAATCTGAAGTCTGCTGTATAATGTTAGTGCTGTCAGCATTATTATACATCGCAGACTGTAGTATCAGTAGCATAAATGAAAGTTCTGATGTTTTGGAATTGGTCAATTAATCAGTGATCGCTTTCTTACCACTTTACAAGATACTTTCTCGTGGTCCTCCTGGATTTCAGATATATCACAAGTTTATATATTGTAATTTGTTTGTGGATATCTAACAGAGGACCGAGCTTCGGGCAGGAGTAGAGATTGTGGTTGCTACTCCTGGAAGATTTATTGATCATTTACAACAAGGAAACACGTCTCTCACACGGATTTCGTATGTTGTCCTGGACGAAGCAGATAGAATGCTTGATATGGGTTTTGAACCTCAAATAAGAGAGGTAATCTGTGTTATATTGCCAATATTTCCAAATTCACACAGCTATTTATGTCTTATTGTTTATTGTTTTCTAAAGTAAATATTCTAGGATCTTTATTATGGGTGTAGGGGAATGCTTTTTTACGATATGCGTTAATAACTTGAATTTGTTACGGCAAAAGTTTACTGAAGGTGAAAAAATGTTCTAGGGAAAACTGAAATTGACTGCTGCAATTACATTAAGAATTCAATGTTATGTAGCTATATTTGAAACTGGCCGCGTTTTCTGTTGGTTCTATTAAGCCAGCTTACTATTAGAGCATTTTCTTTGTCTTTCTCATATTATTGGAACATGCTTTGGCTTTAGGCTTTTATGGCTTTAATGATCTTGTCTAAAAGTTTGTGATATTCTAGTACACGAGCATTTTATTTTGCCTAAACTAGATTACATGTGTATACAAGGTTTGTTTTACTCCAAGATTGTTGTAACACACAGGCCATTCTCAGGATTCCTGTTGTAGTAAATGGCTAAAATGATGTATGACTTGCCTAGTTATTCAAACATTCATGTTATCATATAGGCTGGTAATTGATCAGCAACTAAAGAAAATTAATCTGTTTGCTTATATATTTGTTTAGGTAATGCATAACCTTCCAGAAAAACATCAAACGCTGTTGTTCAGCGCGACTATGCCGGTAGAGATCGAGGCACTAGCACAGGTTCATCTGATTTCATGTTCTTTTGTTTTTGTCATTCTGAATTTTAATCTTTTTAATCATTATAGGATCGCATTATACGCTTAGGCACAAATCATCTGCACAGTGAAATTTGCAACTGTTGCTTGATAGCTTCATTTGAGTTACAAAACAATCTATCTTCATGTAATGATTTATAAACTTCACTAACTAATCACTGCTAGTGGGCATATTGATATGTTGACTAGATCTACTTCATGACTACCACAGTCATAGGTTTACTTACGAGATTCTGTTGAAGCTGTTCTTTTTCGTTATCTCATCCAAACTTCCTTTATATTATATGAACCTCAGGAATATTTGACAAATCCAGTACAAGTCAAGGTTGGAAAAGTTAGCAGCCCAACAGAGAATGTATCCCAAACTTTGGAGAAAATTACTGAGAATGAAAAGGTAACCCAGTTTTGATTTTAGGCGTAACCAAAGTTCATTTATATATGCTATTAATGTAAAACTGAAATAGTACATATTTGCTAAAAGAGTTTGAAAATTCTAAGAGCAAAAGTTTAGCAGAAACCTGCACATGGCATGTCACGGTTTGCGAAGGCTTGCTCCTTGTTCTTTTTCAAAGCAATGTTATCTATATGTGTCTTGGGTGATGCTTGAGGTTTAGTGAGCATTACATCTTTTGATATCTCTATGTCACATGCATGATGTATGAGAATACGTGGACAACTTTTATCTGGATGGTGGAGTTTTTGTTGGTAAACATGTGTTTAGACATTGACTTGTATCAATATTTTTTATTTTATTTTTTGAACAACATACTAACTTACTCTTACTCCTAAATTACACTAATGCCTCGAATGGCGTTTAGGCTTTGGCTAATTCGGGTCGGTGTAAAGATAACATGTGTTTAAAAATGGAATTGTACAGGGTTTCCTCTGTTTTCTTGTACTTATTAGATTTCCCTGTACTTTCAAGTGACTCCAACCATCTGATTTCTTGGGTTACGTTCTTCTTTTCTCCCTTTTTAACACTGAAATCAGCAACTGTTGTAGCATTAACTAATTTAATTTTTTGTATTTTAGAAAGAAAAAAAATTTGTATGGCTCTACCAACTTTCAGACAGTCTACTATCCACAAAGGCCAAAGCAGATGTTGTCTTCGGTTAACAGCTCTTGATACTGTAATCTATATAATATCTTTGTATAGTCATCTTTGGCACCTGGAGATACCACTGCCTCAAAGATTCTCATATTTCAGATCCAGTTCGATTACAAATATATGTTTTCTTGAACTACGAAGTGGTTTTGGTTGTCTTAATGTCCATGTGATTTTAATTTTGTCACAGATTGATCGACTACTATCTTTGCTTGTTGAGGAGGCTGCACTGGCTGAAAATTTAGGCCACCCATTTCCTTTAACTATCGTATTTGTGGAACGGAAGGTATTGCAGATTCATGTTTACATATACTCGTATGGTAGTGATGTACTCTGAGTTTCTTGGTTGAGTTTTCTCTATCCTTCATGTTAGTAATTTCATTTTCACATCTTAATTTTTTTATTTCTTTCCTCTCGCCATTTGGATCCAACTAGCTTTTTTCCTGCTGCCGTCGGGAACCACAATTTATATAACACAAGCTTTTCTTTATAGTCTAGAGTTGGTAATGTAATGAATAGATTCTGGTTATGTTTTTATCCCTGACGGGTTCAACGGGTGATACTTTTACAAATTTCTTAGTTGAAACGGGTCCAATGGGATCAAAGTTGCCTAAAGTGTGTTCTTAATACACCAGATCACTTAAATCATCTACGGAAAGAATCTGATACTCATTGAAATAACACTATGATCAGCATCATCATTTTTCACACTGTGATATATTGTTCATATAAAATTATGAGTGATTGCCAAAAAAGAGTTCAGAGTAAGCATGGCCTGATTTGCACCCAAAATTACACTTTAGGATTTTAGCTTGTAACCCCCCCCCCCCCCCCCCCCCCCCCCCCCCCCCCCCTTCTTCCGCCTGTCAACCAACTTGCATGTCTTGTTCCTCTTATTCGATCGAAAGCTGTTAAGTTTCTTGGGGTGATTGTGACAATCTTTTATCCACACAATTGCATATTAATGCCAGTGGTATATTGCTCTTTTGGTATTAGTTAGTAACTCTAAAAGCTTGACCATTTATATATGTATTCTGCATGTAGACAAGGTGTGATGAAGTTGCTGAAGCTTTGGTAGCCCAGGGATTAAATGCTGTTGCTCTTCACGGAGGCCGAACTCAGAGTGAAAGAGAGGGTGCCTTGCGTGATTTTAGGCATGGTCCTACTAATATCTTGGTATGTCACAGAACACCTGAGCAGCTTTTGTAATAACACTTCCATTATATAAGTTACAATTCCTGTAAAGCTTTATCAAAGGTGGAAATGGGTGTGTTTGGTAAGGGGTTAAAATGGTCAGTTTTTTGTATGGTACGTGTTGGCTTGAAATGCTTTCTGTCCCAAGGTTTATGTATATTGTGCCATAATATGATTTCAAGAAGCTATATTATTTCAATTCTTTTTTACAAATTAATAAAATAGTGTAGGAGGCTTCATGAGTAAAAAAGATACTTGTGGGCAGGTTTCGACCTTTTAGGCCCATTCGGCTCGTATCCTCAAACTATTTGTTGTTTTTGCCTGTTAGAGAAAAATCATAACCCAGAAATCACCATATTGTATTGGTAAAATGTTTGTGCTTGTAACTTCCCTTGGTTTGACACTATTTAAAACACAATTAGTTTTTTAAACCAGCCTGTGCTCCTCCCTATAAACTTGCCATTAAATGTAGATATCTTTTTGTCATTTTATCTTTTTTGCATTTTGATTGTTACAGTATCATATAATGTGACGGTTCTACTCAACCATGTATCTTTCGTTTTGTTTTTATTGTCAGGTTGCTACAGATGTTGCATTTCGGGGTCAGGATGTTACAGGAGTTGCTCATGTAGTTAATCTGGACCTTCCAAAGGTATATCTTACTATAAATCTTGAGATGTAGATCAAGTCTCTAACTTAATTGTTTGGGTGTGTACTTGTGGAAGTGATTGATGGGATAATGAATAATCGAATAATCAGTTAATCAGCTGTAATGACAGGACTGCAAAAGATTTTGTTTGGATGTGCTTTTTCTGCTTTAAGCTGTGATAATTGTAAAAACTGATCATTTGTTTAGACATTTGTGAGGAAGTAAAAGTTCAATTGTAAAAACTGATCATTGCTACTCGAAGTCACATAAAGTAAATTATTAGTTCCAAAACACAAATGCGCGCGTGACACTCTTTTAATGATGTTGTATTACGGAACACTGGCATATCTATGTGTTATAGATACCTCTTTTCAAGATATACAGTCGATAGTATTAAAACGATTCGTACTTGGTATCTGATTTTTTTGACTTAATCTCAGACAATGGAGGACTACGTTCACCGAATTGGAAGGACAGGTCGTGCAGGATCAACAGGCCGAGCTACTTCATTTTATACAGATCGTGATATGGTGCCCCTTTTTTAACCTTTCCCCCCTTTATTTTTACTTTTTACTCCCCCTGACCCATGTAAACTGCAACAACTGACCAGACAAAAATTTCTAAGTCAAATTGTTTGACTACTAAACAAAAAAAAAAATGCACAATTATTGTAAATCATATTGCTTTTTATTGAGATTAAGTGATAAGTGATGTCAAATTGTTATTTACATATGGATGGGTAGACGCGGGCCATAAAATCCTCTATTTGAGTTGATTTAAGTACCTAATCTTCACATATTGCCACTTTTAGTAAATGAATGAAATTAGAAGCTTGTAGTTTTCCTGTAGTCTTTTCGTATATGATAATATTTGCTCATACCGTGCATAATTCCCTTTATAGTCAATTGCTTGATACTAATTGTTTCATATTTTACTTCTCTTTCAGTTCCTAGTATCACAAATAAGAAAAGCAATAGCAGATGTTCAATCTGGGAACACGGTGGCTTTTGCCACCGGCAAGGTAATCTTTCTATCTGATCAGTCATTACAGATATTAGTATTGCATAGAGTTAGTAGCTTCGACCTTGTTACCTATAAATGGGTCAGGTTTAGCTAGGTCTCCCAAATGTATTTGTATTCAATTGCCTCTTATGATAAAATATGGTTTTCTGTAATTATAATTAGCATCAGTTATTTTGCAGAAGTAATAAATTGGATAAACAGTGTTTACATCCCCAACCCAACCCACTTGTTTTGACCCGTCACCAAACCCGCCCAATTTTCCAGCTGAAAGTGTTGCATAGTTCGATGAATACAGTTGCATATGTTTTCTGTTCTAGTAAAACTCGCGATAGTGCATATCATAATCTTCTATGTTCTTCCAACTTTTTTAGTTGCATAATCTTATGGTCACTATAAAGTATAGATTGTGAAATATAGAGTTGCCGATTTTGGCCTGTTTATATACAAATGACCAAAATGGATCAGATAGTGTTTATGCTTTATGTATAATGGGTTGGGTGGGTCACACATGTTGAAAGTCATTTGAAATACGTTTTCTACTAAATGGTTTTATTCTAAAGAAGTTTATATTATTACTGGAATAACATAGTTGTGATCGTTCTCTACATATTAATCATATTCAGAACTTAAAAAGAATAATAATCTGAAAATGTTTGTGTGTTGCCCCAATCCAACCTGTTTTGACTTGTTACTCACCCGCTCACTTTGCCACCCCTATGTGGATATCAATACACTCATCAGCTCATGTATTGTACAGGTTGCTAGGAGGAAAGAGCGGGAAGCAGCTATTGCTCAAAAAGAAGCAAGGATTGCCCAATCAAAGCTTTCACCCACATCCATTAATGTAGAAGACAAGTACAAGTACATGATTGCCCCTGCAATGATCAAGAAAGAGGGTTCTGCAGATGATGCTTGGGACGATTAATACTACAAAAATTGACTTTCCACGTTCCTGATCCTTCTCCTGTTTAAAGTCCTACCACTAGTCTTTAAAAAGAAAAGGAAATCTTTTTGGCCTTACTATTCAAACGTGACAACAATAAGGTATAGAATCAGAGGTTGGTAGATAGTGTAGGCTGTGTATAATTTGCGTTTCGAACTCGTATCTTAGGGTATAGACATGGTTGAGAAAAAACTTCATATTATTACGAAACCTTCTTTAGTCTTGTCACATGTATCACTGTCCTTGATGCATCGTTGCTTCCATTTAGGATTTTGGGACTTTGACATTTATTTTGCTTTATAAAGGGGGCCATATCACTATACCTGTAGGTGTTGGGAAAAGGGACCTAACTGGAATATTGGAACCAAGAACCGGATTACCTGCTTGGTGCCAAACGGGTTTTAGACCCTTTTCAAACTTTGGGCTTGTGATTTAAACCTGGGTTTTGGTGGGGAAAAACGCCTATTCAATAAAGTAAAAGAGGTGAAAATTGGTTTTAGTCCAGACCGAGTTTTGTATTTGATATCAGCAACCCGACTAGCTATGCTTGTTCGGGTTTGGTGTTATGGTCATTGCCCTGAGTTTGCACACTCCTAGAGTCCTAGTAGCAAGCAAGGTGTACAGGCTTTATGGACCTTACCAGTACAAGCAATGGCTGTATGGTTAGGCTGACGGACTGAAAGGCTAGTGGCTACTTTTGTTCTGAAATGTTATAATCTGTCGTAAAGCCTTCATTTGTATTAGAGGAAGATTTCTGTTTCTTCTCCTTTAGTATTCCCTAAACTTACCAGCAAAAGATGGTGGATTGCAGCATGCCAAATCTGGTTATTCATGAGTTGGATTAGCCAAATAACCCAACAACTTATGGTCGGTGTCTAATATTTCACTTAATGACTTACAGGAAGTGGTAGTCCATGCCTAAAAAGTGGTTTATCTTGTATTAATGGACCCATAATCCCATAAATACTGTAAAAGGTTTTTTTATCCCCATGATTGTATTAGTTTGCCTGTACTTGATTGAAGGGTGCATGGGCTTTTATCTTATATGAATCACAATAGCTGTTCATTTATCAAGTCCGTTCGACTAAAGACAATTCTGTGATTTGAAATTCCAAGTTTGTATTAATCTCCTTACTACATTCAATCGATTAATTCCAGCAGAAGTGTAAACCTTGATTAGATAGCTCGACAAGTAGTTTTTGCTAGATATTATCTACAAAACATACTTAACAAAACAAAGCAGAAATGATTTAAAGCTTTCTTATATTCTTGAATGGTAAGTGATTTTTGATAGATTTTATTAGGAAAATCGTCAATCACATGAACTTTTAATTGAGTTTTGGTTTGATGGATATATATATGTATAAAGATATAACTCAGCTTACCAAGTTTTAATGCAGGAGTTTGTTTCTGGTTTCTGGTTCGGTATCTGGTCATGTGATCTAATAATATATCCTCTGAATGAGAAATAGTCTATGTGACTTCATTAAACACAAAAATTGTACAAACGATTTAAGCTCTACCATCTCGGTTTTATTTTCATGGGGAAATTTAAACTTCGAACATAACAATAGACATCAAGTTTCAAGATGAAATCTTATAAATTCGATATTGGCTTCTTGCTTCACGTTTGTATTAAGACCTGATAAGATTATAGTCGTTAAAACTTAAAACTTGAATCGAGTTGAATTGAAGTACTTGAAAAGTATTCAATTCTCACAGCACCAGTCGAACACATAAAAGTATAAAACCAACAAAAAATCAACACTTTACTACCAAATACATGCATACAAGAAGGATTAACGAAAATACTGCAATATATTAGAAGGCTCCAGGTCCAGGTCGGATTCCATCTTTTTTATCATTCTTTGTTTCTTTCTTACACCAAAGATGAGCAAAACTGGAAAGACACATCAGTATAAATGCTTATAAAATAAAGGGATAAACTGAAGACGGTAACATGACAAGACACAGGATTTTATCAAGATACATCAACATTCAGACCTTTACTTACACACTAAAGAAACCAAAAAAAGCAAAAGAAAACAAAAACAAAAACCCGAAAGAACGCCCCTAGATGATTAACTTATGACGATGTGTTTGATATCCATTTCCAACAGGTGTCCGTTAATATGACCCGGGAAAGCTCATTTGAACCATTTGATGTCCATTTCTTATGATGCCATGACAGTGTGTCGTTTATTATGACCCATGAAAGCTTGTTTCAGCATTTGATATCCATCTCTATAGTGGTCTAGTGAAAAACATAGTTGTCTTATTACCTCTCGTTTCTCCTCTGCTCCTTCGTCTATCATTTCCTGTTGCCTCTCGACTTGCCTTTTCAAGTCTTTACCTCTAGATGTCAACTCATCTATTGACTTATTTGACTTTTCAATTTTGTCTACCAACTCAACATGTTCTAAATGTAATTGATCTAAATGCTGACTCAACTGGTTAATCTCAGCATCTTTCAAAGACAACTCTCGGTTGAGTTCATCGACTTTCACCTCAAGAAGATTGTTTTCAAACTTTAACTTCTCGATCTCACCTTCCATTTCTATTTTAACAACCTTCATTCTCCTAAGTTCCTCTTCTGAACATTGACAACGCAGATCCCATTCTTTTATGGTATCATCCAAAAGTGCCCGCTCTTTCAATAACTTCGTGACTTGTTCTTGAAGTTGCAAATTCTCTTCAGACAAAGTTTTGTTTGCATTTGACAACGTTTCTCTCATAGCCCGGATTTCTCGATCACGTTCTGATAGATTCTCTTTGTACCTTGTAACTCGTCCCTGCACTTTCATTACTTCTCTTTTTTCTTTATCCAGTTTTGATTTCCAACTTGAAATTTCCTTCTGGGCTGAAACGAGCTTTTCCTGTAGGTGATTATTCGAGGATCCATTGTTCTCGAGTTCATGTCTTAATCTCTTCACTTCTTCCTCAGAATCATTAAGCTTCTCTCTCATTACTTTCAAATCAAATTCAAGGGCCCGGATTTTTCGTCCTTGCTCCATGAATTTCGCTTCCAAACCTTCATCTATGCTAAACGTTTTCATCTCATCAAGGTCAACATTTTGAGGCATCATTGATTCATACTTTTGGAGTTCAATCTTTAACTTTTCATTTTCAACTCGCAAATCTTCTTCAATGTTATCATTCTTCAAGAGATTTTCATCTTGCTGCTTCTGAAACTTCTGAAGCTCACTTTCCAATTCAGCGATTCTCTTACGCAACCCTCTATGATTACTGTTTGCTGATGTACTCGAGTAGTTATTCACAGACGAATCATCAGATTCCGATTCCGAATCCAAAGTTGATGTCTCATCTCCTTCTTTTGTTCCTAAATCTGAGCTACTCCCGCCACTTTTAAGAAAGAAATCAAAACCTGCAGCCCGAGCCCCGGGCCGAGCTCGTGGTTTAGATGACGTTATTACTGTCGGTGGTTCGGAGCCTGCATCAGATATCCCAGACCCTTGAGATTGGAGATCTGATGGGATGTTTTTTCTTAACTCACCAGTGACATTATCATACCGTTCAGCTAACGACCTATACATTCGATAGAACTCTTCAACATGTGATACGAGTTCTGGCCGCTTTTGGTAATACATTTCGGCTTTCTTGGCAAATGAATCTCCGTCTTCTTCTATTAGCTTTAACATTCTTTTTACACTTTGGTCCATTTCTGCAATCAAGAACTCTTTTGTAACTCTATGCTTTGAAACTTTAGCCATTTTAATTCAAAATTATGTGCAAGTTACATTAATGTAATTTAAATAAAGGCATATTTAGAGGGACCCAGATTGATTTATAGATCACTAGGAAGTGTGAAGATTTAAAAGAACTAACTATGACAGCCACTAAGGAACCAAAAGTAGGGACATGTATAATCAACTCCATAAGTTTGAAATAACTTTAACTTGCAAAAAGTACTAATTGTGAGTAGTATTTGACTATATATTATGTGGTAATACCTAGAATTTTATGGTACAAATCATGTTTTTTTTTTCTTAAAGAAAATTCAAATTGATATAAACGCTTTTTAATAATTTATTTAGAGATTGCGTACAAGAATTGAAAAATAGGAACATGAGCTCCTTTTCATGAGGGAGCTTTTATTATTCTTTTATCCCAGAAAACATGGCTTGATTGACTTGAAACATTGTTTTAAAACTCAAATCGATATCATTAATTTACATCAAAAGATGGTAATACTTAAACATCTACTTCAAGCCAAGAAATATCCCAGAATCGAGATGACTCAATCTATATGGGACGTGGTAAAAAAAATTATTTATTAGTCAAAAGATGCGGGAAATGTGACCACTAGTCGTCTTGAATAGCTAGGAATATCGACTTAAAAAGTTAAAATACAAATCCATGTACAACACTTATGCTGATTGGCATTTAAATTCGAAGTAACTTCAAAATGGAAGGGTTCAATTATATTCGTACCATACTACCATGTCGTGCGTAGGACTCTAATTTGATCGAGCATTACGACTCACAAAGGACAAGCCTAAATAAGGTATTTTACTAATAATCAGGGGTGGACCCAAAGAGTGCATACCCAAATTTTATAACTATAGTGAATTTCTTTCTTAGAAAACTTCGGTCTGCCACTATATGCTATCATTAGATTTTCATGGCAGACATGAGATTATGTAGAAACATCTGTTTTTCATATTTGTAGATAAAAATATGTCTCTTTCAAGATTCATCTAGACACAAGTGTATGGGCTTCTGGGATCTTAAGTTATACAAAGAGAATGAAGGTGACTCTCGATTCAATATACTTGATGTAAAAAGAAACAATAAGACCTAAAAAACAGATAACTCAAAAAAGTGGTATGCATAATTGAATCTTAGTTGCTTAAATGCTTACCTTCGAGATTTTCTGCTAGCCATTTGGAGTTTTTGGGACTAATGTGGCTATCCCACCACCAGGAATGTTTATTTCTCGATTCCATCCTCCTATAGCCTTTATTCGCCTTAGCCTACAAACATAACAACTCAAACATCATATATCTGCCAAGCAAAAATATTTCTTCATAATAACATTAAAACCAGCAAGATTTATACGGCAATAATCAATTTTAAGCTCACGAAAACTATGTAGACCATGAACTTAATAAGTGAGTCAGCTTACCAGAGATGATGCCATTTTGCTTATTCCGTGCTAATATGATAACCTGCAATTCAAGAAAATAATCAACACACTAACCCTTCACGATCAAAATTCATAATCCATAAGTATTGTGTTCACATGATATCTGAAGCCATGTTACTTACAATTATTAGCCATGTTTAATTTAGGGACAAAACAGAATTAGGTAATACTAATAACGTTAGTTTATGTGTATTATATAATACGAAAACAAAGGAACAAGAAAGTCTTATACAAGCTTAACAGGTCAAAAGTATTGCCCTTTCACTTAATTGATCATGTGAATATGAACTAGGCTAGCTTTTAAAAATTAGAAAATACATGTCCAAGAAAAATATATAGGTAATATTGGTCAACTTCTATCACTTGTATTTTTATTACAAAACAACAATTAGTCCATCAAAGAATATATATTTGACTCTTAAAAATTTTAAAATCAAAGAAATGACCTTTTCAACCCTAAATTAGCATGGAACATTTTGGAAGACATTGACAGATATACAAAACTACAACCAGAACAAATAGGTAAGTAATTAATATAAAATCCAACTTTATTTATTCACTAGCTTAAGCACCCGGGTAATACCCGGATGGTATTAAGATACTTTTTTATAGCTATAAAAAATTGTGATGTAAATGTTAAATATGAAAACTTGACAACATAGCTAACGGTGTAATACGAATACATTTATATAATAACATACCATTCAAGTTTATTTAAATAGGTAAAACACAAATAGAAAAGTTCAAAATAAAGAACGATATTGATAATAAGTTCAAAATGTGAGTATATAACATAAATAATTAAAACTTTTAGACTTGTTATCTTATGTTTTGTTTTGTTTGTGTTGTAATTAATGGAGTTTTTATCCTAAAATAAATTATCAACCTATGTATAACTTTTTTCTTTTAATTTTTTTTTTTTTTGTTTCCATACCTATGTATATCTAATTCATTGGTTAGGTTTTTTTTATGCAAGTTATTAGCTAAGTATGAATGATAAGTAATTACGCAAATTAGTTTATTGAAGGATTTCTAATTAAAATAATTATTTAATTTTACTGGTCTTACTAATGACAACCATATGCGTTGTAATTAACGTACATAAAATAGATGTACTTTTATCATAAAATTCAGAGATGATTTTTTAATATGGAATGTACAATTTTTTTAAGACATACTAATTTTATCTGGAAAATACTATACGACTCTAAGGCTGTAATTAACGTGCATAAAAAACTATATATTTCATACCAAACGCACGCCCTCAAATTTTATGCTAAGTGACTATTTTATGAACCTTGACTGTAGACTTAGCAAAGACTCATTTTTTTCAAGACATCAATTTAGTAAATTGCGGTTTCTTTAAATTAATTAATTTAATTCATAACTATTAGAGGTAAGTCTAATAGAATTAGTTTAAGTTCCATTAATAAGTTTAGAATTCAGTATGTATAATATAATAATAATAAATATATGATATGGTTTGCATTAGTAGAGAAGGCACTAAAAATTCGGCCGAAACTAACAAACTATTTGATAGTTAGTTTTTGTTATATCTAAATTATTTATGACATCATTATTAATGATTTTTAGAATAAATTAGAGAATGAAAGGGTTTTAGATGTGCCAACTAAGCCTTTTTTTAGCTAAATTTTAGGATTGGACTTTAGTTTTATATATAGAAGAGATTTCTAAACCATTCAGGATTCCATTATGTATAATTTCTTAAAAAAACTACTCCTGGATACAAAATTAATTAATTTAAATTCATAACTATTAGAGGTAAGTCTAATAGAATTAGTTTAAGTTCTTAAATGGAACAAAATAAAAAAAAATCCAAACAGAAACCAGGATTTTTAATACTTTGAAATTAGTCCAAGCCTAGTGGCGAATGACATGCAAGATGCAATATAAAAACGAAGGTCAGGAGTTCAAATCCCGTCCTCGTGTCCCTTTAATAGTATTGTTATCCATTTTATGGCCTTATGGGTATTAGCTAAAAGACTAATCTTTTATTAGCTGTCCATATATCCAAAATCTGGGATCATATAAACAACAAAAATAAAAATAATTTACTACTCATATAAATTTCTATATTAAAAAAAAAATGTAACTAGATAAGACATATTCATCAAGTTTTGCAGTAGCAGCAGGTCTCATGAAACGTGTCACCCATACACTCAACACTAAATAACACCAACCCATTACTTATAAATGCGTGAACTTTACGCACTCTGATCCACGAGTGGCTTTTCAGAAATAATTAATTAAATTAATTAAAATCCCCCAAAATATCACGCGGGAGGGTCGTGCCTAAATTAAAAAATAAATAAGTGATTAAAACAACGCTGATTCCAGCTACGCGGTTCCAACGCATTATTTTATTAATTATTTATATTTAATTAATTTGTGATTAATTAAACAGCAAATAATATCTTACTTTTTTAAACAAAATTAAATTTATTAAAAATGCTATGAGTACTATTTTTCTTTTTTTTGTGGAAAGAATTTAACTTTGGTGAGGCGGCAATGAAAATTTAAATAGATTTGAATTACATTTGATGATTTGATTATAGAAGAACCAAAAAGACAATCTTAGAAAAAGCCAAAAAGGTGAAATAAAACTATTATATTATAATAATAAAACCAAAAAGAGACATAATCATGTGTAAATAATTCCAAATATATTTTTTGAACTAAATTATTAGTATTTAACATTTTAAAAAAAAATACATATATATGCATTTAGAAGATAAAAGTAATAACCAAACAGGAAAAAATATGTGATTCAGAAAGGAATCTGAGGATAGTAAAAACAAATTATTATTGACTCAAAATAAGTAACTCCATAAAATTAAATAAAATTGTCAACACAAATCTGAGAATGATATAAACAATTAGAATTTTATAAAAATGCAAATTAAATACATAACATTCATTTACAACAGAACTCTAGATATATAAAATATAAATATATATAAATAAATAAATATATATGCAAACAAGCAATCAGCCAATATATACATATACATATATGCAAGTAAACAAGCAGTAAAAGTAGAAAAAATAACAGCTCAATATATACTATATATATGTATATATATATATATGTGTGTGTGTGTGTGTGTGTGTGTGTGTATTAGATAAAAAATTAATCATGATAAAATAAAAGTTGAAACTTTGTTGATGATGAAAACAAATAAATTTATTTATATACTAGCTAGCTCTTTACTTATCTATACGTATACAATTATTATATATATATAGGTATTGAATCTAGTTATTACCTGATTGATGAAGAAGCAGAAGAAGAAAATTAATTAATTAAGAAGATACAGACGGATAATATGAGATTCCGGCATGATGATGGAAAGAAAGAGGGAGAGAGAGAGAATTAATAAGACAAGTTGTTTTTATAGTATTCAGTTTGTTTTGTTTTTTGGGGGAAATAAAAGAGAGACGCGTATATGTATATGTGTATAAACTGGTCACAAAATAGCATCATATATGTCAGACAGTATATATCTATCATCATAAATGTATTATTTACATTTTTCAACAATTCAGTCGATATTTTTTAGCGGACTAGTCATATGCTCGCGTGATGCGACGGTGTGGTGGTGGTGGCGGCGGTAGCGATAACCGTGTGGTTATTAATGTTAAACTAATTGATGTAAAAAAGATAGTGTAGTTTTTTTAAGGGTTGTTAAGATGTATGTTGTAAATAATTTCATTAAGGGTATATAGGTATATTAGATGGGATATTATTTAGTGAATAAAAGAGAGGGTAGTTTGGGTAGATCAAATTCTTTTTTGAAAAAATAAAAAGGGTCAAATGCTTTATAAGGTAGTATATAAGTATAGATACACTACGTTTCAGATCGTTCTTAAAAAAAAATAGTTACCAACACCACATCAGTAAATTATTTACCAAGGACTAATCCTTTTAAGACATGCCTAGTGGTAAGACTACTATATAATCCACCTTTTAATTATTCTATACTTTTAATTATATAAAAATTTAAAAAAACTTATAATTCACGAAATTAAGATGATTAAAACCACACTTTATTAAAATTAAAATAAAAAGAAGCAATACATTACCATAAAACAACAGACATTTCTTTAAAAAAAACAAGGTACAATCGAAATAGATTAAAAACGCAATACTAGGTATCATATTGACATATTTCTAGGCCAAGGTGTTCTTCATCGTTGACATACCAACGGTCAACTAGGGCCATATACCGGAGACTTCACTTCATCGTCTTCACCGCAGTTTTGAAAGTATATGTCGACCCAGGTGCATTGGTCTCGTAACGTGTGTCTGACACCCCAAAGGTTTTCAATAGCGATCTTCACCTAGTTGATCTTCTCCAGTAAATAGGTAAAATATTGGCTTTCAAGCTTGGAAATCTTGTGTCTTGGTGCCTGTATTTCTTGTTGTGAGCACCATCGTTGTTTTTGTTGTAGTTTTTGCATCAGCGTCGATAATTCTGCTTTAAGGAAGGTGTCATCTGTGATATCAAACGTGATAAGTGTATTCTTCTTATCGGCGGTCCTACGGGGTTGGTGACATTGTTTGATGACGAAGTCATTTGGACTAAAAATTTAGTGATATGGTAGTTAAACGGTTGTGAAATGGCTGTAAAATGGTATACATATATAGATAATGAAGCTTATAGCTGTTTAGGGACTAAAAATGTAATGTTTTGAATTTTTTGATGAAACTTTGAATTCTTGAGCGCTGTAGCCTTGCATGAACTGAAATGGTAAAGTTTTTTAAAACTAAATAGTCGTTAGTAGTTAAAAAAATGACAAACAACTCGGGGGGGGGGGGGGGGGGTCCAACTTGGACGAACGAGGAACGAGTCCCACCTAACTGCGCAGAGACGAGTGGTGACGGAGGCATAGTGAAGCTTCTAATGTTTGGCAAAGAAAATTGGGGTTGCATGACGTCCGATGTTGAAATTGTTTACAACTTTTTGCAAAGATATGTGGTTGGTAGCTTGGTAGAGTACTAGGATGATGATGTATACACAAACCGTCGACGTTGTATAAAATAGATCACTTTTATTTAATTGGTATAATGGTATATATGTTTAAAAATAAAATAATTAATCTATTAATAACTAAATACATTATACGACTATATTCGAGTTTCATGTATATATTGCTAATTCAAAAGGAGAAAACACTTTGTATGAGTTATGTATAATTATAAGTAATACATATACATCGAAAATGATAAATAATATCTTATTTTGTTGATTTTATAAGTATGTTGATGAGTCTCTTGGAAAGGTCTCTACCCTATCGTAATTGTGAGGTTGGGTTATTAAAAGGTTTTTTTGAAAGTCCTAAGATTACATTATAAGTATTTGTGTAATTTTGGAGTATGAGAATAATAGTATGATAAATTGTTATAAAAAAAAAAGGTATACCAACGGGCTAATAGCCCAACAGTAAGAAAATCTTTGTGTGAGAGTATGGATTTGGAGAGACTAGTTTCGAGTCTAGGAGGCAAGATTTTCTCCTAATATGTTGTCGTGCTTTTGGACGAGCTATTAGGGAGTTTTTCCTCAATACTTTGTATTGGTTGAGTGGGCTCTTTAACATGAACCCAATTAAAACAACATAATCCAGACCCTCTATTGAGATATTCGATTCACACCTGTCAGAAAAATAAAAATAAAAAATTATATATGTTGATAGATCGAGTAGTGTAAGTTAACTAGTGTAATTTTGTACATATTTATAAACAGGGAAGTGATATTAGTACCACAAAAAATGATGTATTTACCACACTGTACAACTTTTAAAATATATTGTACAAGTCAGTAAAGCACATGTGTGGTAGATATATCAATTGTTATGGTACAAATATCAATTCCCTTATAAATATGTTGTTGTACACTTATATTCTTTTCTTATATTTTTTGGGAACGGCATTAAAGATTTATTTATTTAAAAAGTGCTAGTAAGAAACTAGTTAATAAAAGGTACACAATCTAATCCAAAAAACCAGAATGAAAGAAAATGAAATTTTTTGACGTGACTATAAGAGAAACAAACACGCAAAATGACGATAACTAATTGAAGAAAAACAGGATTAATGAACAAGTCGGCTGTTATTATTATTATTAATGTTCGATTACACAAAAGATTGAAAGACAAATATCTAAACAATATGTTTAGATATCAAATACAGAATAATAATCGAAAGATTGAATAATCAACAATGATCAGGAAGATCACTTGAATAAAGAACCCTAAAACAATTGAGAGAAAATATAAGAGAGATATTTTTGTGTGTGTAAAAACTGCTCGATTCCAAACCCTAAGCAGGGTTATATACTTCATAAGTTTCAATCAACACCCCTCGTCTTCTAATCTTCTGCTATCTTCATTCCTAACTTGAGAAGTTACATAACCAGCCTTGAACTCTTCTGAACTTGACAAATACAGCCCAAACTTGAAATCCTGCACATTCTAGTAAGTGTGTAAGTAAACTAAAATTTAACCAAGTTAAGATTGATATTTTACCTTATAAATTTAACATTCCCCCTCAATCTTAACTTGGAAAGGATCAAATAAACCAAACTTAGAACAAAGATATTTGTGTTGCTCAAAACTTAAACTTTTAGTCAAAATGTCAGCAACATTTTCTTTGGATTCTAATTTGAAAACTTTGATCAAACCTGCACAAATCTTTTCCCTTACTAAATGTAAGTCAAATTCCAAATGTTTAGTTCTTTCATGAAAAACAGGATTGCCAGCAATTTGAATGGTGGCTTTGTAAGTCCCAACTCAATAGATGGTACTACTGAAGACACCTCTATGTCGATGGTGGAGTTACTTTGCAATATATGCACTGAACTGGAGACGACCAGTTGCAGTGTGTATATACCAAGTTCTAATAGATTACTTATTTAAAAGACAATAAGTAAAGAACAATGCAATAATACAAAATACTTGTAAAATAAATTGGTGAGACAATATGTAATTTTCAAGTGTAATTTATTTATTGATGTTAAATAAATTACAAGGTTGTTGCGGAACCAAGATAATACAAGAATGTAAATATCCTAACAACCTATGAACTACAATTGATCTACACTCGGAATTTCTCTAAACAATCGAAACACTTAAAGTTGTGAAATGTTCCTTTTAGCGATTGAGAGAATATTGCACAAGTTCACCAAGAATATTGCAGGTATGCAAAGTGTGAAGTGTTCTATGTTTTTCACTTAAATATTCTTGTTGTGCAATGACTTGTATTTATAGGCAAAGTTAACATTGGGATGTTAACTTTGGCCGTACAATATGGTTGAGAGCATTTAAGGAATAGCATTTAATTCCTTAAAATGCAGTGTAAAGTTGCAGGATAAAGCAACTTTATTCAACCAACTTTATGTACCTTTTAGTAATTAAATAATAAGATAAGTCTTATTATCCGGGTAAAAGGACATAAAGCACAAAAGTCAATTCCTCGTAATCAGTGTAAAGCTTTGTAAGAGCTTTCCACTGATGGTCTCCAGTTTATAACTGACTAGAATGTCAACTGGGCTTCGCTGCCATTGTCATTCTCTATCTTCCACTTGTTGTCTTCGACTTCAACTGGAATGATTCTTCAACTGGTCAGTTCTCAACTGGAGGAAGTCTTCAGTTGCGTTGACTGTACGGTGCAACTGGACTTCAATATATTTCTGGACAAATCATCTGGGTCTCCAGTTTCACTGGACAATTTCACTGGGTCTCCAGGTGCAACTGGAGACTGGCCAGTTTACCAATAAACTGGTCCTAACAAATTCCCCCTATTTGTCTAGAAATATTGGCAAGTCTTTTTCAGTTCTTGTATCTGTACAAGTGTGAACTGGAGAGACTTGTTCGATTAAATCTATCTAAGTTTCCCAAGGCATTTTTATAGATCAATAAATGCCTTAGGTTTTTCTTTTTAAGTTTGTTAGATCTAATCTATTATCTACCTTGTGGTTACAAACTGGTAACTTCATTTATACAAGGAAATGAAATTTATACAAGTTACAGAATGTAAAACAAAATACAAGTAGATAACTGAAAAAGAAAGAACTTAATGAGATGGCCCTTCGCCAGTTCTTCTTCTCTTGGTCACTGAAGAAATAGGTTTGAGTCTTCAGGGTCAATATTCAACTTTAGCTCCAGATTTTCTTTGTGTTGAATCTTGCCCCTTAAGAAGTTCACCCATGCTTTCTCAAACCTATTCTTTTGTGCCTTCGCATCCAACACAATCACCATTTCAACGCATTCACTGAACCCATACTGCATTGCACCAGGATTGTCAGTTTTAACCAGTGGCCCTCTGGTATAACTAACTTCAACTTGAAAGACTTTGGTGCCTGGCTTGATTTTTACATTGACACCATTGATAGTACCACTATGTCTTCTGGTTGACATGATCTGGAGTAAATG